>JARHVA010006193.1:600000-977044 GCA_037957365.1 Torreya grandis | reverse complement strand
TGTGTTTGTGCACTATCATGATCATGTTAAAATGAAATACAATGTTCAAATTTTGACACTTGACAACATGTAATTCATAGCCTTAGGTTCTTATTTCATTTTTTGATTTTATTTAATCTTTGATCTATATGTTAATGTTTATATGTTTAAATAGATAGTAAATATTCTTGCCTAATTCTATGTTCTTAATCTAATGTTTGTGTGAATGGGTTGGCCTACTTATAGCATTGAATTTATTACCTCTAGCCTGTAGTTAGGAGTAATGTATAATATTGATCTAAATAGTGGTTTCTTATTTGTATTCCTTTCAAAGGGTAGAAGATAATACTTCTTGGTGTATTGGCCTTTTATTTCTACATTTTCAATACTTTGTCCCTCTTTTTCATCCAAGCTTTTATTAGATAGTGTTAGGGTAAAAGAGTCGACCTTATCTGTAAGTTAACCTAAGTTAAAATTAACATGACTTTCATTATGACACTTTGATTACCGGTGCATAATTTTGATAATTACATTTAAGCAATTTGAAGTGGTTAACAATTCTTTAAAAAAAATCAAGTAAACAAATATATAATCAATTAAGGTAAAAAAATAAAACAAATTACAATTAAATAAATATGAAATTAACTCATATCAATGTAATTTGAAATAATATTTTCATCTCATAACATAACACACTATAAATCAAATTCATGGCATAACCATTGTCAAATAACATTATAGTTAAACCTTAATCATTATAAAATAATTGTATTTTTCATTGAATTTGTACTAATATAAAATATTTTTCAACAATCATTATATAATTCATGTGTAAATGATAAATAATAAACATTTGAGTTATTAAAATTTGATAATTCATAAATAAAATAAATAAGATAAAAAAAATTGAAAAGGAATAATATTCATCAAGATTACATAGTTATACCTATCTTACCATAAATCTTTGTTCATCATTCAAAAGTTATTATACATCTTAAGTAAAGATAATATAAAATTGGAAGAAATTTGAAAACTTTGAAATGAGTAAAACTCAAATAAAATAGGAATCAAAAGAAATATAAAAACATAATCTTAAAGAAATACATCAATTAAAAAATATGCATAACATATTGATTATATGAAATTAATAAAATAAGTTATAAAACAAATAAATCACACATGAATATTATAAATTGATATAACAAATGAAAATAGAATGAAACTTGAAAAAACACAATTAAGTACTAAAAATTAAAAAAACAAATAATTGAAAATCTAATAAGCTAACATAAGCATGTTATTGAAATAAATCTTAATTAGGAATTTGAAGTAAATAAAATAAAGTCAAAAATAATTTTGAAAGAACAAAACACTTTCAAAACGATAAGAATGTATGTGATGGCAAGTATTTTCTAAGAGGTCATCTTTATCTTATGTAGAAATATTACTTTTATATCTTATTGATTTTTTTTTGCCAAATGAAATTGGAGATGTTTGCATATATGTATTTATTTTTTTAAGAGTAAAATTATGAACTTGCACATTATTTTTTATTATCTTGAACATTTTTCTTAATTTCTTATTTTTAATAATTTCAATCAATTTATTTTTTAAATAAATGTATTGTTCATTTTTCTTTATGAATTCCTTGTCTCTTTGAATAATAACTACTCTTTCTTCATATTTAAATTTTATATAATTAAATATTTTATAAAATAATATTTGAATTTTTTTTAGACCTAATTAAAGATATAATATTATGGAACCTAAAGCATCATTATTTACACCATCGTAACCTTTAATAATTCCTTCTGTAAATACAATATATTCTTCACAAACTTTGATGTGATAAAAACATTAACTTGTATAAAACTTAAATTATGCATTACTATTTATCATTACGCCATAATTTTGTTTCTCTCTTATGATAGATTTGATGAAAAACATAATATTGTTTGAGTTATCACATAAAATTTCACTTTCATCGAATACAATTTTAATTTGTTTCTTTGCATTTGATACAACCATACCAACAAAACTATTAATTGCATGAGATTAATAGTCAAATGCTACTTTACCATAGCTATTTTTTTTTTATCATCAATTACATGGACATTTGAAATATTAACTTATCCATGTTTGTGATTTGGGTTAAAATTTGTGAAGATATTCAAATGTTGATTTGGAAGATCCACATATCATCTAACATTGTTTGTCACATTATTTTATCTCTCTATTTAATTTTGATTGCTATCCATGAGATATTAGATTTTGTGCTTCAATGTAATACATATATTTGTTGAATGTCCTTAGATTATATGATGTCACAAAATGTATTTGGATAAAAATATTTTGGCAAGGGTCTATAAATATTTAGTGGTCTCACTTGAGATAAATTAACCATGTTATTTTCAAAAAATATATTTAATAGTTGATTAGGATCATCATTAAAACTATCGATTTCTCTTATTTCTCTTCATTGAACTAAAATAAAAATTTATGATATTGTTGTTTTATAACATTAACCATATTTTTAAAGCCACTCATAGTTTGGAATCCAATGTTATTACTCCTATTCTTAAAATTTGACTTGTTTTGAAATTAAGAAGAAGAAGGAACATTGGAACTATACATAAGAACATTTACATCTAAAGGCTTAATTTTGAATTATGTAGTGGTGTTACTAATTTATCTTTTAAAGTATTATGGAATGTAACCCTAGGTTGATAAAGAACTGAGTATTAAATCAAGGAATAAAATGACATGGTATTAATAACCACTGATTTGTACAATAATTAATTTATTTAAATATTCTATAAATAATAATGAATTAAAAATGTGTACTTAGCTGAAAAATATGACTGAGGACAAGTGGCTGGTTGGGAAGTGATGCATGAGTAGGGGAGAGTGTCTTCAACAGAGAATAGGTGTTAAAACCGTCTTTGAATAATAGTGTGGCCTTATTTTCTAGTAGTGCATTATGCAATAGACCTTATGTGTAGTGGTAATGACCATGTTTAGGTGAAACAATGAAATGTTGGGCATACCTTCTCTCTTTTTTAGGAAGTTTGTGCATGTATGACCATAACTTGGATCATTGTCTATTCTATGCTTTGATTGATTTCACTATGAAACCTAAAGCCTCCATGCTTTTTAGGGTTTTGATAAACACAAGTGGAAGGAAAGTGGAATTATTAAGGTAAGTTGGGCATGACCTCAACACCCCATGTGTTGAGCACTTCTTACATACCAATACCTAAAAAGTGGATCAATCTCGAAGTAGTTCTCTCAATCTAAGTGTTGGTGCAAGTGAGAGTGATGCTATTATGCATAAGTATGAATGCAAATTTGAATTTTTTGAGTGTGAATTGAGACTAGAAAACTAAGTAAAACTAAGCTCTGGGCTACTGTAAATGGATGTATGCAAAAATATGGGTAAATAGGGATCAATAACCTTAATTTGCACAACTGTTTCTAATCTTGTTTATTAGAATGGACATCTATATGATAAATGAATGGGGGTGGTCTTTATATAATGTTTTGATGCTTTTCAAGATGTGAAATGAGTCTAAGCTACCCCTAAGATGCTTTTGGAAGTGAAAATATATTCATTAGTTGTAAGGGAAACTAAGGGTCAATAACACTTCCCCTTTGGCAATAGTGCATTGAACTATAGACTAATGGGGCCATGCTATTGTCTAGGTGGCCAGCACGTGTGAAAAAGGATCAGGGATGCCTAGGTAATGGCCTAATGTGGCTCTTGGTGTATCTAGGCATAGGCTAGACATGTATACAAGCTGGAAAAGGATCAAAAGAGGCCTTAAGATGGTCTAAGACTAGGTTAAGGATAGGGTGGTCTCAAGTGACACTCATTACATTAAAATGACATTTTATATGACTAAATTTATCCCCCTTTATTCTATAAATGTAGCAAAATGAAATGACTAGGATAAAGGAAAGAGAAATGTACGTGGACTTACCTATGAGGTGAAGCCCATGAAAGTGGGTTTGAGTATATGAACTATGCTCTATTATGTGTCCTAAAAATGAAAGATATATGAATCAATCCTTAAGAAATATCAAAATCAAAGACAAAACTGAGTAAAGAGATGTGAGAGAGAGGAAAGGAATAAATACATCTCATTGAGGATGTTAACTAATGTGAAAACCTAGTGAAATCCTGTGTGTGTGTGGATAGTGATTAAATGGAGAATGACTTAGAATAAGCTAATGGCTTGCCCAATCCACATGTGTGGGTGGATCAATAACTCAAGCTAGCATTGACTCCATCATTTCCCACCCCTATTCAGTGGATCATAATTTGTGAATAACTTGGATTGGATCAGTGACTTGTCCAACCCTTTTATGTAGGTAGATCAAGAACTCAAGCAGGTCATGACTCCATCATTGCCTACCCATGTGTAGTTGAATAAGCTAAAACATAAATTGTGTGGTGTCATGAAGCTATACAATATGGCTTTGGGCCACTAAGGAACTTTGAAATGTAAAATGGCTAAGGGACCACTTGGAAACTTTGAAATGTAAAATGGTTCAAGGGTCACTTGGGAACATAGTAACTCAGGAATGCCAACCAATACAGATAGAATGAGGCATTAATTTGGTGTAATCTTGGTGCATATGGTATCTAAAGTATACAACATGGAGAATGACATGGAGTTGTCATTCCATCTAAGAGAACTGGTGCAAAATTGAGCATATAAAAATAATGTGCCATGCACATGCCCCCAATAATGATATATGTGCATATGGATTCAGGACCAAGTTATAGTAATATGTGTCTATGCATATTTAAAACTAAAATGGGAGTGATCATGTTGTGTATGATGCCCCCAATCTGAGCAAACCTTTGTAATTCTATAGAAAAATTGAATATTTATTGAGCATATTTGATAGTCTATGACTGAGACTGTGCAAATATGAACTATACCTTCTATACCTTTCTAAAAATTCTAGTTTTATTTTTTATTTTTGAGGCTATTGGATAATAGCATGGTGGGTGGGTTATAACGCACTATGCTACTAAAAACATATTGCATTATTATCCCAAAGTATTGTTTTTAAGAAAAACTAAGACTGGTCTATGTATGACCGTATTTCACTATATTTACCTAAGTCTGAGCTTTGTCATCTATGTTTGTGTGCCAAAAACTATGTTTTTGGGTGCTCATTAGGATGGCCTGATCTCTATGATAAACCCCTATGAATGGCCCCTATTTTGAGGGGAGTTGTTGAACCTCTATAATAATTGTCCTCAAAAGAATAGATATTCATCATGTGTGTTAGACTTAAAATATATGATATCTATGTGATAAACTAATATAACGTGTATACATGACATCATAATGTAAAAGAGATTGAGCATAAGTTGGCAATGTATGATGTATGTTAGACCTAGCATTCATAAGGTTGTCAATATAGATATAACAATGTAAGCATGTATATGATCAACAACTATTATTATAATCTAAGTAAACTACTTGGGGGGATGGGGCATGATGTCCATTAAGGCACCCAAGAATGAAGGGGAGATGCATGAGGTCCCCCATGGCATTAAAAATTGAATGTGAAAGAAACAAGTAAGAGATAAGGGTCATTACCATGACACATACATGAAAGCATATATACAAACACATGAGGCACGTAATGTAGGATAAGGGGACACAATACAAGGGACATGGGCACATGTCACTAAGTCTGAGAAAAAGAACACATATAAGGACATGTTCAAATGTTTGCATATATAAAAGAGCATGCAAGTTTGGCTTAGAGCCACATGGAGGAACATGTTCAAATATCCACATACACAATCAAGAAGCATACACAAGGACATGGGCACATGTCACTAAGTTTGAAAAAAAGAACACATATAAGAACATGTTCAAATGTCTACATACATAAAAGAGCACGCAAGTTTGGCTTAGAGCCACATGGAAGGACATGTTCAAATATCCACATACATAATCAAGAAGCATACATAAGGACATGGGGACATGTCCAAAGCATACAAGCAATGAAATGATAATGGCATATTCAAATTCCCTTAAGTAGATGTAGAAGCAAAGAGACACAATCACATGTAGACTAGTAAAGCTAGAAATGAAAGTATGCATAATCATGTGGTACAAATTCATATAAGAGCAAAGATGTACATAAGCTGAGTCTATATTAGTATTAGTTAGTAAGAAATTAGTGTAGTATAAGATGATCAATGTCAAGATATAATTGATGCTAAATCTATGATATGGAGTATATAAAGATACCACCTAGCAAATCAGAAGTTATGTGTATGATGTCCCCAATAGGCTAATATATCAATATTGAATCGGGGTATATGTGTATATACCCTCAATGGGTAGATAGTAGCAAATTCATATCTGTGTAGAGGATCAAAGTCCTGTAGAAATATATGAACACTCAAATGGAACAAGTGAAGCATGTCTATATGATAAAACTAACTACACTAACATAGATAGCATATGTAGTACCTAGAAAATAGAAGGAATGTAAACATGGAAATACATACAATCTAAAATATGTATCTTATAATAAATTTTTGAATGTTTTTGTATTTTTTAACATATTATATTTTTTGTGTGTTTTCTTAGTATAGGTTATGTACAAGTAACATGAAAATGAAACTATGTACAAGGAGCAAGATAAAAAAAACTATGTACAAGAAGCATGATAAATGAAACTATGTACAAGGAGAGTGATAGGGATAATAATTTGTGTACTAGTGGGGAATAGTTCTATAATCTCAACATGTCATTGAGGGGATTCCTCTATGTAACATGCGTGGCATATTCACTTTCTTAATGGTCTGTGTCATAACAATTTGTGTTGTTCTAATCATCTTCTTCATTTTGATTAATAATGTCCGGATTATTGATTGGGATTTTTCCATCTAAAACTATATGTATAGCTTACTTTTGTATTTCTTATTGGGAATACGTTGTATCCTCTCTATAAGTTGTAATCATTGCATTCTCATGTGAAAATGATATTCAACCTTTGGTTTTGTCAAGTCTTATTATTATTAACCATGAACTTTCAAATATAACATTGTAAGCACTTGAATTAATAATAACACAAAATGTGAGAGAACATTATTTTGAGGCATACGAGAATTTTAATTGAAGTAACCCAAAGCATGAGATAGAATCATGTGTTGTATCTAGATGTGTATATTCTTTTCCAAGAGAACCAAGAAATGATAGTGAACAAAAATTGATTCGTTGATAATCCATAATATTAACCCGTGTGCATTGCTTGACATCTATATAAGCTATGAGAGTGAAAAGATTATGATATGAGTGAGGGATTTTTGTTGCCCCATTTACATTGACCTTTGAAGATGTATCTTTTGTATGTATTTATTTCTTTTAAGACTTTGTTTTTAGAAAGCCTGTTTTGAGAATGGTTGTTTGCTTAGCCTGATTTTGAATGTGCAACTTAAATTTCAAGATCACACTCACAACATCATCAACTTTTAAGATTTTAGAAGCAGATGCAAAATTACTTACTGCCATAACCAAACTATCCCAACTTTCAGGCAAAGAACATAAAATCAAGAGAGCCTTTACCTCATCATCAAAACAATATTGACTAAAGCTAACTGGTTTACCAAACCATGGAAATCACTAAGATGAGTATGTACCGATCCACCTTCCTGCATTTGCAAAGTAAATAACTGCTTCATAAGAAATACCTTATTAGAAGCTGAGGGCTTTTCGTATAAATTTGCCAAGGATTTTATCAACTCTTCCATTGTCTTGCACTGTGACAAGTTGGAAATCACAGACGATGCAAGGCTCAACCTTATGGAACTGAGAGCCTTCCGATCAAGAACACTCTATTCTTCATCCTTCATATCTGTGGGCTTGCATGCAACCCCACCCAATGGTAAGTACAAATCCTTCTGATACAGATAATCCTCTATCTGCATCCTCCAATGTTGATAATTCTTGCCATTAAACTTCTCCATTCGTAGCTTACTTTCTTCTGCCATTGCTGAACTCCCACTCAATCAGAAAACCCTGTGAATGACCTGTAATCAAAAAACAATAACCTGCTTCCTGCAAACCGTAGCTCTGATACCAACTGTTATGAACCCCTTATCCAACGGAAGCACAATTGATTACTTTCTTATAAGCAATTAAACACGGAATTATACCAGAATGATTAAGTAACTAGAAACTTGAGACATCAAAGAATTTGAGAGACAATACACACTCTTGTATTAAATATTACTAGAAGAAAATACAATAAAGAAGATGCCACTTCTTCCTCCACCTCAAAGGCTTGCCACACCTCAAGACCTTCTTCCCTCTCTCTCTTGCTCAACACAACCAACTCAACAACCTGAGTTGCTATCCCTCCTTGAATACTTCAGTTGATCTCCTTGACCTTACACCTGTAGATCTCATTGACCTTGCTTCAATACTTCAATACTTTACTTGTTTGCTTGATTTACAATACGTGCCTCATGGGTCTTTAAATAGAATCCCATGCATACAAAAATAGAACTCTAACTACAATAATTAGACACGCAGCTCGTGACTATAATTAGTCATTTAACATGCAAACACTCACTTCACTTAACTGACTGTTCGTCAACAGCAGTTCTGGAACACACAGGTGACCGACACCGGTCCCTGCTTGCCTGGTGCTGCCGACGTCGGCCGACTCCCTGCTGACGCCAGTTGCCTTCTACACTGGTAATGACCGACGTCGGTCATGCTGTTGATGCCGGTACTTCTAGATCTTCAGCAACCTCTTGTTTCTTCGTGTCTGCAAATAGTTGAAGCTTTTAGCTCCACACCCTAACACGAATGACCTTATTTTCTATTAAACAATTCAATTTTTTTAAAAATGAAGCCTAGAGGAAAATGATAAGAAATAATTTCAAGATAAAAATGATTATGAAGGATAAAAATGGAAGTTACCCTTTTATGGCTTCAATTTTTTAATCATCCAGAAATATTTTTTTATTTGATTTTTTATGTTATGAAGAGTGTGCATCATGATTGATGTTTAGTAGGAGCTCAAGGCGATAAAATCATTTTCTCTGGGCGATTTTATGGTAGGTGGTTTGTGATTCAGATTTGTGATTGCACGTGTCAAGAGATGTGTATTTAGAAGATGGAATAGTGGTGGATTTAAGATGGATGTCTTTTCATTTAATTAAGGTTTGGGGAGTTTGAGTGGTACAGTGGAAAAGTGTCTCGATTATTACAACTAGATTCAATGGATAAGGGTAAAGGGGTGAAATTGGAGCAAGGGGTTCATTCGAATACCAAATCAAGGTGTCAAAAAACTTATCCTTAATGGCTAATAGGGGAAATGACCTCAACTTAGTTTGTTGACCATAGCGACAAGGAGATTTTTAATTCATTGATGATAATTTGTATACGAAAGATGTGTTATGTAGTGACTAAGTTTTATGAGCTCGAGGAGTAGGAGATTGTAAATATTTAAAAATCATTCGTGATAGACCTTATGCAATCCATTTAGCACATAAATGGTTTTGATGCTGCACATGTGATCAATGGAACCTATATTTTGTCACATGTAGCTAGATCTTCCACCTTGCATCAACATAATTTGGATTTAGAGGCACTTAATCACTCGGTGTGTTTAGACACTGCAAATTATAGCCATGTTATATTGGATGGGATTTTGAAATTACAGAGGAGCTTAACCTTCTTGGTGGTCAGACTTGGGATGTAACTTTGCCTTGAGTGCATTTTGAAGCCTCCTATGTGTTGCAATGGTTAAGAAGAAGGGGAGCAGGGAAATGCTAAGGTTGCAAAGGGTAATATGCCTCCAGAAGTAGATATTATAATGTTAAACTAACTCTGGAATGAATGGTATAATTTAGTCCTTGTTTGGTTGTATGGGTAAGTAGTTGGTGCCCTGGTTTATTGTTTTTATAACCCTATTGGGTTTTTTGTAAACTCTTGATGTAATAATTGATAGCCTATCTAAATAAAATTTATTGTTCCTAGTTTTTGGCTAGCTATTGTGATGGAAAAATGGTGGATTTTGATGTTCGATCCTCACTAAGAAGGTAACACTTCATTAACCATCTTGGTGGGTCTAAATCATGTTTTTCTTTTCACCTACGGGTTGATACGTCAAGCTATTTTTCATTCTCTTTTTTCTCTAAGGGCGTACCCTAGTTATCTCAACAAAAAAAATTATATTCATCATGGTATCCATTTAGGGGTTTTGGATAGGTGGTGTTTGAATGTGAGTATTAATGGTAGAATATATGGATGGTGAAAATGGTGTACTTTGAGATGGATGGGAGTATGAGATTAGGTGTGAAGAATTGGAATGTGAAAGAAGATTTATGTAAGATATTGATATAGAAATATGGAATTAGTGTTGGGAAGAAATTAATTGAGCTTTGGATAAAGCTTGTGAATATGTAAGAACTTGGGAGATGGAAGGATTAGAATATGGTTTGGAAATGGAAGGATTAAAAATGATTGAAAAATGAGAGGATTAGAATATGACTTAGAAATGGATACATAGTGAAAGAAAACTTTTACCAATAAATTCTTCTAAAACATTTGACATATTTGCAATCTCTTGAGAATTTTTTTTGAGGAACTTCATAAATTTGACATTAGTGGGTTCATTTAGTTCACTAAAGAGATTTTAAACATTTTAAATTGGTTGACTACTTTCAAGACTACTATTGGCTTGAGCATTCAAATATCCATCAGATCAAAACATTTATGATTATAATCTACATTATTGTTTAAAAATACATAGTGAAATTTGATAATTGCAAAAATAAGAAATAATCCTTCAAAAACACATCTTTATCATTATCATTATCATTATCATTCATAGAAGGATCTACAACATCTTGCAAAGGCATGCCCTATTTCAAAGGAGAATAGTTTCCATTTTCTTTTTCAAACCTATCTTAGATTTAACCATGGGGTCTTCAATAATTTTTTCCTCTTATGATTAAGATTAATATTTCTTTTAATTTGAATCTCATTTTTTTCAATTTTGATGGTATAGAATATAAATAAATACAAAAGTAAAGACACCACACAAGACCAAACACATTAGGGTTTAAAAAATGCAACGTATTAAGGGTTTGGGATCAAGCACAAATAAACATGAAAACATTTACAATTCAAAACTTGGAGTGTACACAAATAGGAATCACCAAAAAAAGATACTCTAAGAGATGTAAGACAATTCGAGCTCACCTAAAATGTATATATGAAATATGTGTTATAATTAAGCATCATAAAATAACGTCTAATTAATTACTCAATCAAACATGTAAGAAAATAGAGGAGGGATATAAGGCTTTTAGATTGTTTAGATGTTGTCGTTAAATATGTCACCATGATCTGAATTTGAAAATGTGAATCTAAATTTGTTTGGCTTGTCATGGTAAAATATAAACTCAAATGAAGCAAGATGCTTGGACCATATAAATGGTATATGGAAAATTATTGATGAGTAAGTGTGTTGCAATAGAAATCCTCCATTTTTCTTACTTGGTATTTGTCTTTGTCTTATATGCATGCCTCAACTCTTATCTTCTTGAATCTAATAAATCATGTAATTTGAAATGAATAATAATTTAATTTAAGGGTCTAAGTATTAAAGTTAATTATTAGCATGTACTAATTAGCACTTCTAATTTATCGACCCCTCAAAAAAACAAAAATGCCAAAAAATAAAAATTATATAACATATATAACTCCAATGATATATTTTAAAAATAATCTAACAATAATTTTTTGTTAAGAATAAAAATATATTTAATAATATTTAAGTTATGAAATAAAACTAATTATTTATCTATTTATGGATAAGTTAAATTCAAGCTTTAATAAAACACACACGTATCAAAAGAGTTAGTTTTTTCTATAATTTGTTTAATACATGTAAAGAGTTGGAATTATTAATTGTAATGTAAAAGTCACGATCTTAAAGAAAGGCAAAACATTAGTGATATATTAATATTTTATTTAAAAGAGTGTTTTATATTATCACATTTAAGTAGGTTCAAACATAAATTATATAAGGGAAAATATTTTATACTTATAATAATATTCAATCGTTGTAATAAGACATGTTCATAAAAGTATTAATTTTGAAATAAAATGATACTAATAGCTATTTAACTTGTATTTAATAATAATACCTAATAACCATACAACCTTAGTATTTATATTAAAAAATAATACCTAATAACCAATCATAATGTATCATATAAACAAGTATTGAAACACCATTCACATGTTTTACAATAAATTTATTTTGTATTAAATTGATCTCAAATCTAATTTTCCTTATAATTAAACACATAAAACTAAACAATAAATTAAAGATACAATAATATTATTAATTAACTTTTTATATACAATAATTAAATATCATATAATACATTTATTAAATTTTAAACAGAAAATACACAACTATTAAATCACCTCTCTTAAAACAAATCAACTTGAAAAATGAAGATATAATATAATGTATTTCAAAACCCCCATACATTTTTATGGGGTACCAAAATATTATCAAATAAAATCATGGTGGGATTTGCCCTCAGACAACACTACTCGACCTCAATCTAGATTTTAATGATTGTTGGCCCATGACATTGATGTGGCGTAAATCCTAATTATAATTCTATATCTAATCAAAGAACAAATTCATATTCTTCAATGCCAAATCAATATGAAGTGATGATGCCTTCTTTTACACTTCTTTTGTGATGTATGATTTAGGAAAGTCATTCCTCTAATCGAGGCGGAACATTGGTAGTTATCATCATTTTAATGGGTGAATTCCATGCATCAACACTTCGTCAATCTTTAAAAAGCTTTGGATGGAGAATTTCCCCCCATCTCGACCCCACTCTTTAATGGACACCACACCCATCAATTCATAAGATCCCGAGCAGTGGAATTGGAATGATAATGTGATTGGACTAAATTTCATTTTAACATGAAAATCAACGTTTCAATGTCATACCAATCACTTTTTAAAATATTTTAAAATTGTTTGGAGCAACTCACTTCCCTTGTGAATTTTTATCTAATTTCCCCTGTCAATTTTTATCATGCCCAATTTCATACTTGAATGATGGGTATGGAACAAACAACGATGGAAAATAATGATTGGATATTGAAGAATAAAAAATCAATTGATCCACCTCAACGTTTAGTGTTTAGGAAGGAGATGTAACATTACCTTTTTGAGGTTTAAGGAAAGCTTATTTTTCAAGCATTTTTTCATAATTTCATTCGATAAGTTGTTAACATATTAAATACGAATGTTATTTTAGTGTTGACTTAAAAGTGTTTTTTATTAAAGGAAATTAATAGTTCGTTATTTTTGGAGCTTAACTTGACACTTTAATGTTTGTGGGTAAGCTTGATTTTTTCCAAGGTTGTATGGAGAAATTTTGTGATGAAAACCACAAGTTAGGAAGAAAGGTGGAAAGAAGATAGAGTGATTCACATATTATAAATGTTTCTTTAGATTATGTAAAGGAAAGGAAGTTGTAGATTCAAAAATGTTCATACAATTGTATTCAAAAAAGTTCACTATAATTTATAAGGACTATGAACATATCATTTTTTTTATAGAAAGGAAGTTGATTTTACATTTTTTATGATAGCAAATGTTCATAAATAGAAAGATGTGAAATGAATATGATAAGGCTCTTTAGCCATTTGTGGTAGTGAGACCAATTTGTCGCGTCTATCAAGAAGTCTACCCAATTTGAATGTAATAATTTAACACGTATATGTTATATATATTCGGTCGATCCTTCACAAAGCTCACTTTTGTTTTTGGGAGAAATGGATTGTCTTTGACCTTGCTTAAAATGGAGTTGGATGCTCTTGCAAATCTTCTACACCTCATCTGGTCTAGGGGTTGAGAATTGGGTGATCTTTTATTATAGATCACTAGAAAAAAATCAAATTATTTATACATTTTATGAATGTTCCTTAATTTACCTTTTTTATTGGTTGGTAAGCGTATCTTCCTATTTTCTACTCTTAAACTTTATCTTGATGAGAAGATGTGGAAATATTTGAGTAATATAACTTAATGTTGACACCTAAATCTGACCACCAATGACCTCCAACTAGGGTTTTGACCAATTTCCACCCAAAATGCACAATTTGGCCTAAAAACACTAAAACACACTAAATGATGTAAAAATGACATATTCAAGTGCCGATTTTGGTGAGGATATCCCTAAATGGGGCAATGCAATTTATGAGCCAGCTAACTTTGATCAGATTATTTCGAATCAAAATGCCAATTTTGCATCTAGGTGCTATGGATTGATCTCTCCTATCAAATCTCTTGCACAAGACACGTGCCTTTGTTATTTATTGTCAGTAACTTCCTAAATGGGATAATGGATCCAATGCATCTGACATTGCCTTTCAATTCTAATTCAGTCAAATTTTGGACCAATAACGAGGCATTCTGATCAATCTGAGTAATTTGTGCACAAAGTGCTTAAACATGCTTAAGAGCTAATTAACCCAAATCAAGATCTAATCAAGAATTCCATGGAAACTTGTTGAGTAATTTATTTTGGAAATAAATATTGAGTATTTGTATCATTAGGTGACCTCATTTCTTGGGAAGACATCCCTAGGCCATAAATGCCACAAATATCAGGATTCATGCCTCCCATGCTTCATCAATGCCTTCCATGATGCCCTCCATGCCTCTTAATTGCCCCTTCTTCCAATGTCTTGATGAGGATAATTATAAACTTAATTTCAAAAATTAAATTAATCCTTAGCCACACATCTCAATCTTGAGATGGACGGTTCAAGTTGATTCTAATCAATCTCAAAAATCTATAAATAGAGAGGCCATGAACATCATTCAAAAGACATGATTATGCAAAGTTATAATATATAATTGATTATAAAGCTTTAAGCAATTAGTGTTACCATGCCAAATTGATTCCAAGCCAAGCTAAGCCACAAGCCAAAGGTGCCAAGGAGAGATGGAGGTAGCCAAACTTCCATTGATGAGGACTTCATGAGCACAAACTGAGCAATCGAGTAAAACAAACATTTTGGAGCAACTAAGGAATATAAAAGAGGATTTTTTTTGCATTTTACTTGTGTGTTTTATTCATATTTTTTTAACTAACATCTCTCTAGTGTATAGGCCTAGAGATGTTATGCTAGTTAGTGTGTTTCTTTCATTTTATTTTCATTTTGAAACTAACACGATACTAACCATCCTCTCTTGAGTCAAATTCTTAGATCACACTAAATACTTTCAATACTAAGCTCATTTATCCCAAAACCACCTTACTTTCCTTCTATAATAACTGTGTTAATATTCTGGGAAAAAATATGATCCAAACTTTAAAGGTACTAACTTTGACCTTATATATATTTTTTCCTATTTTTTACTTGTGTGTTTGATAAGAAGTGTGGTCCTTAGTCTTATTACCCTACCTCCCTTATGAAATCCTAACATGGTGTTGGGGATCTAGAACAACAAACATGCTCTGATACCACTTGTTGGGAGGATGGTGCACCGGAAGCACACAATTTGATTACTAATACCAAGCAACTTAATATGCGGAAATTAACCAGATTCACCAAGTAACTAGAATTCAGAATAACACAGCATATGAGAGACAATACCAAATTGTATTAACACTTTATACAGAAAAGAATACAATAAAGAAGATGCCACTTCTTCTCCACCACCTTACAGAGGTTTCCCACACCTCAAGTGAACAGTAATTCTTCTCCCCAAAGCTCTCCCTCTCACAGGTCCCAACACCCAACTCAAATACAGAGTTGGTGTTCACCTCCCGTGCTCCACGCACACCACAAGTGCTCCACGCACTCCACAAGCACTCCACGTGCTCCACAAGTACTCAAGGTACTTCAAGTAGATCTCTCATGAATCTGCAACAACCTGCAATTCAACAGACCATACTTATGGAAGGAACTCCCTTGCCTTCCTCTTGCTCTATCCGAGTACACACCTGTACTCCAAGTAGATCCTGCCTGATACTGCTCCCTGTAGTGTTGCTGTCTGTATGACCTTGCACACCTGCAAATCAAGCAATGGTTCCAATCGCCTGTGAACCTCGACCTTGCACACACATACACCTGCAGATCAACGATCTTACTTATTGAAGAACCCAGCTGGCTCTCCAATCCAGCACCAACACACCTGGTACTGTGGCACTAGGAGGAACGCACCATAGCTCTACCTCACACACAGAAGGAGCTTATAATTATGCTCTCTTACTCCCTAGCACACTTTTCCAATACAACCATGAGTCTATTATATAGATCTCATCCAAACAATGATTAGACATCTAATTACAATAATTAGATCCGCAGCTATGAGTCTAAAATTAGCACTCATCATGCAAACTCTTGGTTCGTTAGCTAACTGCCCGTAAATAGCTCGCAGTCGAACCACACAGGCGACCGACGCCGGTCCCTGTCCGCCTGGAGGTGACCGACGTCGGCCGATATATGACCGACGTCGGTTGCTTCACTGTGCTATCCCGCCGACGTCGGCTGATCAGACCGACCCCAACTTCTTCTGCAACTCAGCAACCTTCAGCAACCTCCTCTCCTGTTTGCATCAGTGAAGCTTTTAGCTCCACAATCCTAACACATGGATGGGATTGGGAGCTTCTTTTTTAGGGCCCAACTCATTGTGTAATAACCCTTAATGACCACTTAACAATAACAAAGATGCAAAGCTATTGAAGAATTTAATAGCAACTTAGGCTAAAAATTATTTTCTCCATACATAGATTAAGGAAAATAAAAATAATTAATTTACATTGTTTAATTTATTTGATCTACAAATAAATTAAGATAATTATCATATTTAAATTACATTAATTTATTTTATTTTATTTATAAATAAATTAAGTAAAATATCATAATTAACATATACAATTTTTTTTTGATAGGTCAAAAAAAGGGGTTGATGCTATCTATTTATAATATTTTCCAAAAACCCTGATTAGACAGGGAGATACAACAACGAACAATTAGAACTAGAGAACTTTAACAAGTTTATAAAATAGAGAGAAAGATAACTTATAACCAAAGAGCCCATCTTTACCCTTGCTTTGCCTATTTTGCTTGTGTCTCGAGCTGCCTATGGGGTTGTCCATATCTTTGAGACCACTCCTTTCCCTTTCTTGCTGTTGCTTGAGCCAAATGTGAACTACCAATTTGATGAGGTGAGGGTGAATAGAGAGGAAGACAACACATGTCGGATGCCACACAAAAAGATTGCCAATCTAACTCATGATTGCCCATAGCCATCAGTCTCGATTACTCATGCCTTGTTTTAAACCACACACCAAGTCACACACTTTGATTATTACTTGTATATATTTTGACATTATGAAGGTCTTGTTCAATAAGCTACAAGGATTTTGAGCCCAACTTGAGAGAGTGCACTAGTTCCAACCTAGTGTCTTTGGAATTTAATCTCACCCCCTCATTAGCAAAAAGATCAACGACTTTGTTGCCTTTGCGAAATATGTGATGAAGATTGAAATGGATGAAGTTTTCCCGAAAGTTAGAGCACTCCTCCAAGATGTTACTAAGATTCCAATTGCATGAATTTCCTTTTTTCATTGCTTCCACAATTATCCAAGAATCACCTTTAATGTCAACACTGAGTCGATTCTTTTGAACTGTTATGCAAATTTCTCTCCAGAGAGTTTTGACTTCCGCATAGTTATTAGTGCTTTTACTTAAAGCTTCGCTATATCCAAGTAGAAAATTACCTTTGAAATCTCTAAAGACACCACTTAGCCCAACCTAGCTTGGATTGCCTTTTGCAACTCCATTGAAGTTTAGTTTTATCCTGGAATCTTGGGGTGGGATCCAATTAGCTTTCCTTCTTTGTTTAGAGTTGCTAACGATCTTATTATTAGAGATACACAATATAATTTTAATCACGCAACAAAATAATTAAATAAATTATAATAATTAGAAATCACATGTTAATTTTATTTGCTCCTCTAAATTAATTAAATAAATACCTAACAATTTCGATATTAAAAAACAAAAGATGTATTTCAATATTTAATTTGCTCTTACAAATTAGTTATATAAATCATTAACATTTTTGCTATCAAATTAAACAAAAAGACTATTTCAATAATTAATTTGCTCATACAAATTAATTATATAAATAACAAAATGGATAAAGAGAATCCGAGTGGAAAAAAATCCTCAAATTATATAAGATATACCATTTTATTTTCTAACGTCAAAATTAAATTCGTCAACCTTCGTAAAGTTTCTAATAAAGTAGGGGTGTTACTTATATCTATCCTCGTTAGCTACACATTGAATTGTTGCAATTGATGTTAAGTTTTAAAGAGGAGGAAGATATATCCAAGAAGGGATTTCTATGTTTAATTTCGTATGCTTTTCACCAATTACTTCATATTTATGGTTTGTGCGTTATATATTTTGACATTATAATATAAAGTCAACAAATGAATCTTGTTAGCCTAACTCAAGAATATGGTTTTAGTCCTTATTTGTTGTAAATTGTGATGTGTATAAAATTTTTATTCATGTATTAGTTTTGGAAGGTCGAAGAGTTTATAAGAGGGTGCTAGATTGTTGGCTTTTATTATTTATTTTACGTTACGTAGTTTAAATAATATTATTTTATATAAATAAGTTTATATTCATATTAATTATATTGAAATTAGATTTTTTTTAAGTATTTTATTTTTGATCGGAGTTTGAATCGGTTTATTATATAATTGAGGGTTTAAATCTTTAAGTGAACATCGATCATTTATCATAAGTTTCAAATTTATTAATTGTCATAATTAATTTGAGAATACCATCAACGGTTATAAGAGGTTCAAGAATATCAACAATCGATCACAACCGATTCAATAATATTAACGATTGTCCACAATCGAGCTCTAATACCATACTGAGATTTGACCCTGGGTAGTATTTGTAACAACCAAGTCACTTTACCGACTCCCCCACATTTCATCGGTTCGAAATTATAATTTTATTATTAAATTTATTTTAAATTCTTTCTTAATTAATAAAAAATGTCCTTTTTATCTAAACAATTTTTAATTGTGTATTTACTTTTTAATCCAAATCGAAACGATTATATAATAAAATGTAAACCATATCATCAACAACATAAATATATCTAACCCTCTTTCGTATTTCATTACTTTCAATTTAATTTAAAATAAATTTTAAATCAATCTTTAATATCTAATTTGTGATGGAAAAGGTCACTTAACTATAAAAGCACTCATGGTGACTTTTGCCTGTACAAGTTTTACCATACCTTATTATCTTTACACCTTATATTAGAGGTTGTATTAATATCTATTGGAATCACACCAACCTTGTGAGTGGATTTGATGGCATCTTTTTACATAGACCAACGAAAATGATTTCTCTTTATAACTTAAAATGATTGTTTGACTTAATTTAAAAAGGTATTTCCTTTGATTGTATCTTATTTGAGAGTGCAATGAGAGAATGAGTCCTCTCCATAACCTTAAGTGACCATTTAATGAGTGAAACGGAAATGTACACTAATACAATTGTGCATCAGAATGGCTATCATCCAACATTTAGATTTTAAGAATTCAAAATTACATGTCACATTTACTTTCTTCAAAATTACACATCACATTTACTTTCCTTTTCTAAATTTATCATAGAGTAATTTATTTCTTATTTAAATTTGGTGGAAAATCTAAACCCTAACAATCAAACTCACAACCTATTTTTTTTTTTCAAATGATGCCTTAACCAATTCATATACATGAACAAATCAACCAATTGCCACTTACAACATCAACCCCCAAGCCTAACTTCATTATAGATATCAAAAAAATTCTCCATATTGAAGAAGAGAGAGCCTCCTTTGTTTGAAAATGAATCTAGAGTGTGAAGTTTACAAATACCAAGATTTTGTTTAAGCTATCCAACCTTCCGTGAATAATGACAACCCATCCCATCCCATCCCATCCCAATACAAAATAAAAAATTGAATATAAGAAGATTACATGACGAATTCCACATAGTCGTGCAATTTTATATACATATTCTGGTTTTCATAGTCAACGATATTTTTCTTCATTCTTGACTTCGTATTTTAGTCATCGTGGTCAACAACTTTCTTTCTTTATTTTTATTTTTATTTTTGTATTTTGCTTAGATCACAAAAATTGGTCATGCCATTTTTAACCCATATATTAAGCCTAATATGGTTTTGTTTTAATATAATCTGTTTATCAAGATGCCATGTTTTCAATTATCAAGTATCTTTCCACAACGAACTATCCAATCACAAGAACTAAGATTTTGAATGAGAATAGGAAAGTGTGGCTCGTGAGTTGGAGCTCAATTTCCTCCATGGTCATTCAAATTTTTGATTGAAAGGGAAATATCTAGATTTTTTTTTAGAGGTTTTATTTATTATTATTATTATTATTATTATTATTATTATTATTATTATTATTATTATTATTATTATTATTATTATTGAAATGTTTCATATTATATTAATAAAAAGAATAATTAATATAAGTTGAAAGTTGTAAAGTAAAGTAGTCGGATATATTATGGTTCAATTTTTTATTAGAAGAATAAATTAGTTCTAAAACAAAAATCAGTGAGTCAAAGCATGACTCATAAAATTCTAAAAAATTAAAGAGCAAATATTTAAGCACACGTTATCGTTCTATGAGGTGGCGGCAGAGGCTCATCCTTGGAAAGCACCACCCAAGTTGATGGTTCCACCTCAGGAATATTTAGAGCAACCCAACCACTAAGGGGTCTATCATGAATAGTGAGAGGCCATCCATTAATCGATTGTGAAGGAACAACAATGCTAGCTGAAGAGCATCGTGAAGGACCAACATCAAACTTTTTGTGAGAACTCCAACCACCCCTAAGGGAGGACAAGGGGAGAAATGGCCCCTGCTTTTGGACCGACTTCTACTTCGACACCTTCTGGGAGGAGGAGGAGGCAGACCGTGGGGCAGGCCATCAAATGGTATCCGATTCATTGTGCAAGGGACACTCCTCCAGTGGTCGAAGAGCTCCTACAGGTGGCGGAGGTCCAAAGCCATCTTTTCCACTTGAGCTTGAATCTGCATATAAACCGAGGAAATAACAACAACCTTTTCAATAATAGAAAATGAAATGCCACATGTCTCACGATTAAACGTAACGTTATTTCTGAATTTCCATAACTGAAAGAGAATAATTGCACAAAAGAATTCCTAGAGAAAAGCAATAGAGGCCGACCAATTAGAATAATCCCCAAAGAGCACTTGTTACCAAGAAAAAGGCTTAGGGTGGTAAGGCTGGAATAATGAATGAATCCATCACCAAGTAGACTAGGCTTTTGGACAAAACCATAATAGATGTTTAAAGGACTTTGGATGCTTGTAAACTGGACATAAGGGTTTGGGAATGTGGAGGTGGAACAGTTTCTCGCCAAGGGAAAGTCCTTGATATATCAAACAACATAAAAAATGAGTCAACTTGGGCTGTAGGCCAGGGTACCACATATAATCCAGACAAGTGAGCCAAGTCTTGAGAGAGAATTGGAGACCTAATCCCTGTTGAGTTTACCTAAAGTTGGGGAGAAGGGACTCATCACCTAATAAAGCAACCCCAAAGAGTAATTCTTGAAATGCGTATTGCATGTCCACCTCCAGTGCTTCCACTAGGCCTTAGGAGGTTGCAAGCCAAGTTTATGCAACATGATATCAAGTAACAACTCTTGAATGTAAAAAATTGAAGGTAAGTCCACATTA
This sequence comes from Torreya grandis, assembly GCA_037957365.1. Taxonomy (NCBI): domain Eukaryota; kingdom Viridiplantae; phylum Streptophyta; class Pinopsida; order Cupressales; family Taxaceae; genus Torreya; species Torreya grandis. The sequence goes on along the minus strand of JARHVA010006193.1, from coordinate 955,188 downwards.
TTTAATTGAAACTTATTTTTAATTAGGCCAGGGGATCCAATCCCTGGAGGTAACCAAATCCTGAATAGTGAGAATCCATTTATGAAATAAATGCAAAGCTTTAATACTAGGTAATTCAACTAGAAAAATAGAAAAAGTAATAAGAATAGGGGACCACCACAAGTTATGGTCATTAAAAGACAACCATTTGTGAAAACAATCCCCTACCCACCTCAATTGGGATTTGATGGCTTCAAAATCCTTCTAAATGCTACCTACAAATGTGAGTGTAATATGATGTTGATGTTGCTTTTAATTCTCGATGTTGGCTTGCTAAGTTTTTGATTGAAGGCCATGGTTAAGCGTCACTCATGGGAAAAATTCTTAGATTAGATGTTGAATGACATGGATCCTCAACTTAATTGAAACACCACAAGGGACTTCGCATTAAGTGGCCCCCTCCCCACTTATGTTCTTTAGTATGATGGAATATAATATCGCATCCCCCGAATTTGCCCTACACAATTCTATTTTATATTTCCTTTGGCCCCATTTTCTCACATTTTATTTCAATATTTAAAAATATATAGTTGTCTTAATAGTATAAGGAATGTTGGAAGAGATATAATTTTTTTTAGTGTTAATACATTGGTAACATGGATGCATGGAAGTAAGAAGATAAACTCTTGGATCTCAATATATTGTTCTTATGAGTGACATGGCATCATTGATTTGAAACACACATCAAATGTATAATCCTGTTTCAATCAAATTAAAGACGTCGTTACCCTATAAATTACAAACCCTTTTTCAATCTTTTCCAAACAATAAACCGCTACAAAATTAGAAAGAAATGTCATCCGTTATTACTCTTAAATCAAAGATCAAATTTAAACATAAACCATTCAATGAAAACTCATCATCCACTTCATTATCATCATCCTCATATTCATCATATTCTTCCTCATCCTCCTCATCCTCTTCATCATCATCCTTTGTCTCTCCTCCATCAACATCATCAAATTCATCCAATTGGCTAGCCTCTTTAGTAAACCAGGAAACTGCATGCTGAATTATTTTGTTCCTAATAATTAAGCTACAAACATGAACATTGCAAAATAAGCGAGTCTAAAATTTTGTCAAGGTGAATGGCACTAGTAGCGTAGTGATTGAGTTTTATTTAAATATAAGTTTAAAGGTGCACCCAATGTCATAATTCTGATCCATTAGATCTTGAAGTTGCTCAACCTAGAACAATACACATTAAAAACTATTTTTTAATGAACATTATGTTTAAATTCAAATGGAAGGCCTACCCTAAGGCTAAACGTAACTACACCCATCAAGTTGAAAGTGTTTAACTACATAACACTTATGCTCTCTTCATCAATGTTTTCATCATCCTCTGGAAGTTGTGAGTATGCCACAAGACCATTGACCTGTCTCACCTGAAACCCATGACCACTGACCATGTCTCACCTTTTGTGCATGATACATTATACAATAATAATCTAATATTTCTGGTGGAGGTGACACTGGAAAATGAGGTTGTGTGTTCCTTCATATGGTATGGCAATGTATTGTGCAGGGAGGAGATATTTCATTTTACAGTGAGCTTGAGCAATGATGAATTGGTGAGGAAGGACAAGGATATATAGAACATATAAGTGGTGAAAGATTGTAAGGTAAACAAGGTATTTCAAGTGATAATATTGATGAACCCTAAAAACACACATGTTCAATGTTCAGTGACATTTTACATCTACCAATGCAATTCTTAGCTTGGACAAATGAAAGGTACAAGATAGGCTTTGAGACCCCAATTTTTTGTCCCCACATCAATGACATTACATCATTGATTTGAGTTGTACATGAGATGTGAAACCCTGTTGCAATCAAACCAACTCTCATAACATCCTCATCCACCCTTAACAATAAAAATGACTATTCAAAGATATTGCCACCTTGTAAACTATGGAGCCCTTTACAATGGAAGATGGTTGCATAAATCCAAAAGCTACCCTAAATCTAGGTCTGGTGTTCGATATGGGTGTTAGGATTGTGGAGCTAAAAGCTTCACTGATGCAAACAGGGGAGGAGGTTGCTGAAGGTTGCTGAGTTGCAGAGAAGTTGGGGTCGGTCTGATCAGCCGACGTCGGCGGGAGAGCATAGAGAAGCAACCGACGTCGGTCATATATCGGCCGACGTCGGTCACCTCCAGGCAGACAGGGACCGACGTCGGTCGCCTGTGTGGTTCGACTGCGAGCTAATTACGGGCAGTTAGCTAACGAACCAAGTGTTTGCATGATGAGTGCTAATTTTAGACTCATAGCTGCGGATCTAATTATTGTAATTAGATGTCTAATTATTGTTTGGATGAGATCTATATAATAGACTCATGGTTGTATTGGAAAAGTGTGCTAGGGAGTAAGAGAGCATAATTATAAGCTCCTTCTATGTGTGAGGTAGAGCAATGGTGCGTTCCTCCTAGTGCCTCAGTACCAGGTGTGTTGGTGCTGGATTGGAGAGCCAGCTGGGTTCTTCAAGAGTGTAGGATCTTGGTCACAGTTGTATGGCCTATATAGGAGATCTACATGGTAAGTAAGATCGTTGATCTGCAGGTGTATGTGTGTGCAAGGTCGAGGTTCACAGGTGAGCAGAACCGTTGTTTGATTTGCAGGTGTGCAAGGTCATATAGACAGCAACACAACAGGGAGCAGTATCAGGCAGGATCTACTTGGAGTACAGGTGTGTACTCGGATAGAGCAAGAGGAAGGCAAGGGAGTTCCTTCCATAAGTATGGTCTGTTGAATTGCAGGTTGTTGCAGATTCATGGGAGATCTACTTGAAGTACCTTGAGTACTTGTGGAGCACGTGGAGTGCTTGTGGAGTGCATGTAGCACTTGTGGTGTGCGTGGAGCACGGGAGGTGAACACCAACTCTGTATTTGAGTTGGGTGTTGGGACCTGTGAGAGGGAGAGCTTTGGGGAGGAGAATTACTCTTCACTTGAGGTGTGGGAAACCTCTGTAAGGTGGTGGAGAAGAAGTGGCATCTTCTTTATTGTATTCTTTTCTGTATAAAGTGTTAATACAAGTTGTGTATTGTCTCTCATATCATGTGTTATTCTGAATTCTAGTTACTTGGTGAATCTGGTTAATTTCCGCATATTAAGTTGCTTGGTTTGGTAATTAAATTGTGTGCTTCCGGTTTATCTCCCAACAATGGGCCCCTTGGTATACTATATCATTAAAAATGCCTTTTCATTAATCGTTACCATTGCCACTCATCTCACCTTGAAATATTTTACTATTTACATGTTCTGTATGGCCTTGCTCTTTATTCCAGGGGTCTGAGTATGGTGTTTGTGTGTGTTCTTAGGCATGATGTAATTTCTCAAGTTGTCAACATATTGGCATCATGGATGAATGGAAGCTACAAGATAGACTTTGGGAACTCAATGTCTTGTCTTAGCATCAATGATATTGCATCATTGATTTGAGATGAACATGAGAGGTGGATCGCTTCCACAATCAAATCAACTCTCGTGATGTCCTCGTCCATCCTTGACAATAGAAAAAAACCAATCAAATATGTCAACACCTTGCTTTGATATAATAGACATGCATCATTCTACATTTTTATTACATTGATATGCCAATTTAAAATTCAACATAATCGTTTGTGTAGATGTAAATTATATCACCTAAAATACCTTTTCATTGCCCTCACCATCACCGCACAACTCATCTTGAAATGTTTCACTATTTTCATTTTCTATATAGCCTTGCCCTTTCTTACATGGACCTAAGAATGGTGTTTTCGTATGTTTTTAAGTTGGATATAATTGCTCTATGTTTCAATATATTGACATCATGAATGAATCAAAGCTAAAAGATAAACTCTTGGACCTTACTATCTTGTCCCCACGTCAATGATGATACAATGCTGATTCGAGCTACACATTTGATGTGGATCTCTATCACAATCAAATCAACTCTCATGACCTCATTGTCCACCCTTGGCAATAGAAAATGGCCAATCAAAGATGCTACCACGTTATAAGTGTAGACCCCATTGTTATAAGTGCAAGTAACGTAAATCCAAATAGCTATGCTAAATCTTGCTTCAATGAATGATATAGGCCCTCTAGTTTATTATATTAACTATGATATAATATAGGATACCTTATATTATGTAGTTTTAATCCTGTTTAAATTGACACTTGGTGCTTTAATGGAAACTACATATTGCATTTGCACATGTATCTCCCCTAACTTCTTTGATTCCATCCCTTGAAATACCCTTCCATTGCCCCTTACCAGGATGTGTAAATTGGTATGACTATTGACCCCATCTAAGTTTTTTTAATGAAGAGATAAGCAATAATACTTTTTTATTTCTGTTGGAAGTGACAGTGGGAAATGATGTTGTGCATTTCTTCATATGGGGTGGTAATGCATTGTACAAGGAGGAGACGTTTTATTTCATAGTGAGCTTAAACAATGACAAAGTATTGGGGAATGGCAAAGCCATACAAACCATGTAAGTGGCGAAATATTTTAAGGTGCGCTGAGTGTTGTGGTGAGGCGCAGTGACAATGTATTAGAGTTGTTATTGTACACCAGCGTACTCATATCATATACTAGATCCGGATTCAAGGCAATGAGTGGACTTCTCCACCCATTGGAGTGGGGTACACAACTTACAAGGAGTCAACATCATTAATTGGATGTTTTCTATTGTCAAAGTTAGATGCAGATGTCATGAGAGCTAATTTGATTGCAACAAGGCTCCACTTCTTATGTACATCTAGATTCAATGATGCAATACCACTACCTGAAAACAAAACATTCAAGTTTCAAAATTTATATTTATATATACTAATTACAAATATAATATATCATATAAATAATTATATTATATATTTATAATTATAATTATTATCCAATAATATTTTAATATAAATAAAACTATTAATATATATTAATAATATAATAAAATATTATTTTAATTATAATATTAATACATTATATATATTATGTTTTAATACTATAATAATAATATAAATATTAATATTTTAAGAAATATTTATCATAAAAAAAAGGTTATATTATATAATAATATTTAAATTATTAATAAGAATATATATAGAAAATTGTTATATCATGTATGGCCTCTTTTAACTTCCTTGGTTTTGTATCATATGGATCTGATATATTTTGTTTTATATTTCAATGTGTAGATGCAAAATTGTTTCGTAGCTTATTTATTGTTATTCTTCGATGCCTCCATAGAAATGTGCGCGGTAAATTTAGTGATCATTACAAGGCAATCATTGGCACACATTTTATGATGAGGGAACTTCACATTGAAGAAAGAGTGGTAACATTAGAGGTTTGCATTTCTCAAATTAATGTTGGTCAAATATGGGATGCCATCTAAGAATTTAAGATTTATAATCTTAAGATGTGACGTGATTTGACAAGGAACGTTACAAGTTCAAATGGGTTCATATTTTTTATAAGAATTTTACATTTATAATTTTAAGATTATTTAATAATCTCATTAATCTATATAAATGGAATGGATGTAATTAATTTAGAAGTGGTGTGGGCTCTTAAAATATATGTGAAAGTATAATAGGTAGTAATTAACTTAAAAAATGTGGATTTATTTTTAGTTAAGTATATGATTATGAATTATTTAATGATTTTATTAATTTAAAAGAAATGTGGACATTTAAAAAAGATATGAAAGTATAATAAATAACAATCCATTCAAAAGATATGTAGATTTACTTTCATTTAATTTATTGATTGTAGAAAACTTTTATAATATATCACATTCTAAACTATTATTAATAAAAAATATGAAACAATAGTATAATAATTTTTATATTCTAATGTCAAATTTTTTATATCTATTTTTGATAAGAAATGAAATTTAAAAATAATAAATGAAACAATTTAATTTGGATTGTAAAAAATTATATGACAATTGTTACCCAAGCAATTAAGGAGTTTTGAATTTAAAAAAAAAAAAACAATTTTTAAATTTTTAAGTATTTTTCTTCATTTTTGTACTTCACATTTTTATAGTTCTTAAAATTATTTTTTAACCTTTAAACTACTATTAAAGGGATGTCAGCATGACTTAGGGTCATTAGAGTTAGTTTTTTCTATAATTTGTTTAATACATGTAAGGAGTTGGAATTATTAATTGTAATGTAAAAGTTACGATCTTAAAGAAAGGCAAAACATTAGTGATATATTAATATTTTATTTAAAAGAGTGTTTTATATTATCACATTTAAGTAGGTTCAATCATAAATTATATAAGGGAAAATATTTTATACTTGTAATAATATTCAATCGTTGTAATAAGACATGTTCATAAAAGTATTAATTTTGAAATAAAATGATACTAATCCCTGTTTAACTTGTATTTAATAATAATACCTAATAACCATACAACCTTAGTATTTATATAAAAAAATAATACCTAATAACCAATCATAATGTATCATATAAACAAGTATTGAAACACCATTCACATGTTTTACAATAAATTTATTTTGTATTAAATTGATCTCAAATCTAATTTTCCTTATAATTAAACACATAAAACCAAACAATAAATTAAAGATACAATAATATTATTGATTAACTTTTTATATACAATAATTAAATATCATATAATACATTTATTAAATTTTAAACAGAAAATACAATTATTAAATCATCTCTCTTAAAACAAATCAACTCGGAAAATGAAGATAAGATATAATGTATTTCAAAACCCCCATACATTTTTATGGGGTACCAAAATATTATCAAATAAAATCATGGTGGGATTTGCCCTCAGAGAACACTACTCGACCTCAATCTAGATTTTAATGATTGTTAGCCCATAACATTGATGTGGCGTAAATCCTAATTATAATTCTATATCTAATCAAAGAACAAATTTATATTCTTCAATGCCAAATCAATATGAAGTGATGATGCCTTGTGATGTATGATTTATGATTTAGGAAAGTCATTCCTCTAATCGAGGCGGAACATTGGTGTTTATCATCATTTTAATGGGTGAATTCCATGCATCAACACTTCGTCAATCTTTAAAAAGCTTTGGATGGAGAATTTCCCCCCATCTCGACCCCACACTTTAATGGACACCACACCCATCAACTTCACAAGATCCCTCATTGGGATTGGAATGATAATGTGAAAGGACTAAATTTCATTTAGCATGAAAATCAACGTTTCAGTGTCATAAAAATCACTTTTTCAATATGTTTAAATTGTTTGGAGCAACTCACTTCCCCTGTCAATTTTTATCATCAATCATTTCTTCAATATATTTAAAATTGTTTGAAGCAATAACTTCTGTGTCAATTTTTATCATGCCCAATTTCATACTTGAATGATGGGTACGGAACAAACAACGATGGAAAATAATGATTGGATATTGAAGAATGAAAAATCAATTGACCCACCTCCAAGTTTAGTGTTTAGGAAGGAAATGTAACATCACCTTTTTGAGGTTTAAAGAAAGCTTATTTTTAAATCATTTTTTCATAATTCCATTTGATAAGTTGTTCACATATTAAGAATAGGACTTGAAATACGGATACTATTTTAGTGTTGACTTAAAAGTGTATTTTTATGAAGGAAAGTAGTAGTTCATTATTTTTGGAGCTAACTTGACACTTGTAATGTTTGTGGGTAAGCTTGACTTTGTGCAAGGTTGCATGGAGAAATTTTGTGATGGAAATCACAAATTGTGGAAAAGGTGTGAAAAGAAGAGAGTGATTTGTATATTGTAAATGTTTCTCTAAACTATGTGAAGGAAAGAAAGTTATAGATTTAAAAATATTTACACAATTGTATTTAAAAACGTTCATTATAATTTATATGGACTATGAAAATATTATTTCTCTTATAGAAAAGAAGTTGCTTTTATATTTTTTTTGACAACAAATTTACGTGAATAGAAAGATGCAAAAAGAACATGATAAGGTTTGTTAGCCATGTGTGGCAGCGAGACCAATTTTTCATATATATTAAGAAGTCTACAACCTGAATGTAATGATTTAACATGTATATGCTACACATATTTGGCCGATCCTTCATTAAACTCACTTTTGTTTTTGGGAGAAATGGATTACTTTTGAGCTTGCTTAAAATAGAGTCGGATGCTCCTACAAATATTCTACACCTCATCTAGTTTAGGAATTGAGAATTGGGTGATCTTTTATTATAGATCAATAGAAAAAAAATTAGATTATTTATATATTTTATGAATGTTCCTTAATTTACCTTTTTCATTCGCTGGTAAGTGTATCTTCTTATTTTTTACTCTTGATCTTTGTCTTAAGGAGAAGATGTGGAAATATTTGAGTAATATGACTTAATACTTTCAATACTAAACTTGTTTGTCCCAAAACCACCTTACTTTCCCTCCATAGTAGATGTGTAAATATTGTGGGAAAGAATATGATCCAAACTCAAGGGTACTAACTTTAACCTTATATATTTTTTTCCTATTTTTTACTTATGTGTTGGATAAGTGTGGTCCTTAAATATTAGTCTTATTACCCTACCTCCGTTAAGAAATCTCAACATATGAATGTGGTTAAGAGCTTTTTTTTTTGAAGCCCAAACTCATTTTGTAATAACTTTTAATTATCACTTAACAATAACAAAGATCCAAAGTTATTGAAGAATTTAATAGCAACTTAGACTCTAAAACTACTTGCTCCATACATAAATTAGGGAAAATAAAAATAATTAATTTATACTGTTTAATTTATTTGATCTACAAATAAATTAAGATAATTATTATATTTAGATTACATTATTTAATTTTATTTTATCTACAAATAAATTAAGTAAAATATTATAATTAATTTGTACAATTTTTTTCGATAGGTCAAAAAAAGGGGTTAGCCCTGTTTATTTATAATATTTTCCAAAAATCTTGAATAGATAGAGAGATACAACAATGAACAACTAGAACCAGAGAGTTTTAACAAGCTTATAAAATAGAGATGAAGATAACTTATAAAACATAGAGCTCATCTTTGCCCTTGCTTTCCCTATTTCGCTTGTATTCCGCGCTGCTTGTGGGGTTGTCCATATCTCTGAGACCACTCCTTTCCCTTTTCGGTTGCTGCTTGAGCCAAATGTAAATTGCCAATTTAATGAGGTGAGGGTGAAGAGAGAGGAAGACAACACATGCCAGATGCCGCAAAGAAAGATTGCCAATCCATCTCATGATTGTCCATAGCCACCAGTCTTGATTACTCATGCCTCGGTTTAAACTACACACCAAACCACACAATTTGATTATTCCCTGCATTTATTTTGACATTATGAAAGTCTTGTTCAACAAGCTATAAAGCTTTTAAGCCCAACGTGAGAGAGTGCACCAGCGCCAACCTAGTGTCTTTGGAATTTGGTTTCACCCCCTCTTTAGCAAAAAGATCAGCGAAATAAGTGACCATTGTGAGTAAGTTTTTTTTAACATTTTTATCTCATTGTTATTAATGTCAAACCATTCTCAAATAGATAATAGGTCAATGTTTTCATGGTATTCATAGTTTACCATGTCAATCAATCCATGAAAAAAGTAAAGTTGGGTAAATGAAGATTTGAGGTGGTATATCTTTATTAGCTCGATACAATGTTTTTAACTATATAATTATATTGTATTTAGGGTAAGGCTAATTTTTGAAATTTTGGAGGGGGCAAGGGGGGAGTTGGTAGTTTAAAGTTTTATTTAGAATTATAAGTTATTCAAACATGAAATTTTAGAGTTGTGTATATTTGAATTGTATTGTAAATATTTTTATATAATCAAAGTATTGTTAAGATTTTTTTTTAAAAAAAAAGTTGTGTATATTTAAATTATATTGTAAATATTTTTTATATAATGAAAATATTGTTAATATTTTAGTATTTATTATTTTTATTATTTTTTTGAGTTTTATATATTGATATAATTAGATTGATATTATTTTTCAATTTTGAATAGTGAGAATTCATTTATGAAATAAATGCAAAGCTTTAATATCAGGTAATTTAATTACAAAAATAGAAGAAGTAATAAGAATAGGGGATCACCACAAGTTATGGTCATTAAAAGACAACCATGTGTGAAAATAATCCTCTACCCACCTCAAGTGGGTTTGAGAGCTTCAAAATCCTTCTAAATGCTTTTGGCCACAAAAGAGCTAGAGATCTTGGTAGGAACAATAGTAATGTGAAGGGATTGGAAGCCAATATTTTGTTAACTAGTTTTACCATAGGGAGAGCCCACAGAGATACAATGTCATAGTATATTTTTCCATCAATAGCTCAAAGAACCCACTTAACACATAAGGCCATACTTTGTCGATAGGTGTCAATGATGCCCATACCACCTTTATCTTAAGGGAGGCAAATAATATCCTAGGCCACATGATGAAAACCCTAGGCATGATTATAATTGGCCCAAATAAAATCCATAAGGATTTTGGTTAGTGCCTTATAGGAGGCCTTGGAAGGAGCCCAATAGGAAGAATAGTAGACATGAGCAGTGGCCAATATTTAGTGCAAACCTGAAACTTGCCTACTAGAGATGAGGGCTTAGTAATCCAGTATTCAATGTTCTTTTCAATCATGTTTTATACATATTTACAAAACTTGATTGGAGAACTATCAAAAGCAATGGGGATGCCCAAGAACTTGAATTTTTCCCCCTGAGCAATCTATTGCCAATTATAATTGAGAAGCCAATCAGGCATAAGCATCATGCTTTACCAAAAATACTACATTTTACTCCATTAGAGACTGAAATTGGAAGCCAAACAGAAGGTGTCAAGGCATTGGATAGCTTCTTTAAAAGTGGCCTCTTGTTCTTTGAGCATGAGGAAGGTGTCATATGCAAAGTGCCCATTGATGAGCTAAGAGGTGTGATTGGGCATAACTATGCCCTAAACAAGCTTAATTCCCTTAGTTTTATAACCATTAATAGTGATTTAGGTTGAAGCATCATGAAGCAAAGTCTAGACAACATAAATGAAGTAGGGCCAAAGCCAAGAGCTTTGAGCATGGCTAAAATGAATTGCCACTCTATTCTATCAATTTTTTTTTCAAAATCTAATTTAAGAAAAATGGTACTCTAGAGAGAGGAATGGGCCCATGCCATGCCCTCTGAGACCATAATAAGAGTATTTAAAATATAACACCCTCTAATTAACCTTGTTTACTCTGCTTTGAAAATGGTAGGTAAGATGACATGGATACGATTGGTGAGGACTTTAGTAAGAATCTTGTAAGAAACATTGAGAAATGTTATAGGCCTCCAATTGGTAAGCAACTCAGGATCTCTAGCTTTGGGAATAAACTTGATATTATTATGGTTGATCATAGATCCAAGATACTGATTCCATAAGGCTTCCTTGTAGACTTACAATAAATGAGGCATGATAAACTCCCATGTGGCTTTATAAAATTCACAAGAGAAGCCATCGAGGTCAGGGGCTTTATCACTATTTATGAAATGTAAAGTCTCTATGAGCCCTTGTAAAGTGAGTGAGGCATCACAGAGTCATTAGTTGGTAGGAGTGAGCTTACGAGGCACCACATCGAGGTGATTTTGAAGTACCTAGGTTCACTTGATTGTGTAAGGTTGAGATTAAAAAACCATCTTGTAATGATCAAAGAAAGCTGAAGAGATGTCTGAATGGGAGGTAAGTTGAGATTGACCAACTTGAATGGATTTAATTTGATCATGAGCTTGCTTAGCTTTCAATGCTTTAAAAAACTCCTTGGAGGCCTTGTCACAATTATTTAAGCCAATGAAGCCAATCATGTAATTAAACACCTGTAGCTGCATGGCTATCCACCACTTTAAGGTGGTGTTTGAGAGAGGCTATAAGCCATTGTAACTACACATTAAAGGGATCCAACATAAGAGAGATGAAGACCTATCAAAAATCATTGAGTGTGGCCTCTTCTAAATGCTTTCTGATTTGAGTGACATGCTTACCATGATGGCAAAGGAAGGAGGTGGTGCATAAAATGGCCTCATTCCACCTCTTAATCCAATTATGACGTATTGAGGTCACGGGGCAAAGATTCTAGATATGTAAAATAAGTCAAATCATTCTAACATGACTCAACATAGAAGTATTAAGAATGAATTGATAATGTGGCACATTATACTATCCCAAAGTCCATTCAACTTTTAAAGAAATTGGGGAATGGTGAAACAAAATAATACTAGAATGGACGTTGATAGGGTGGCCATCAATGTTATAAAAGGAAAAAATATTTTTCTCTAACAACATAAAATGGTCAAGCCATTTGAACATGCGGTGATGCCCAAAATGGTAGTTGGACCACATAAACCAAGATGTGGGGTTAAATGTCCATCGCTGGAGGAAAGGGTCAGCTAGATCCCATTTATTTTTGAAATAATACTAAGCCTCATGTTTACTAATGCACCATCACATGAGGAGGGCCCCAACCTTGTCTTGGGCGTGTTCAATCATGTTGAAACCTCCACATACCATCCATGTGGTAGCAAGCAACCCATTGACTAAAGATCGCCATAGCAAGGAATAGTCAGGACCATCATTAGGTGCATAAATTTTGAGAATTCCAAAAGGATGGCTATCAATGTCAAAAATAATGCAGACTTCCCAATGTAAAAGGCCCTCCTTCATGGTAATAATGTTGGGGGGAACCTTAGGGGCAACTAAAATACAAGCACCACCATGTCCCTCCTCAAGCAAAGTGGTGATCTGGGTGACATCATGCTAAATGCTTCATAAGGATGTCTTAAAGAAAAAGCTAGACACTTTAACTTCCTACAAAAAAATAATATATGAAAAACCAATTTGCTGACAAGCAACACACATAAAGTATTTATGGGTAGGCTCTGTAAGACTCTAACATTCCATGTTAAAATATTCATGAGGAAGGGTCATCCATATAAGTCCCTCCCTATCCATCCTCAAAATATTCCAATGCCATAAAGATATTGTGTTGGTGAGGACATGGATTTATGCCTACTGTAATGAAGTGGCATTTGGTGTCACGTTCCTCTCAAGGGGAGTCTGTGCTCCTGTGAGGTGGGTTGTGAGACCATCAAGAGGAGCTGTTGGTTGAGAGAATCTTAGCCATGAGCCTCATAGTATTCTGGGAAATTGGATAATTTTTTTTTAGGTTAGAGGATCCTAGGATAATAAGGGAGGGAAGAGAAGCCCCCTGAGAGGGTTTGATAGTTTGGGAAGAATCATCTTGAGGTGGTGGTTGGTGTAGGGCTTGTGGCTCAGGGCCTGACAACCTTTTAGGGGTCATTGTAGACTAACCATATCCTTAGTATATTAGTTTGTGCTTCTCATTCTAAATAGGTAGATGAGGGGGATTGGGATGACCCATGTGAGGACAATCCTTGATGTGGTGGTCCAAAGCTTGATAACAGAAATAGGTTTTCGATAGGTTGAAATAAATAACTTTTTGTGACCATTAGGTTTTATTGACTTGAATCTTGATGAATTCATTTAATTCTTTGGAGAGGTCAACCTCCACACAAACCTAATTTTTAGGGTGGGGGGAGAACCACCTATTTGGATTAACTGTAACAACATGCCCTATGGAAGTGATGATTTGGGGTATGAAGGTCCACAAGTGAACTGATAGATTAGGAAGCTCAACCCAAATAGGGACACAAAAGGAGGCATTATCAGAGAATTAAAAATCTCAGGACTGAGAAGTTAAAAACATATGCTAGTTTTGAAGGAACTAGACATTGGACTTCACAAGGACAAGATACGTCTCGAAAGGCTCCTTGAAGGTAAATAAAAAAACCTTTTGTAATGTTCGAGATTTTGATAACATGGATGCCCAAGGGCTCTCAGTGGTTATCAAGCTAATTACAGAGGTATTCCTCCAAGGGGATATGAATGATAAAGTAGGTAATAATAGAATAATTTTCATACTATTTATAACATTGATCAACAATTGCAATATGAATGCTTACCTCTAGATTGGAAGGGGATTGAGGGATTACCTCATCATAAAATTTTAGAATGAAATTTTGATCTCATTTGGGTGTCATTAAATCTAACTCCTACATTAAAAAATGTAGTAGAGCATGGAGAAGCCATAAATAAAGGGTTTGCTTGCCCTAAGGGTGATGTACTAATCACATTTAATATAATGGAACCTTAGAAAGTCTTGCAGGGAAAGTGATATGAGTGGGGTAAGCAAAAGAAGTAAGCAAGAAAACTATACAAACCATTAGAATATATATTTTTAATTTAGTGTATGAGTAAATTAACCTTATTTGCATAAATATCTAGGACTGAGGGGTTTTCCTTTCATTAGATTCCATTAGGACTCAAACTTAGCGTCAACTCCTTTTGGTGTCTAATGGGATTTGTACCTTGGTCGATGGTGTGACACTTTAACAATCATCTGCATTGTTGGTCTATAACCATTTAATATCCACTCAAATTTTAATTTTAATGGATATGCTAAATGTCAATAATGTGTTGGTCTATAGTTGATTGGTGCCACTTTCTCTCTATTGTTATAGGTGTTTTATGAAAAAATTGTTTTACATAGAAAATCTAAAACATTTTCACCCATAAACATGTAATTAAGCCTAGTCAATTATAAAATAGTAAAATTAGACTTAATTATTATTCTAATCCTAATATAATAAATGACAAATATAATGTTTAGAGAAGTATTTTGATTATTAAGTGTATACATATAAAATTCACTGCTCCTTCACTCACTACTAATTTCATCCTCATTCCATACTAAATCTATTTATTAATCACTTTTATACCATATTCCATAATTTATTCTAATATACCACTCAAATATTCCCTTCTACATTTCCTACATCACACACTAATGTGATAACACCATCTTTCCCAATTAATTTTCTTATTAGCACTTCATTCATCCTTCATCTCTTCTTACACAATATCTTTGGAATTTTAAATTCCTCCCATAACTATCTCCACTTACCTCCACTACATCTCCTATAAATCCTCCTCTTTATTACATCCTAAACATCAACTTATCTTAATAGACTCTAGAAAGCTCTAAACTTCCAAGAGCCCCTCACCAAGTTTATTCTAGAATTCTCTAAGAATTTTTAATTCCTAGAAAATTCCTCCACCCTATATCTCCATCCTTCAAAGATGAAATCTAACCCTCTATTCCTCCCAAGTGGCTCTATATATTGTTAGCTACACTCATGCAAATCTATGAATTTTTACTATCATTGAATGAATACTAGCACCACCTTGTCTCTACTACCAATAATTAAGTCATTATCAAGCATCCATTGATATAATTATTGAGCATTTAAAGAGAAATACAACATCCATAGTCAAGCATCAAGTAATTACAAGTCACTTTGAGCACATCTACTTTGTCAAGGAAGAAGGATTCATTTGTTATTGAGATATAGACTTGTTTGTATTACATTTCTATTTACATATGAATCCATTTCTTCCTTTGCTCATTCTTGAGGTGCTGTGTAGATTGGATTAGATTAGAAATTGTGATTTTTTCATTGTTTCTAGTATAATTTTTTTTTATCCAATTTTATACACACATTTTTGGTGACCACAGTGGGAAAAATACATTAACTATTGCTTATTAAGATTTTAGTGTGTTCTAACAAGCTTGCAGGTTCCTTGAAGAGAATATTTAGCAGTCAAAAACTTTAATTTTTTGTGAAATAATCATTCCTAGATTGGTAGTAGCTTCAGACTATGTTGTAGTGACTTCATCTTGAAGAATAACAGTTTTGTCTCCCCTTAGTGACCTCATTCTAATCGCTAGGCTAATCATGATGGGTCTGATAACTGTCTGACCTTTTTGCACAATTTTATCAAAGCCACTTTTGAGGTTTTATTTATTTATTTATCTTAATAATGCCTTTATCATAGTTCATAGTGATTTCATTTTGTCTGTGTTTATGTTAATGCAATATGAAAAGACACCACTACTGAACCATGACTTTGTCTATACAATCAACAGCGTCGACAGGTCTAACCACATCTTTGAAAGATCATCTATATTTATTATTAATGATTTTTTTGTGTAGCGAAGCTTTCATTATGTATTATTGGCTTTGACTTTGTAATCAGTGACTTTATAATTTTTATAACAACCTTGATTTGTTTTATTGTTTAGCCTAATCTCTGATCATTAGCAACTTTGATATATTAATTAACGATTTTGATGATAAAAGCAACTAATTTATAATTTTTCCTAGAGGCTTTGATCTATTTACTATTTTGGTTTATTTTTTTCATTATCAGCTTTGATTTTATACTAACGAATTCGTGATCGAAATCAATGATTTATTTTCTAACATTTTTTTAATTTTGCTGATTTTTTTTTCTGTCTAGTAGTTTTGTTTTGTGCAGAAGCAACTTTGACTTGTGTATCAATGACTTTACTTTGAGTAGCAATGACTTTATTTTCTGACTATGCTTTTATAGGTTACCATAAAGAGCTGAATTCAAACTACTAATATTTGTTTGTAGGTCTATCTATCAAATAAACAATAAATTAAACTTATCATAAACACCTTTTTAATAATATTTAATTAAGCAACTACTTGTATGTGTGTTCAAACTTATTCATCTTAGTTTGATTTTTATATTTGTGTGTTTTTTATACCCAAGGAAAGGTTGTGCATACTCTTCCCTCACTCTCATAAGGTGACCTTGGTGATAAAAATAGTCAAAACCTCCATTATTTTTTCCTTTTTAGGGGCAATGTGATGTGAATTTGATCACCACACACATTGTCATAGTCATTAGGTGGATTGTGACATGGATTTAATCATCACGTACTAATTCAAACTTCATGTTCTGATGGAGTATTAATATCAAGTAGAGCTATTGTAAAGCTATGCAGATTACCCCATAAAGGTTTTTGAGAAGTAAAGAGGTTATAGTCCAGCACTCAAATATCAAACATCATCCTTATATGGACTCAGGCCACACGTACCGTGAGTTATTTATAAGTCTCCCTTAGAGAGCCTTATATAAATTATATTAAGACCCTTCAGCCACAAACATTTATTAGTGCAAGGGAAATAGCATCCTTGAAGATAACTCACCAGACATAGACGTAGAGTGAGGGTTACGAGATCAAACTAGTCACCACTTTATGTGAGTAAATGGTGGGTTGGTAGTTGTGTTTCACACCTATAATTTAATAGCATAGAATTGACATATTATGTGATATTTTTTGTGTGTTTTTGATACCAGTACTATTTTAAGACCTATTCTCTTCACCAAATAAGTTATCCCATAAAATTTAACACAAGGCTCACATATATTTCAATCTTATTGTCTAATCCATAAATTAATCAAAATCTTTACCTCATCGCCCTCTAAACATACCTTTACCTCATAAATATAGTTATGTCCAAAATCAATTTTCATCACTCGTCACAATTTATGAATATTGTTTAAAGCCCAAGATATAGTCAAGTCACTTACACAATCAAATCTAATCATCAACTCATGTAACTTGAGCAAATCCTGTCAAATCACTTAATTGAACTAATATTGCCACACCAACCTTGATTAAGGTCAACCATGACCTAGTCAACCTATTGTATCAACATCCTTTTTTAGATAGTACAACCCTAGCACCTATCAAACTAAATCTCAAGTCAAGCCAAGTCAAATCATGAGCTTATCTTATCTCACAATCCAAGTCAAGAAACTAGTCCAGATAAGGTTGGTGTATCCTACCTCGTTTCAATCTAACTAACTCATGTCTAAAGTCAAATTTTCTCAAGAATCTAATCTCATATCATGTTTAAAGTCAAAAACTTGATCAAAATAAGTTTATCAATAAATATACACCATCTCATATCATCTAATCTGATCCAAACACATCCACATATCAACATTATGGCACCTTTCACTCGTAAAAACTCACGATTGGAAAATCAATGCAGAACGATGACCTTAAAACTCTTTTACGGGGTGAGCAACATCATAATAGTGATGAATAAAGTATTATTGATTTGGATGCATGCTATGGATAGCTAAATTATACCATATTTAGTACCATAATTAACTTGATTAATATCAACATACTAACTCAACCACCACCCTAACTTTGAATTATATCTTAAAGTCCACTAACACAATTTCCATCATTTTTTTTCAAATAGTTAATTAATTAATATTAATTAATTATTCATGAACACATACTTCTATAAAACTAATTAAAAACATAGAATTTCTAAGTCATCAAATATTTTCCACATTTCACTCAACTAAGCATTGAGTCATCCAACCATTTTCCTTAACCTCCCCAACTAATTGTTGAGTCATCATTGAATTTTCAACCAATGTGATGAGTCATATAAATATCTTGAATCATTCATGAGAAACTTTCAAATACCAACTAACTTCCCTCTTATTCCTAAAACATATGAAGAATTTGTATCTTCTACTTAGATGCGGACTCAAATCCAACCATCTAAAATTAACATAATCTAATAAATCTATATTTATCCCAACCATCCATATTATCACCCTAAAGCTTATAAATTAAAAAATCATCCTATATTGTCATCATCCACCATGGAGCTATCTAAGTGCTATTGAAATTACCTTGTGCATCTATTTGAGAATCAACAAATCACGTCCTTACATTGCTAAAATTTTAATTGTATTAGAGATTGAATTGATCATCCACATTTATACTTGCAAGAGCAAATCAAAGTCAATCAAAGGAGAAGGTATTCATTATTTTTGGTAAGATGGAAGGTAATTTATTTATTTTGTCTTATTCTTTTATTGTATCTCTATTTGACATTTTATATTAGTCTTAGAATAGGAATTCAACCTCTTATTTATTTTCTTAGTATTACTTCTAATTTCTAGTTATCATATTTTGGCATTCCTGGTGGGACATTTCCCAAATCTTTCTCATCTTGTATGTTTTACTTTGATTTTTAAGTTATTTTCAAATTCTTTTAGAGTGCATAACAACTTAATCTTGGTCTGGGATGTTTTCTTGTTGTTTCAGGGGCAATTATTACATGTTTCTAAATTTTTGGTATGTTTTTGAGTTTTTGGTATGTTTTCTGAAGATTGTTGTTTCATTCTAAAGAATGGTCATTTTTTCTAAGGAACAATAATTTTGTTCTGAGGAATGATGTTTTTTTTATGAGAAAGGCTATTTTGTTTTAAACTTCAATGGTTTTGTTATGTAAAATGACAAATTCATTTTTGATAAATTTTTAGACTTTATTTCTGGTTGTATCTTTGTTTTTTAGTCTTTTTTATTTTGCTATCTTTATGTAATTCAGTTTTTTTCTAGTTTTTTTAAATTTTTTTCTTCCTTTCGTATTTCTATATTTTGTATAGAATAATATATGTCCTAAACTTCAATAGTTTTATAATGAACTTTAACGGTTTTGTAATGAACTTCACAAATTTGCTATGAATTTTGGCATTTTTGTTGTGTTTCAACAATTTTATCAGGGAGTGAATTTTCTATTTCTATAAATTTTTTATTTATGTTTTTGTTTAATTTATGAATTTGTCATTTTCTTTTGCACTAAATTTATTCTGTTTAATAGTGAATTTATTCTATATTATTTGATTTTTTAATTTTAATCTTTTTTTTACTTTGTTATTAGCTAACTTGCAGGTTTTTGCTTATCAAAGTCATTATATATAAACTACTAACACTTTTGTGTAGGGTAATGGACCAAAGAATTAAGAAAGCTAAATCAAAGTTCTATTTTTTTTAATAAGTCAAAAAAAGGGCAAAGCCTGTCTATTTAAAGTATTTAATCAAAAACTCTAGAAGAACCAGGGAGATACAACAAGAGTATCTTTAGTTTAAAAGAGCAAGAAGCTCTGAAATACATAAAAACTTTACACAAAAACTAGTCTTAATCAAAGATAACTATGTTTACATTGTTACCAGTATCACAGACTTCTTCTTCAAGTTTGATTGTAGCCAAGGAGTTTGCCAGGAAAATTTCACTAGTGTCATGCATAATACCCAACGTTTCATAGATTGCCTTTAACTTCTGATGTTGTAGGATGCTATCTTCAACCATTGCCTTTATCAGAGTCTAAATTTGGTCGAGCCTAGTTTCCATCAAAAGACTGAAATGATCCACATCTTCATGAACATCAAGAGGATTGCTACCACTAAAGAGAATATTTTGAATGCCAATCAGTTGAGTAACTTTGAGGGTGTCCAAGTGGGCATTAGAATGATCAGTATCTTCCATAGCCTTGATCACCGCCTCCACAGAAGCCATCGAGGTGCCACCACTAAGACGAGCATCAAGCTAAGCATAGAGTAGATTCGTGGCCATCCATTTCAACAACTTTTCATCTTTCACACCCTCTATTACGGTTTTTAGCCAAAAATTTAGTGCCTCATGGGCTATAAAATGAGTCTTTTTATCCAGGAGGGAACCTGAGTCAAGCAGATGGTAGAACTTCAGATCATCCACCAGGTGTAGAAAGGAGGCATGGATATTTTCTAGGGAATAATTATGCAGTAGACTATTAATCATTTTATTAACCAAATTAACAATAGAGGCCTTACCTTTAGATTGCCTGGGATGCTTGCTACCTAAGCCTCCCAAATCCATTTTTCCAGAGAAGATATCATTGTAGAAACAAGAGAATAAGGTAGAGAAGGGTATATAATTCTCAAGGTGGAGGGTGGGCAGAGGTAAATACCCTGCCATGAGACATGTTTAATGTGTGTGGTTCTAAAAAATCATCATTTTCCACTACCCATAATAAATTTTTATGCTATGTAGATCCAAAAAATTAGACCCTGATTGACTAATGATGATCTTCATTAATATAGTGGTTATTTAAATCATTTTCCACAATCCTCCAAGCCTTTGATCCATTGGAGAGGGCATTAGTCATATGGAGGCTTTGATCCTAATGGTTGAGGGTGACAACTTCATTAGCCATATGATCAACAATCTTATTGCTTTCATGAAAGACGTGCAATGTGTTGTCCCCAAAAAATGTCACTCATTTTTGGGACAACCTATGGACTATTTTGGCCCTACACAAACCAAAATTGTCTCTTCCCTTTTCAAAATTTGTCATGAGCATTCAAATTCCTCATTTTTCAAGCTTCTCAATTTCTACGGACTTCGCAGGAGGAAGTCTATGGACTCAACATGCTTGAAATTAATAGGTTCAAAAGGGTTCGATGGCTTTAACAGGTAAATTCCTTTGAAAGAGAAAGTTTCTAACACTTATACATTTCCAAGCTTGGTTTAATCAAATGGTTCAAAGGAGCGCATGAAAGACAAAGATGAGTGGAAGTTGCCAAGTGTCGTCTGCCGAGACACATTATGATTTGCTTCTCAAAGTAGTAGAACATGTCACGTGTCCCTTGTAGAGTTCCACAGTAAGTGACAAGTGGCAGCTATGGAAGGTTTCAATATCTTTTTCTCAAAGCAACAGAATGTGCCACATGTCATCTATAAAGCTTGACGGAGGCTGCCAAGTGTCAACGATCGCTGCATCTTCCTTTGGTTTCATTATCAAGTAAAGACTGTGGCAGGCCCCGGGCAAGTTGCTAAAAGAATAAGCAGAGCACTCCAAGTGTCATCCTCTGTGTGATTGCTAAAATTGAGTGAAAGTTGCCATGTGTCCCTAGTAAGACTTGATGGAGGCCACCAAGTGTTGACATTTGCAGTTATTGAGTAAGGACTGTGGTGGACCCCGGGTAAGTCACAGGAACAAACAGAACATGCAAAGTGTCATCATTTGCATGAATCCAAATGAGTCCTGAATGTTTCTTTAGTGTTTCTAGAGCTCAGCAAAAGCTACCATGTGTCATCTCCTGCAGGACTCTCAAAGGTTTCTAAAAGCTCCTATAAGTTAGGCGGATGTTGCCAAGTGTCCTCACCTATTCTAGCGGAAGATGCCATGTGTCACTTGTTAAAAGCAGCAGAAGGTGCCACGTATCAAATATAGAACACTCCCAATACAAAGATGCAGAGCCAAGGAAAGGAATTCCTTCAGACATTTTGTCCAAAGGAAATAAAAGATCAAGCCTAACCAAAGAAATTAAAACCCGAGGACCATTTCCAAAGGCCCGAAGAGGCACTTGACACTCAACAAGCAGAAAAGACATGAAAGAATTGTTAAAGAGGATGACTGACCCACAGTTTTCAAATTTAAGACAACTAATTAGCCATTATCTCTCAAGCGATGACAGACCCAAAGATGTCAAATTTGTGGCAATAAAATAACTATTGATCTTTGCAAGCTTGAGCACGGGATAAATGCATTCAAAGGACAAAACTAGAAAAGGGAAAAGGTAGCCCGAGGACTCAAATCAAAGAAAGAAGAGACAAAGAGGGAAATTTCTATGGGAGTTATTTCTAGTAGGTGGAACAGTTCATCGAGTAGATATTTTGGACTGAAAACATTGAAGGCACAACCTGTTTATCTCCTTTGGAGTAAAGGCAAAGTGGACAGTTGCGAGGATAACAGGTGATAGAATAAGTGACTCAGGCTTAGGAGATGACATTTGAGATGAATCAACATGCCATAGTTAAGGAAACCACGCTGTTCCAAGCATGGACCTCCCTGACAGAACCTCAAATCCATTCAAGGCATTAATGCACAACATGGGACACTCCATGGGACAAAGTGCCAAGCCTTCCTTGGCCTCTATATATTGTAATCTCTTGGTTTGTTTTAGGGAGATATTTTTGATCACAAAAGCAAAACTCTACCCAAATTGAAAGACAAATACTGAGACTTTGAGCTCAGATTGTTGTTCATATTATTTTATCTTAATGAGAAAGCAAGTTGTTTGCAGACTTTGTGCTGTCATATCTTGTATCATTTTAGGAGATTGTTCTTATGTCTATCTTCTGAATGTGTTATTGTTTATTTAATCTAACACGTAGAATTAGTGGAAGTGATAAGGAAAGTGTCCTGAAGCCAACTACTTTCAGACTTTGTGCTGTCATAGTTGTCTTTAGTGTGTGTTTATTTTCTATTTCTATGTAAAGGACCTTGGGATGACTTTGTGCCCCCATTGTTCTTTGTATCTCACTCTTGGGCAGTCAAGGTGGAGACTTTGTGCTACATCTTAGATTGCTGGTTACTCTATACTTTGTTACTAGTTACTTATCCTACCTGAAAGAACTCCTGCTGTCCCCTACAAGATCACTTCTGAAAGAAGAGAAGTGCCTTTAGTGTTTTCACTGGGATTTTCTCTTTTGTTTGTGAACATCATCTCTAAAAGAAGAGAGATGGATGGTGTATCCTACCCCTGTGTGTTATTTTTAGCTTATATATATATATATATATATATATAGTATATAGCGCCTTTATACTTATAGGGAACCTCCCCTTGACGAGAGGAGAGATTTGTCCCCTGCTGATGTAGTAAACCTGCACATCTGGCTGACCAATCTCCCTATGCTATGGTTGAAGAGACCTATTTTGCTCACCAGTTAGCTGGTTGACAAAATATTCACCCAACATAATGGAAAGTAAGTGTTTAATTTGTTACATAGAGTCTTTCAATAATCTATAATAGTCTTTAAGATCCAATTGTGCATAGATCTATTTGAGAGGGCTTCAATGACAATTTTTGAGTCCCCTTCTATTTCCAAATTAAGCCAATTATTTTGAATAGCTAAAGATAGGCCATGATAAAGAGTTTTAGATTCAATGATATTGTTAGAGAAGGAGCTAAGTACTTCATTGAATTTAAGTAATAAATTACCCCTAAAATCTCTAAATGTCCCTTGGGTGCTAGCCATACCAGGATTGGCTTTAACAGTGCCATCAAAGTTAAGCTTAATCCTAAGGCTAGCCAAAGGAGTCCAATTATCTCTCATAATTTTTTAAATTTTGATTTTGGCCCTATTATTAGGTAAGTACTATTTTATTTTTTGTTTTTAACATTTCATTTATTTTATGTCTTTACTTAATTGGTTAATGTTGACCAAATCTGACTGTTAAGTCAAATTGGGACAACCCTAGGTAAAAACTTGAGTTTTTAATGTTTTAAGGGGTTTAATATTTGGTCATAAGGTATATCATAGGTCATTTAATGTCATTCAATGTTATATTAGCCTTGGTCACTTAATTTATTAACCAACATGTCTTTTTGAGTCATTTTAGGTGTTAAAATTAAGCATTTAATGAGTTTTACTAATTTATTATGAAGTGTGAAGGTTCCAAGATGTTTTTTCACATTCCATTTTTCCTAGGAAGTCTTTGGAAATTTTTAATAACTAAAAATTGGTAGGTTCCTCAGAAAAAGGGAAGTTTTCTTGCAAAACTTGAGCATTTAATGAGGTGTACAGAATTGTATAGCCTCCTACAATTTTAGATGTTTTAATAATGTCCCTTGGTCTTCCATACACTCACTTTAGTGATAAATTTTATTAGAAACTCCAAAATATTAAGAAAATTATTTATCTCTCCTTCCACTATGCTTGACAAGCAAAAACAGTCTTCATGTTTGTACTTGGTATGATCAACATGAGAGGTTTCAGGAAAAATTATTTTGCAGGTGTATTATACCATCATTAAAATTATATTTAACATTTTTTTTCATAGAAATTATGGTCTGAGCTTTATGAATGACCCCTAAGAAGTTGACCTTTCTAATTTGCTTGCTAATCTATGCACCCCATAGGTTTTGCTCTTGTTTGGATGATTTCGTATAATCTAGATGATGATATTAGTTATAAATTATGTTGAAATCATCCTGAAATTATTCCCATGATTATTTTCAAGTTTCATGAAGTTTATATGAGCAAAATAGTGTAGGTTTCAATAAGATGCACTTTTATGTGCAACAGGCAGTTTTTCACCATGTTCAAGATTTCATGCTTTGATAATATCTCTATGGGGTTGTGTTATGTTAATTAAAATGTTTATTAAGTTATATTTATCTTAATTAACCTTCCAAAATTTTACAAGAAAATATTCTATGAGTTTTAGTCATAAATCATCATACAGTCATTTTGCTATATGACTGTCATATTAGTCAACTAGGTGCCTTCAAGGGGGTTCAATGTTGATATTGAAATGTGAAACATGTATTGATATTGTAAAAATATTTATATTTCATATAAACACCATTAAAGTAATATCATTTCACTATGCAAATAATTTCCTTGAACACATGATTCCAATCTGCTCACTGCCTGCAAATTCTCAGAATGCACCTATAGACATCCTCATTGAAGCTAATCATGTTGAAAAAGAGGTTCTTGAGCTGACAAAAGTTTTGATAATAAGGAAAGTATTATTTTTAATTTTTGAGAAGGTATAAAAACCAATGAAACCTACAATCCATGCTCATTGTCTACACTCGATTTACTACCTATATGTAAAAGTGTCTACCTACAGGTCATAACACAAAGATATAAAGGTGTGATACAAAGTGAAATGAGAGAATGAGGAACCCTCTCCTAGAGTCCTAGTTATTTTATAAATCATGAGAAGAATAAATGAGGAGATAGGTTAGCAAAAGGAAATGTAAACTACATCTAAAAGATAATGATTGAGTTTTAGGCCCACTTTCCCAAAAAGTGCAAAATAGAGCACCTAGGGGTTTTGTTGATACTTCATAACATGGTTATAGGAGCCTTTGATGCATTTTTATGGGTTTGGATTATAGTATCAACATAGGACATGAACCTTTCAAGTTTTGGAGGAAAGATGAGCAATGGTGATTAGGTTTTAGATGGCCCAAACTTATCAACTTTTGCATTGATAGTAGGTAGTAAAACCTATAGGCTTGAGTCTAAGGACTTTTTATCCATCCAAAAGTTGAAACTTGACCTTATATCCATATTTATAAGGTTCATAATATTTTAAAGGGTCATTTTTGACCTAATAGTGATCAAATAGGTTCATAAGATATATTTAGACCCCTTTTCACAACCACAATCCATACACTGAGGAAAATAGGCACCTATAGCTGCAACTAAGCAAAAAATGAGCTAAGGACATTGATTAAGTGATGATATAACTAGGTAGGGTGGGTAAATAAGTTAAAATAACTATTAAGGAATAATATAAGGTGATAGGAGGACTAATTACCTTCCAACAATGTGGAGATCACCTACAAGACTCTACCTACAGTCAACTGTAGGTAACTATAGGTAGACAATCAACTAGGGCCATATGCTTAGGGGATGGTTTTAGGATTATCAAGGTGGAAAATGGATATATAAAGGTAGAAATTAACTCCATGGAAATATCAAGGGGTTTTTAAACATTATCTCATGCCTAACTCATGTAATAAACCTATAGGTGACCCCTTTCCAAGCAAAAATATAGTCAACTAGTCTTGACTAGTCTTGAAGGTTCTTAATTCCCAAAAATATGAGGGAAATCAAGGATATGGATGAAATTAAACTTGTAAGGTTAAAGTGAGGTTTAAAAATTGTATTTAATTCCTAATTATTATAGATAACACCTACAAAAATCCTAAGCAAGAAAAACATAGTCAGTCAAGTGACACTCAGTCCTGAATAAACAATTGCATGGGGAAGTAAAGTGGAAGGTTAAAGTAAGGAATAGATAATGGGATACATAAATAAGGACCATATATAATTTATAGGCCTTTATCATAGGGAAAAAATTATAATAAATTTTCTTATGATTCCTTACTTAGTCCAATATGCCAACCTTGTGCATACAGTTTGCTTTTGAAGGAGTCTATTTGGGTTTTTTGCAAGTTTAAAGGGTCAAATGGATAGACCAGATGATAAATTTTTGTGTAGATGATTAATATAACCTATATAATCCTATTAAATATTCATATTTTCTAATAAAATATTGTAAGTACCCCCTATTTTGTCTTAGACAGGGGGTACTTCCCCTTAGGCTTAAATTGATAGTTTTGAGGGATGAATGAAAAAAGATGAGACCAAAAGTTGGGGATATATTGAAAGGATGTATGTGGATTTGAAAAATATATAATAAATTATGATAAAAAATTCACAAGAGTATGAAACCACACAAGGTGCTCTGGAATGCCAAAGTTACAGATAGGTCTAAAGGCAAGATTTTGGCCCAAGGACCAAATAGGAGAACAATGACACTTATAGCCCTTGGAGTGATTTAAAAATTATTGGATAATGTTTTTAGGATATAATTAGATATTTTTTAGATAATTTTATGTAGATAAAATCATGGGAAGGCCATTTTGGGTCTTAAACCAACTCAGGCTACTAGGCAAGGATTAGGCCTAATGCGCAAAGAGGAGGTCATTCACACTTTTGGCATTAGACATGGATTGAAACCTATTGGAAAATGTTAATAAGGTCAGTAAAGGTATTATAAAACATAAAAATTGTAGGGGAATCCATAAAAAACCATTTTTGATCTCAAAACCCACTCATACATGTAGGAAAGTGAAGGAAAAACTTGATAAGGTGATTCCAAGTGTTCACATCTCTCTTGGTGATTTGCATGGGAGTAATAGAAGTTAAAAGGAGTTATAATAGGTATATATAAATCAATTTGTGGAATTATATTTAAATTCTAATGTCAAACCTTTATGAATGAACCTTAAGAGTGGAAACAGGCCTAAAACCCTTGAAAACCCTTGCAAGGACCAATTTGGAGAAATGGATTTGGATATATGATATAATGGAATTATTTGACCTTGAAACATATAATAAGTTGTATAGGACTCACTCAGGCTCCCTCCCATGATTTTTGGCTGTATGGACCTACACAGATAGGGTAAAAAATAGGGTATTTTTAACATTTTTTGTGTTTTGAAGGTTCTATAAGTATTTAAAGGATGAAACCAACTTTGGGAAGAATATATAGACTTGGGATAACACCTAAAATTAATTTAATACTACATCAAATCTTATAAGTGTGAAAATAATAGCCTTCATCTCAGCTAGTCAAAACTAGCTGATTGGACAAGCTAGTGAGAAGGGTGGAAAATTTTAAGTGAGCTCATTTTAAGGCATGTATGATGCTTATAAGGAAATGGAGAGTATTTAAAGGTGTCATAAAATCCATAACATACATTTTAATGGGAAAATAAATCCAGATTTGAGGCCAAGTGTGCAAGGTCTATGAATGAGGAGTTTTCTTGACAATAGATAATTATAACTCATTTTGGGAAGGTTACAGATGACTAGGCCAGTAACCAATGCATGGAGAGGCATGTCTGATAGCCTTCCCAATTTTAAAAATCATTATAATTAATCATAATCAGTTTTGGGATGTTCAAGCAAGTCCAAATCATGAAGGCAACTTTTTGAGCCAAAATAAGGAGTTCATGCCACTTTGCAAGAGTTTGATGACTTGGATGGACACTTGGGCTTCCTAAACTTGCATGGTTCATACTATATCATATTATCATGCATAATTAACTAATTATATTAGATTTACAAGTGTCCTTGTGACCCTTAGACTTCTCTCTTCTCTCTCTCTCAAGCTTTATAATAGCTGCCATTTTGGCCCTTGTAATCTAATACCACACCAGGTATGGAAAAGACCTACTAGTTTTGACATTGAAATTTCCATAGAAAATAAATTAAATTCAATTTTTGAGATCATATATCATCTTTTTAGAGTGTGTGAAGAGATGTATAGTGAATTATTAAGAGATATTTACTTATCTTTGCTTTCTCTTAATCCTTCCATGTTTGATGCAAGTAATTTCATGCCTACCAGGTCATATGAAGTGTTGTCAAGTGTATGGACATGTTATTAAGTTTAAAAGGAAGTCTTATCATATGAAAAATTATCTATGTTTCTCACTTACCTTGGATAGTCTTCATACATGGCACCTTTATATTGAAATACTGATGTTAGTGCATTCTAGGACTCGTAGAATAGTGTTGTATGCTTTGTCTAAAAAGTGATGGAGTAGAATGGTCTTCTGGTAAAAAATATTAGTGAAACACCCCTTATAATTGGTTTCATTTCATTCCAACTCTATCATTTTTCTCCATAAACAATCAGTTAGTATAGGTGAAAGAATTTCAAGGCACATCTCGGGAGCTAGCCCTTCATTCTAGAGATTCATCTCACCAAATTGACTACCCACAACAAGTGAAATATTTCCATTCTGCCACTTATATGAGGAGAGATAATTAATCTCATCAAAGGGTGAAATTCCCAAT
This sequence comes from Torreya grandis, assembly GCA_037957365.1. Taxonomy (NCBI): domain Eukaryota; kingdom Viridiplantae; phylum Streptophyta; class Pinopsida; order Cupressales; family Taxaceae; genus Torreya; species Torreya grandis. The sequence goes on along the minus strand of JARHVA010006193.1, from coordinate 926,012 downwards.
GACAAATTTTTTTGGCATGACTAGTGGGAATCTTAGTCCAAGAGGTTGAAAGATTTTTGGTGTTGTCTTTCAACAATCATCCTTTAGAGGCATTTGTCTAAGCATCAATAACAACTCCAAAGTTACATCTACTGGTCAAGAAAATAAAGTATTCCTTTTAAATTTTGTTTATGATCATTTCTTATGTTCTTGATTCCTAATGAAGTTCCATGGATGACCTTGGTGTTGAGTTTTGTTTTACATAATTTGGTGAGACATTTCCAATTTGTGCCATTCCTTATCAACATGAAAAAGTTCTTAATCAACCCTGTCATGAAGTGTACCATCTCCAACATGAAGTGTATCAGCCTATTAAATAATAATACTTGTGGTGTTCCTATAACCCTTAATTTACATCTCCATATGGACATTATATTGTTGAACAACCCTGTGAGTATAACTACCAAGAGAACTATCAAGAAACACCTCTCTACTAATCCTAATATGAACCTTATCCTTCATATCATGATGCCTATTAGATTAAAGATTATTCCTATGAATCTTGTCATATGAAATCAGATGTTTCCATGGATTACACATAGGGATATTATTGGCAAAGTGTAGTTCCTACTCATGTAGGTGTTTCTCCTTTTAACCAACCAAGAACTCACTTCCATATGAGTTTATCAGTGTTTTTATTTTTTCAAAACCCACTCATAAGCCTTGTCCTTCATCCCACACTCCATACTCAATCCTTTCACCTCCCACTACATCTCATATTCTAGATCCTTCACCTCAAATCCATGAGCATATCTATAAAATTTACACCTCACCCCTTCTTGAGGAAGAACCTATTTTGAGAGAAGCTAGTGAAGAAGAAAAAAATCAATTCATGGCTAATCAAGTGGATCTCATGAGTGACTATGAGGAAGATATCATCAAAGGGATTCAACTTGGTGAAAAAAAGGACAATCCATAAGTTTTTGCCTCCATATTTGAGGGGATGTGTATCCATGAGCAATGTGGCCAAGACTTGAAGAAGGAGGTGTTTGAAGAAGACTCCATGTTTGATCATGAAGTTGTATATGACCATATCAAGTATGAAAATGAATGTGTCATCAAGGATGAATAAAAATGTCAAATCACTTATAAATAAGTGGAATTCCTAAGAGAGTGTCATCAGACTAAGATAGAGGAAATAACTCTTGAAGATAATATGCATGAGGAGGAAGATTTATGATAGAAATTTAATGCCATATGCAAGGAATTTGATAGTTTGGGCAAAGTTTTTTATTCTAAAAAAGATTTATAATGAATCTAAGCATAATATTAAGTGTTTAATCAAACATAAAAATGAAGTTCTTTCTATTGGTCAAGAACCTGCTGTCATGAAGTCACTTGATGATGCTAATATACATGAAGTTGTAGACATGGATAGTGATGTCAAGGTAGATCTTGTTATATCTAAGAAATGATAAAGAGCTTCAAATGAGGTAAAACCATATTCAAAGATGTGGGAACATGGTGGAGGGAAGCTTGGTTCTTCCAAACATCAAGCACACTATGTCAAGGAAGAGGACAAGGCTGAGAGGATTATCATATTGTCAAACTTACATATCAAAGGCTCTGTTCATGAGAAATATGAAACTATTTGAATGCAAGAGGAGTTTATTTCCTTGGTAAAATTATATGGAGCTACTTGGTTCTCATTGAACCTCATGGTAATGAAGTTTGAAAACACCATGAAGAAGGTGGAGACATCAATGCTAAAGGATAAAAAGCTACATGTATCACTAAATATTTCATGTCATAAATCAAAAAAGGTTTCAAACTTACCCTTTGATCTAGGAGGTAGTTTTTATCTCAAGTTGGTCAGTGTTTGAGTTAGTTTTTTAGTTTGGTGTGTGTGTGTGTGTGTGTGTTCCATAAGTGCTCATGAAGAACAAGTGTGTTTTGCTTAGCCTCTTGTCTTGTGTGTTGCTTATTGTTGCTTTTCCTTATGTTTTGTGTGTTTTCAAAGTTAGGGTGTGTGTCAAAATTTATACACATGTGACTCCATAGCCCAATGGACTAATAAGTTTATTGGTCTAGTTAGTATAATAGGCATATTACCCCTATGAGCCACCAATTTTTTGACCAAATTTAACTTTTAGGTCAATGGGGCACCCCTAGGTAAAAATTTGAGTTTTTAACATTTTAGGGGGTTTAATATTTGGTCATAAAGTATAAAATAGGTCATTTAATGTCATTCAATGTTATATTCTTAGTATTGATCTTTGTCGTCAAATTGCTACAGTTTGCCTTCTCCTTGGATAAATCAGCCTCCATCTTCTGTAGCTTCTTTGATATTTTCAAATAATCTTCAGCTATTGCAGAAGTAGATTCATTTAGCAGCTCGACCCGCAGGTTTGCTATGAGCTGAAAATGCAAGTAGCAGGGGTTTTATAGCAGACGCAAGAATGTTTGAGTGAAAGTGTTTCATTATTTCAAAAGCTTCATACCTATTACCATAGTTCACTATTTTCAAGAATAGATATAGATATGGAGGGAGCACAATCTTCGCAATAAGGGTCTGGGATTTATGAATCCCTTGATAAGTTTATTACAAGAAAATCATATGCTTTAGCCCCTGCACAACCATTAAAGACCTACCCATGGACTAGAGTCCCTGAAGTTGGTCAAGCAAATGACCTAGCAAAGGTAAAAGATTATGCAGATGGATTCATGGACCCAATTCTTCAAAGAACTAGTAGCAAAACTGTTAGAGAAGGGGCACATCAAAGGTGTCTTCAGAGGGCCAAGGTTGGACAATACGAGACATTCACAATGAGGATATGGACTTCCCAACTGGCATAATTCATTGTCCTAGGTGTGCATCCATGCCCTGACTTGGTTGAAATATGCACCGGATTGTTTCATGTGCCTTCAAATACCATACAACAGGGTCCATACACAGTGCAAATTACACCAAAGGCTATCAGAGATATGTTGGCCCTGTACCATGACAAGACAACCACATTTCCCACCATTGCTAAGATGCAAAAAACATGGGAAAACGTCAATACTCAATTGAGGTTTCTAAAATTAGAGATATAATTAGGCGATGATGATACTACTGTGCTGACACTGCCAACAACAAGAGCACAATTTACCTAAGCAAGTCAAGATGCACTTTCCATGATGGATTTCATTTTCAAAATGAAAGATGATATAACCATCTATGAAGAACAAATGGCTATCCTTTTCATATTGAAAATTATTGACAAGACTCGGGAGTATCGACTTGATTTCTCTGAGTAGATTGCATATTCAATGGTGGAACAACTTGCCTAGTTCAAATCTAAAGGGATTTTCAGGTATTCCTCTTATTTGTTTCACCTTATGTTGTATCAAAACTCCAGCATATTTTCCCAAAACATGAATTTAAACATGTATGACCCAAGCTTTGGTTTACATAGGACCACTCCTATGTCTGGATGGACACATATCTTGTCCAAAACTAGTGACCCATACAAATTCTGGGAACTTTTTGTTGCCCTTGCTTTTTGTCATTTGAGCCCAGAACCAGTTATAAATAGACTCTTTCCAAGTGTCTCAAACCTTATGACCAATTGCCCCATTCCTTGTGATTACTTTTTTGGATCCCATCATACTATTATTAGATTCCATGGTTTTAGTGGGGAACCAGTGTTGCTACCTAAGATTTTGACCCTTAGGTTAGCATTCTTAGAGGTCACCAGGTAGGTGTCTATGGTAGATAATGAATATGGCTTTGGGAAGAAGAAGGGGAAAATGTATGATGTCCCATGGGTGACAAACAACATGGCACTAGAGGCAAGAGATGCTGAGATCGTGTTGCTTAGAAAGCTAGCCTTCCTGGGTTTCTTTCTAATTGAAGATAAATGGGTATATGACCTAAATGGTTTCATAGCTTCATGGATTATGACTAATAGGGTTGCTGCCATAATTACGCATGAGGGCTGCTCCTTTTGGGAAAATAGGAAAAATCCTAGGGAAGATATTCTTGAGTTTTATGTTGAATTGGTGGATTTGCCTCTTCAACAAAACAGACCATGGGAAACTTTTTATGTTAAACAAAGAGATTTTGACCCTAAAATTAGAATGACTTCTGGTTTAAGAAGAGCATTAAAGAATAAAGACTGGAATGCTAAAAAAATAGAAGCCTATTGGAAATATAGGCAAGATATTTGTGAGACAACCCACTCTTTTGGAAATGTGGATTCAGATGACAAATGGGAGGAACTCTGGGATGAATGTCATTTGTCTCCTATGTCTAGCCCTAATACAAGCAATTTGTAGACACAGGGTGGAGAGCCAGAATCCAGACAAACATCATAGGCCCTAGTGCAAACTTTAGCGGTAGTCACTGTAACTTTTTGTCCCCAATCTCTTAGTACCATCAAAAAACAAAAGGGTGTGGTATCTTCACCACCAAAATATTCTCCATCAGCATCAGTCCTTGAGGTTCCCAGTTTCTACACAAGCACCACTAGCAACAGTGGTAAATATTGAAGAGAAGGGAGCACAACCAGAAGAAGAAACACCAAGGAAACATAAAAGGCTGAGGTTCCAACTTGATTTAGAGGAGAGGGCAGAACCCTCACAACACCAATCACAGAGTACTTTGGTTTCTCCTCAGGTAAGTATTGTTTCTCCTCCTTCTCAATCTCTTTCTTCTCTTATAGGGGTGATGATTCCATCTGGCCAAATAACATCCCCTGCCACCTCTGCTGTGCCCATTTCTCATTTTGCCCTGTGTATCCATACTCAAGCTATATCATTACCTCACTTTTCCCCCTCTATTCCTAAGAAAGTACCTCCTTAGATTGCCCATAGCCAACAATTGGCTATTCCATATGGCTTGCCACAAGGTTATCTTTTTGTGGGTGGGCACATTGCCTCTCCTTCTACCTTCCAAACTCAAGCAAATGCTGCTAGGAAGGCAAGGGAAGCCCAAACAGAGAAAAAGAGAATCAAAGATAATAAAGCCCTAGCTACACCACATCTGAGGTCACAATTTGACCCAATCCAACAACAACTAATTGTGATGCATTTGTCACCAAATATAGTTAAGCCAAACGAGCAGATGTAGCCAGAAGATTACACAATGAATGCAGTGGTGATAGACTTGACCCTTTTCAGACCACAAGATAGGGTCAGGCTGCTAAGTGAATCTACTTCTATAGTAGCTGAAGATTATTTGAAAATATCAAAGAAGCTACAGAAGATGGAGGCTGATTTATCCAAAGAGAAGGCAAACTATAGTAGTTTGACCACAGAGATCAATACTAAGAATATTGAAATAGAGAGTCTTAATAAATAGTTGCAAGATACTGTTTCTCTTCAGACTCATCAGGCTATCCAGGCCTAAAATAGTTATTTGAAAGTAGGGCTAATGCAGGTAAAATATGCAGTGACAACCTTAAGGCGGGAAAAGGTAGCATTTCAAGAAAAATGTAGGAAAGCCTACTACAGGTTACTCAACTTCAACAGAAGCTGCTGAATGAGCAGAATAATACCGCGGCTATACAGGCCCAACTTCAAGCTGAGCGACAAAGGGCAAAACAATTGACACTTGAGTTGGCTAATAGGCCAAAGAATGTAGGGGTGTTAAACTTGGTGAAGGAGCTTTATGAATCAATATGGAAAAGAATATCTCAGGAGATTATTCAGCTCAGACCTTCTCTAACCTTTTTGCTAAATGCACATAAATTGTTTGAAAAGGTGGAGACATCAGTAGAAGACACTCTGTCTACCATCTCTGTGAGAGTCTTTGACTCTTAAACACTGCTGCAAAAGTTATATGATGCAACTGATGGAACATTGTCAGTAGCAAGGATTAATGATAGAATGATCACTGCTTAAAGAGTGAATGAAGTTCTCAATTGCAACTTCACAGCAATCAATTGTAGAGAGCTTTTAGATGTGATGAAATAAGGAATCAAGGACATGAAACAACACATTAAAGATCTGGTGCAATTAGGTCTTCCTTCCCCTTTTCCTGATGACAACACTGTGTTGATGATTGATGAAATTGAACCTTTGTTGTTAGCCAGGTAGAATGATCAGGTAGTTTTTCAGGGTTTAAGGGATGATTCATTAGTGCCTAAAGTAGAAGCTATTTTGATTCCTATTTCCTAGCTTGAATTTGAATTGAAGGCTACCATTCAAATTTTGCAAAATTTTTTCACACAAAGATATTATTAATCTTGATTTAGCCTTTCACAAATTGCAAAATAAGCAGGGATTATCTGATGATGAGTGGTCTACTTATCAGAAAGCCTTACTGAAGCTGTGATTTTTTGTCATTTTGATCATGCAAGAGTTGTGGATTCTTTTTGAGTAGGCTCAAACATCCTTGGGGTCACCAATTACTGTAGAGTAAAAAATACTCTACGTTTTATTTTGATTTTTCAGTTGCGTGATCCAAAAATTTTGTCCCTGCACACTTTGGTTCAAGACAACGATGTTTTGACTCAGAGCGCGGGCTCAAATTTCTTTTCACCTCAATTTTGTGTAAGTGTCAAAATCAAGCGAAAGCTACCAAGTGTCATCGGCCGAGGTACATTTCATAATTTCTAGAAGTTGGTCGAGATGTGCCACGTGTCCCATAGTAACTCAGTGGAGTGCAACAAGTGTCAGCATCCACATCTCATGTTTCTTATACATTTTGAAAGCTTCTTTTCAATAAGCTTTTATCAGGATCAAGCGAAAGGCACCGAGTGGAAATTGTGGAAGGTTTCAATATGCTTTTCTAAAAGCAACAGAAGACACCATATATTCCTAGCTGAAGAAAGTGGAAGCTGCCACGTGTCAACATCTGAATTATCTTCACTTTGTTTCATTGATAAGTAAAGACTTTGGTGGGCCTCAGGTTCTGTTTATGAGGCAAGCAAAAGCTACCAAGTGTCTCCATCTGTGTAAATATGAAATGAGGCCTAAATGTTTCTATAGTATAGATAGAGCGATGCAGAGACCAATAAGTGTCACGTTCTGCAGGATTCTCAAAGGGTAGCTAAAAGTAGTGGAGACCGCCACATGTCCCTGGCTAAAGATGCACAAAAAGCGCTACCTGTCCCTATTTCCTTTTTGAAGTTGCTCAGGTGAGAAGTGCCATGGGTCCCATTTTTTATAAGTTGTTAAAGTTTTGGAGAAGCAGATGGTGATAGACGTCAAAGATGGAACACTCCTAAGTGAAGACACAGTAAAGAGTAGAGGTTACACAAAAAGTGTCGTGTGTCTTTAGTAAGTGCTGTGAAACATGCCAAGTGTCATTTTCTAGTGCCTCCTAAATAATAAGAAGGTTTTCAAGTAAAGTAAAGGAATCGACCAAGTGTCCTTTCCCATTTGAAAGTGGGAAGTGTCCTGGGTATATATTTTGGCCAATGAACTTGCAAGAAGACAGAACATTTCAGATCCAAGAAATGTCATGTGTCAGACACTTCCAGTTTAGTTAGAGTTCAGTTAAGCCATTGGAATGGGAATGTGTAGACAATCTAGAGCTAATCCAATGCTATAAATAAGGGGTGCAGAGATCACCAGAGGAGGATTAGAAGATAGAGATAATTTTCTATGAGAGATTATTGTCAAGAGTTTTTAGGCTTTTTTTTTAGCTATAATCAGGGATATCATTTGCCTTTGTTCTATTTTCTTGAGTTAGAAAGTTTTTATAACTGTGCATGTTTCTGTGCCTTTTATGTAACTGAAAATTAATGAGAATACTGAATTCTATGCCTTTGTTGATATTCTCTGTGTCACTGCAAAAGTAGTCTAAGTTGTTAGCCTCTGTTTCTATTGTTTTTCATCTTTTACATTAGTCATGCCTTGTTTGCTCTTTAATGTAATTGAATTTTACATATAGCTTCATTGTGCTTAAGGGTCAAATTAAATTCAGGTGCATCACCATAGTTAGAGTTTTTTTAGTTGCACTTGTGTTTCTATTTAATTCATATCCCTTTTCCCATTATACACTTGATATAAAGAAGAGCCAGCTTCTTTAAAATCTAGAGGTTGTTTCATGTTACAAGTCCCACATTCCTAAAAATTCCCATTGTTGGTGTTAGAAATAGTGCAATTTTAATCATCGACAAAAGAGTTGTAGCAACATTTAGCCTTTGGGAACAAAAACTCTCAAGGATTATGGTGGATTGGATGACAACCTAGTTCATCTTCATGGAGGGCGTACTCTAGGTCTTTATTTTGGCATTATTAAACAAGTTTTAGGTGACTTTATTATAGATATGAGCTTGCATTAGTACTATATCAGTAACATCCTTCAGATACATCACACTTAGTTGCATGTAGAGCCTCTCTCAGGCCAATACTACCATTTGTATGCAATTTGATTTGCAGATCTAGTTTCTACAATGAATATAATATGCAGATCTGATGGGTATGTGACTAAATTTATTAGTTGGTGTTTTGATATTTATTATTTGCTTTCAGTTCCCCTTTGTATTGGACCTTAGTTTCATGTACATCTTTTTCCATCTTTGGCAAAACTACACATTTCAATAAAACTAAAACCCCTTCTGCATCTTCTATCTAGTTTATAAGATCACAAGAATAATAATAATAAAAAGATCATAAAATAATTAAAAGACAAAAAATAATAATTTATCTTTTAGATGCAGTTTGAGCTAGAACCAACAGGTTTCTTACAGTGGTATTAGAGCTAGGTTCCTGCCATCCTAAAGGGTTAGAACATCTTATGTATCCAGGACAGGGTGATCCTCATAGGTTTTACACATGTAGAAGAGCTACATTACAGGGAAATCATTTTGAGGAGATACCATTGGATACAATGGGCGATAGGGAAGGTGGTGATCTATGTAGAAATGAGGTTAACAATGATGAAACAAAAGCTAGAAATATTATGAGAGATCTTGTAACAAGGCAACAATAGATAGCTAATGTGTTACAATGGCTTACCACAACTATTGAGAATATTACCCCATTGAGAAGGCCAAATTAGGTATAGGAGGAATTGGGTAGTGTTGCTGGAGGCCGACAAGTAAGGACAACACCCTTACACACCTATGATAGGCCTACCCACCCTACATTCATGAGGAGTGAACCAAAAGAGGGAGACATGGTTGAGGAAGGAGGAGATGTAGCCTTTGTTGATAATGTCATGACATTACATGATGAGTGGGAATTATTACCCCAGCCAGTTAAGGATCATCTAAATTTTGACCAATTTATGAGTCAAAAGAGAGAACATAGTAGGCTTTGACAGGATAGAAGACCTAGGCAGCAAAATCATGATCTTAAGCGTGCAACCAACAAACTTACACTTCCTAATTTTGATGGTAGTGGTAAAATAACAATAGGGGCATGGATTAGCAAGTTGGATAATTTTCTGACACTATGTCCTATGACAGAAATATATGCAATTAAGTTTGTAGCACATAATTTAGATGAGGTTACCTATGATTGGTGGCATCATGGAATGATTACTTTGAAACATAACTTGATCACCACATATCAAGAATTTGTTGATAGTTTGGTTGAACAGTTTGACAAGAAAGAACTAGAATTGTATTTCAGAGATCTAGCTCAGTTGAAATAGATGGGCAGTTTGAAGTCCTATATTAGTGATTTTTAGAATCCCTCAGTAATGGTCACATGTATTTCAGAGAGGAGGTTTCTCATATTGTTCATTGAGGGTCTTTATGAACCCATGAAAGGATGGATCAAGGCATTTGATCCCCCTACACTATAGGAGGTTATGAGGAAGGCACATAGTATAGAACTTTTAGCTGCTCATACCAAGTTTAGTCCAAAACCACCCTCTTCATTCAATGATAGTACATCATCCCCAAGGAAATCAGAATATGTGGATCAAAAGAAAATTTTTGAAGCCCCCTTGGATAGATAAATACTTAATGATTTTTGTAGAAGGAATCTATGTTTTTATTGCAAGTGTCCTTATGATGAACGTCATGATTGTCATCTACGGCCTAAGGGTAGAAACTAACAAATGGAGTGGTTTTATGAGGGTGAAGACATGGCTGATATAATAGACAATCAAGTTGATCAAGAGGACTTATGAGCTAAATACTTAGGAGAAGAAGCTAAAAGTGAGGGAGAAGCACACTTACAGGAAGCTCACATGTCTAACATGCAAAAGGAAGGGTCTTTTAGGTTGCATGGGATCTTGGTGGGTCAAAGATCTATATCCTTACTTGATATAGGTTTAGCTCATAATTTCATAGAATGCATGATTAGTGGCACAACGTGGGATTCAAACCCAAGAGTTTGAAGGTATACGGGTGAAGGTTATTGATGGCTACACTCTCAAGTGTGACAAAATATTTCTTGATGTTCCTATGAAATTAAATAATTATGAGTTTAAGACTAATTTCTATGTGGTTAATATGGGAGACATTTGATTATTGTAGAGTATGTCAAGAACCCATGGGCTTCTGGCATTATTGATAGAACAATACATGATAGCAGGTACTGTCTTGTGAATGAGCTCATCATTTATAAAGAGAGAATATTTTTGGTCCCAGGTTCATATGTGAAGAACAAGGTGTTGAGAAATTTCCATGATTTACCTATGGCTGGACATCCCAAATAATTTAAGACCTATAGGTAGGTATGGGAGTGATTCACTTAGAAGGGTCTCAAATATGATTTTCTTCATTATGTCAGGGAATGCTCTATTTGTCAGCAGAATACAAGAACATACATATCCTGCACATTTACTTTAGCCACTTCCTATTCCTGAGAGGAAGTAGGAATGCTTATTGATGGACTTTATTACAGGCTCACCGAAAGCCTAGGGCAGAGATTGTTTATATGTAGTGATTGATCAGTGGATGAAGTATGCTCACTTCTTTCCAATTACAACTACCTATTCAGCTACACAAGTAGTGGATTTATTCTTTTGTGAGGTTTTTAGGTTTCATGGTTTGCCTCAGAGTATTGTCAATGATAGGGATAGTTAGTTTGTGAGCCATTTTTGGCAGGAGCTTTTTAGATTATGTGGGATTGAGTCAACTCTGAGCACTAGTTATCACCCATAGACAAATGGACAGATAGAGATTGTCAACAAATGGTTGGAGGGATACCTATGGAACTACATTTTTGGGCAACAGAAGGCTTGGGTTAAGTGGGTGCATCTTTGTGAGTTTTTCTATAATTACACTTATCATATGACTATTTAGATGACACCTTTTAGAGCTCTATATGGATATGATGCACCTAGTTTCCTTGATTTATTGTTGAGCAATTGTAGAGTGCATAACATAGGGTATCTCTTACAAGAGAACCAGGATATTATGAGAGTTCTTCACGAGAATATGCAAAAGGCTTAGAATAAACAAAAATAGTATGCTGATCAGAGGAGGGTGAAACAATCTTTTGAGGTTGAGGATATGGTGTATCTGATGCTTCAGCGTTACAAGCAGTCCACTCTTAGGAAGAGGGGCATAGATAAACTCAAGCCATGATATTATGGTCCATTCAGGATTATCAGGCAATTAGGTGAAGTGGCTTACGAGTTGGATCTACCTACCGATAGTTAGGTGCACAATGTGTTTCATGTGTCATGCCTCAATGAAGTCATTGGGGCATCATATAGTTCCTTCTATAGGTTTACCACCCTTAGACGATGAGGGGGAGTTGGTTTTAGTACTCGAGGCCATCTTAGATTTCAGAGAGTGCCATCTTTAAAGATGGATTATCAGGGAATATTTGGTAAAGTGGAGGAACTTGCCAATGAAGGATGCTACTTGGGAGAGAGACTATTTTATAGCATCCAACATTGAGTTTGCATGAAGACATGCAAATTTAGGGAGAGCAGACTGTAAAGTCCCCTTCCTAGGTGACAAACAGATGTGTAGTGGTTGGCCTATTATTTGGGTTCCCATAGGTCAAAAGAGTGGTTAGGGGACCTATCTAGGTGTGGTAGAGCTTGGTAGGAAGCTTTATAGTTTATTCTAGACATTTTATGATAGTTTCCTATTTTTTAGGAATGGTCCCTATTTTTTAGGGTTTGACTAGGAGTTAACTAGGAGGCATCAGGGGACCCCCAAGAGCATTTTAGGAGATTTGGTCACAATTCCTATTTTTAAGGAGGTATACCTATTTTTTTAGGAGGGGATTGTCAGTTAGCCTGTCACATGGTGACCTCACCTATATGGCACAAGCATCATTAGTTTTAGTTCCAGATGGCCAAGTGAAGGAAATGGAATAAAATAGGGTGATTATTAATGTCACTTTATAATAATAAAGTATTAAAATGACCCCCACCTAGTTGACATAAGGTTGTGTTAAAAAGGTGTCCCTTTTAATGATGATGTTGGACCCTCAACTTGGGTGCCCAACTTAGGAGTCTTCATTAATAAAATATTCTTTCAAAGATTCTTAATTTTGATGCCTTTTGAACCCTAAAAGTGGATGCCCAACTTGGGAGTCTCATAAAGTGAAGTTGGATTCACTTTTTGGTCATTCTTTTGGCAATTATTATTTAACTTTTTAGTAGATTTGAACTTTGAGAAAGAGTTACAACAGCATTCAGTCCTTTGGGAATGGAAACTCTCAAGGATTATGGTGGATTGGATGACAACCCAGTTCATCTTTATGGAGGGCCTAATTTGGGTCTTCATTTTGGCATTATTGAACAAGTTTTAGGTGACTATATTATAGATCTGAGCTTGTAGTAGTACTATATCAGCAATATCCTTCAGATCCATCACACTGAGTTGCATGTAGAGCCTCTCCCAAGCCAATACTACCATTTGTATGCAATTTGATTTGTAGATCTAGTTTTTGCAATGAATATAATATGTAGATCTCATGGGTATGTGACTAAATTTCTTAGTTGGTGTTTTATTGTTTATTAATTACTTTTACTTCCCCTTTGTATTGGATCTTAGTTGTATGTACATCTTTTGCCATCTTTGACAAAACTACACATTTCAAGAAAACTAAAATCCCTTCTGCATCTTCTATCTAGTTTATAAGATCACAATAATTTAAAAAAAAAAAAAAAAAAATAGTTAAAATACAAAAAATAATAATTTATCTTTCAGCAGTAGTTTGAGTTGGAACCAACAGGGTTGTTACAACAATGATTAGGCCTAATGCACAAAGAGGAGGTCATTCACACTTTTAGCCTTAGACATGCATTGAAACCTATTGGAACATGTTAATAAAGTCACTAAAAGTATTATAAAAGATCAAAATTATAGGGGAATCCATAAAAAACCATTTTTTAGCTCAAAACCCACTTAGACATGTAGGAAAGTGAAGGAGAAGCTTGATAAGGTGATTTAAAGTGTTCACATCTCTCTTGGTGCTTTGCATGAGAGTAAAAAATGTTTAGAGGATTTATAAGAGGTATCTATCAATAAATTTGTGGCATTATATTTAAATTCCAATTTCAAACCTTTATGAATGAACTTTAAGAGTGGAAAGAGGCCTAAAACCCTTGAAAGCCTTTACAAGGACCAATTTGGGGAAATGGAGTTGGGTATTAGATATAATGGCATATTTTTACCTTGAAACCTATTGGAATTTTTAGAGGACTCACTCAAGCTCCATCTCATGCTTTTTGGCTGTACATATCTATATGGATAGGGTGAAAAATAGGGTATTTTGACAATTTTTTTTGGTTTTTTAGGTTCTAGAAGGAGTTAAAGGATGAAACCAAATTTAGAGGAATATATAGACTTTGTATAACCCCTTATTTTATTTTAACACTCCAAAAAAACTTATAAGTATGAAAATAATAGCCTTCATCTCAGCTAGTCAAAACTGGCCTTTTGGACAAGCTAGTGAAAAGGGTAGAAAACTTCAAATGAGATCATTTTATGTTGTGAATGATGATTATAAGGCCATGGAGGGTATTAAAATGTGTCAACCATTCCCTCCCATTTATTTTCATGGGAAACTGATGCCAAATTTGATGTTGAGTGTGCAAGGTGCATGATTGAGGATTTTTCTTGACAATAGATGATGATAGTTCATTTTGGGAAGGTTTAAGATGACATGCCTACAACCAATGCATGAAGAGGCATGTATGATATCCTTAAAATTATTTCCAATTGGTAGACCTACCCATAATTAGTTTTTTGATGTTGAAATAGGTCCAAATCATAAAGGCAATTTTTTGAGCCAAAATGAGAAGCTTCATGCCACTTTTCAAGAGTTTGATGACTTGGATGGAAACTTTGGCTTCATAACATTGCATGGTTCATTCAATATCATCTTCTCATGCACAAGTAATTGGTTCTCTCATCTTGAAAAGTGTCTTTGTGACCCTTGGACTTCTCTCTTCTTCTCTCTCTCTCAAGCTCTATAAGAGCTACCATTTTGGCCTTTGTAATCTAATACCACACCAGGTATGGTGAAGCCTTGATGGTTTTGACATTGTACTTGGCTTAGATAATAAATTAAATTCAGTTTTGAGTTCATATATCATATTTTTAAAGTGTGTGAAGAGATGTATAGTGAATTATTAAGAGATATTTACTTATCCTTGATTTCTCTCAATCCTTCCATGTTTGATGCAAGTGATTTCATGCCTAATAGGTCATATTAAGTGTTTTGAAGTATATGGACATGTTATTAAGTGTAAAAGGAAGTTTTATCATCTAAATATGATCTATGTTTCCCACTTACCTTTGATAGTCTTCATACATGGCACCTTCATATTGAAATACTGATGTTAGTGCATTCTAGGACTCATAGACTAGTGTTGTATGCCTTGCCTCAAAAGTGATGGAGTATAATGGTCTTATGGTAAACAATATTGGTGCATCAACCCTTAAAATAGGTTTCAATTCATGCCAACTCTATCCATTTTATTCATAAACAATTAGTTAGTATAGGTGAAATCTTTTCAAGGCACATCTAGGGAGCTAGCCCGTCATTCTAGAGATTCAACTCACTATATTGACTACCCATAGCAAGTGAGATGTTTTCATTGTGCCACTTGGATGAGAATAGCTGAGTCATCTCCTCAAAGTGTGAAAATCCAAGTGAAAATAATTAATTAATTAATTAATTAAGTTTTACTTTCTTATAAAATATGTTAGTGTGTGTTATAATAAGTTGAGTATGTTCTTTCCTCACATCATATTGGTGACAATTCTTAGAAATAAAAAATGCTTCTTATAACTTGTCATAGCCTAAAAATTAGAATAAATTATACTCTTTCTTGATATTACATTGGTGGTGATCCTTTGAAATCATAAATAATCCAATTCTTTTTCTTCTTTTTTTAGGATCTCTATCGACCATGGATTTGATTACCATGTAGTAAGCCAAACCCTATGTACCAATAAAGTATATAAATTGAGCATCAAATATTTAAATTACCTAATTGATTGTGTGTTTTAAGTATACCGTGACATGAAGGGGTTTCATCCTCTAATACTCAGGGTTGTAACAACTACCTCAAAGCTTAGTTTTTTGATGACACTACTAAAATCCTATAGATGGAATTAAACTTATTAAAATCACAAGCCTTAAAAATCCATTCAACCATTTGAATTGTGGTGTACCTAAGAGGAGTGTATCACCTAAGGAAGTTACTCTCAATGTACCCTTGAAACTGGTATTAGTGAGCTATAGGTATGACACTACCTTTATAGTCAATGATTTGAAATATTAGGCTAACACTATTTAATGAGCAAACATGTATACATAAGATCTCACAAGTCACTAGAGACCCTTGTCTAGTTTTATCCTTTATGTGGTTTTTAAGGTATATGTCTAGTTAGAACTTGTTTGTTATCTTTGCTTTTAATTTCCTTATGAAAAACTCATAATTGAAAATTTCTTGTGTGTCGAAAATCAAAGTTTGAAAATATAATTTATTAGTTTTTAAAACAAAACCTTTTTTTGAAAATTAATCAATTTTTTTTCTAAAATAACTAAGTCCAAAATAACTTGAATTACTTGAAAAATAATTTTATTTTCAGTTTGGAGTCATAATTTTTTGAGTCAAACACATAACTTTCAAGTCATGTATCCAATCACTATGCATTAGGCCTACTTAAATAATCCTCAATATAATTCAAATAGAGAAGATGTTAGAGTGAACCACACTTGAGGATTGATAATTGGATAGGATCAAATACATGAAGGTGAAACTGTTTGCAATAGTGAAATCATGAACACATGAGAGGAAGAAATTTCACAATGTGAAAAAACATTCAATGCAATGACATTCTCAATTTTTTTTTAGCCAAATAACTTTAAGAAAGGTACATACATAGGTGGAAGATATACATGCCATCATTCCTAATGAATGTGGGATTATCTTCCCCAATGACCTTTATTAAACACCTAAGTGACACATAATCAAGCTCATTAAACCATGTAGATAAAACCACATAGCTGGAAAAAGCCTACACTAACATGCCTCTTAAATGTAGCTTAGGTGGGTAGAATAATTGGGTCTCAACAATGAGGCTTGATGAGGCACCCAAGTATATAATAAATAGGGAAGAATAGAAGGCCCCCTAAGAAATGTTGAAGTTGCCTACAATAGAGATCATAAAATGACCAAGGTCGATGATGATATTCTCTGCCTGAAGATCGAAGAAACTCTATCCATATCAAACAATGCTTTGTACCTTTACCAGAGAAAGAACATGATGAGTGTACTAAAATTTTACCCATTCCACAATGGAATATGAAGGTAAAAATATGGAGATATCTTAATATATTCTAAATCTGAAATGTGACATAGGTCTGGTAAGATAGTGCATAATAATTGAATGTAATGTTACTAAAGTAAACTTGTTAGAATAAAAGCATGGAACATTCACCAAAATAATGTCCATCAGAAGAAGAGATCATGGATTAACAACCCTCAAAATTGAATATTGGACTATAGATGAATCACTTAAATCTACAACATGAATATCTACAAGAACATATGAGTACTCGATGCTCTCAATAGGTGTACTCTCACTGAAAAAAGTATTGTCCTCTAAAGTATAAATTTGTGATGACTCTAGAAGAGAAATATCTTGAATAAGAACAAATTTAGATTCTATAATAAGATATTTAAGGTCTAGTAGAATATCATATTGTAGTGGTGGCTCGACAAAAGGAAGAGTATTGTCAATCTAGAATGACTCATCATAAGAAATATGAGTAAGAGGAGAGAGTACAATAGTTTCTAAAGAGACAATACAAAGATGATGAGGAGGAGTGATACAAATATCAATAGGATTTCTGAAGAGTGTGAATAATTCTCCAAACAATGGAGGGACATTCTATGTGCTCTATATGGTGGTGTATATCCCATGAAATGTGCATCAATAAATGACCATATATACAGTCACAAGAGTTATCCAGTCATTGTATTGATAAGGGTTAGTGTGGACATGAACCTGTCCATATAGGAATGGAATAAGGTCTTATTTTGTGATCAAACATTCCACGTACATCTGTCATGAAGCATAATTGGTCTGTCTAAGAAGAACCACTAGAGTAGAATCAACTATCCTCATATGATATCTACTAATTAGAGATAGGTGAGTCAACATGACCATAAATAACCATGCATGCTCAATGTGATGGATGTTAGACTCAACCAAAAATACATCGAAATGAGAAATCTATATAATAGTTATCAAATTCCTCCTAATATTGACTAGGTTTGTACTTTATATTAATTGTGTATATAATTAAAATATTTAAGTGCATATACAATCAAGATATATATATAAGCAACACAATTGTACAAAAGAGAAAATTAAATATAACCCCATTAAAACTACAAAGGTTTAAATTTACAAAGTTTGAGAATAGAATAAATGTGTAAAACTCAAAAAATCACACTTTCAAAAATAATGACACCTAAAAAAAAGCTAAAGGCTAAAAATTATGTGAGTTTTAAGTTCTTAAAAAAACTTTACCTTGCAAAATGAATATTTTAGGGTTACAAAATATTTGACTCAACTTTTCATGGACAAGTTAATCCCCCTTGGGTTGGTTGTGACCAAGGATTTAAATTCCCATGTGAGCAAGGGATAAGGGATAGGTTGAGTGTTTATAAACAAGTCACGGAGTCTAGGTGGAGATCCAGGTTGAGATCTAACTCATAATAAGTTGAGATCTAACTCATAGCTTGGTATAGTCAAAAACTAAACTAATAAATCACAAGTAGAAGATAGTGCATCTGAATCGATGCAATTAAATAACAAGTACATCAAGGAGTGAAAATAAAGATAAATGACCAGGTCTTATCCTAAAGAGGATACCACCAGGATCAATGCAGGCCATTGGATGATGTCTAATCTATAGGCAATGATCAAATAAGTAGATTATCTCCTATAAAATAACCTTATGCATGGAACAAATTTAGGTCCATGAGTTAGGCCTACGTGGAGTAAATTCAAAGACTACCAAAGTGTTGAAATCACTAAGAGAAGACTACATAACCTGTAAAAAACCACAAACCTACACATAAAACCTATAGATCTACAAAATCTATGTGTTTTCTTCAAAAACCAATAAATACCTACTTCGTACTTTATAAAACCCAATAAATACCTACTTCATACTTTATAAAACCCAATTTTTTTCCCTCTTCTACCACCAAATGGTACGGATATGCATGCAATCTAAAAATTGATTTCAAACCCTCTAAAATGGTAAAAAATGGACTATCATGAAACTAGGATGTGTTTACATCTTTTCCGAAGGCTTTGATATATTTTGAATCTAATAGTGCTGTATGTTTTTGTCTAGATACTTCAGTGATTTAGTTTGCATGGATCTACATGAAACACCACCAAACCCTTAAAAATAATGAAGAACATGAAGAACACTAATAAGGATCTATAATGCAAGTGATATCACAATAGAATCCATGACATTTGTCTACCAACACCACTTTGATACTAGGTTTGATGGACCATACTTGAGGATAGATAAATAGGTAGGATGGAATGCACAAAGGTGAAACTATATGGAATAGTGAAATAATTAACACATGAGAGGAAAAAACTTCACAATATGAAAAAAACATATATTTCAATAGCATTGTAAGTTTTATTACCCAAACAACTTTATGAAAGGTACATATATAAGTGGAAAATAGACATGTCCTCACATCCTCATGAATGTGGGATTATCTTCGCTAATGACCTTTATTAAACACCTAAGTGACACTTAAACAAGCTAACTAGATTGTGTAGGTAAAATCACATAGTGGGAAAGATCTTACGGTAACAAAAGAACCCTTTAGAAATGCTTATTTCTATTTTGAGAATCAAGAAGAATGTGTTGAGGTCAATTATAATGATAACATACCTTTCTAAGATGAAATTGAAATTGATGTTAATCTAGCTAAGGAACCACCATATCAAGTTATTTATTACCTCTTATAAAATAAAAATCAAGTCTTGATACACTTTCTAGAGCTAGGAGCTAAGTTCTCACTCAATTTTGATGCTAAGGACATACCTAGCCTCATTGATAGAAGTAACACAACCCCTCTTAAGCAAGATCAAAACCCACCAAGCACCTCCTTGGGTAGGGATAAGGCCTTTATAGAGCCATCCAATGAAAATATTAAAAATGTTTCCCATGCCTATGTGGATAACGGAAAATTAGTTCTAGATAACACACCACAATAAATTAATGTCTTTACCATAGTGCACCATGTCTGAAGGTTAAGAATAGAGATAGCCGATCTTCAATCCAACCTATCAAACAATCCTTAAAATCCAAAAATAAACAATTCATAAAATCTAACAACCAATCCAAATCCAAATCCAAAAAATTCAAAACCAATCATCATCTTTGCCACTCAAAGACATAACATTTGTTCAAGAATGACAAACCATGAAGGATAAAATCCATGGATTGCAAGATGGAAGTTATTACCAAAGTAATAAATATAAATTTAGAATTGTGTTCATATCCATTTTACATAAACATGATGAAACTATATTTTCATACTCACTTTGAACCTCCAAAATTTAACAAGTACAAATGGAAAGGAGGTCTTAGGGATAACATTAAAGAGTTATACATGGCTTGTCAAGAGGTCACTTATAGTGAAAACTATATACTTGGACGCTTTCCAAGTATCCTGGGAGGTCAAGCCTTAAATTGGTTCTTACATATACCTAAGGAGTCAATAACTTCTTTTACGAATATTTTTTGAGAGGTTTATGTTAGCCATTTTTCACTCCCAAGTTTTTCATCTTTTGTAATGTCTAAGTGCAACATTCTATTTGTTTATTTCTCTCGACAAAAAATGTCAAGCATTATTCCCTTCGAAATCCTTTTTTGGTCTTTTTGAAAAGGTGTTATGTATTTTGATGAGTTTCTTTTCTTTGGGTTTTTTGTCCAAGTCTCAAATGAATTCTTTTAGACTTTTTGTTCAAAACAAAAAAGTCTGAAGGAATTGTTTCAGACTTTTTTGATTCAAACAAAAAGTTTGAAAGATTTATCTTTTGTAACTTTTTCGAAAGAAGTCTCCTTTGCGACTTTTTGAAGGAATTATTTCAAACTTTTTGTTTCAGAAAAAAAGTCTAAAATAATTTATCTTTGCCACTTCTCTGAAGGAAATGTCTCTTACAACTTATTTGAAAGTATTGTTTTGGACTTTTTGTCTGAAACAATCTTTCCGAAGGGTACACACAAATTGCCAAAGGGTCTTTTTTCTTCAAAGTGTCCTTAAAAAAAAGTCTGAAGGGACACTTTATAAAAACCCAAAGGGCCTTTTCCTCAAAGAAAGGTCCACTTTCATTCTTCCAAAGGGCATATTCCAAGGAAGGGTATATTTCAAAGGTTCTGAAGGGTCTCTCTTTCAAGAAAGTGGTCACTTTCACAAGTCCGAAAGTGCAATTCCATTATTAGGAAGGGAACTTCAAGTTTTGAGAGGGTATTTTCACCTACAAAGTGCCCTAAATTTTTTTTTGAAGGGTCTTTTGTCACAAAATTTTCCTTTAGAAAAGGTTCAAAGGGACACTGAAAGAAAGTCCATAGAAAGAGGGTTTTGAAGAGAAAAGAAAAGGAGCCCATGGGAAAGTTGTTTCAAATTTTTTGTTTGAAACAAAAGCCCAAAGGAGCATTCTTAACAAATGTGAACCAATCAAAAGGGGCCCAAAAGGTGGATTTTTTAGATAAAATGGACAAGGATTCTTTCAGGGAAAATGCTCGAGGAGAATGCCCAGAGAAAATAGTCTGAAGGGACACTTGGGAAAATTTTGAAGGGCATAATCAAAAGCTTCAAAGGACACCTTTCAGACAAAGTACTTTAAACCCAAGGTCTTGAAGGGTATTTCCATGCCAAAGTGTATTTTAGAGAAATTCCATAGGGTATAAACACTTGTGTAGAGTCCATAGAAGGAGTACCGAAGGGCATGTTTGAGCAGTCCAAAGGGAGGATGATAGGAAGTGCCTGATAACAAAAAGCTTGAAGGAAAATGCTTCTGAAGGAGTTATCCAAGTGGAATGATGATTGAATTAATGGCAACTTCAAGACAGTGAGATAACCATTGGTCTTCAAATAAAAGGATTCATAAGCATATCCAAAGGCTCATGTCCTTCATCTATTGAAGTAGTGAGAGGGCCCATATCATCATTGATCAACTAAGATCTGTGTCTTTTTGTAACAACCAATCAAAGGAGGAAGACAAGGCTAATGGAATAAAAATGACAAATCTAAAATGTTTGGATAACTGCTTTGATGCCATGATCCAGCCTGAAAATATTTTTTTCTGTTAGCACAACCATTGGAGAAGCATTTTTGAGAGAGCAGGACAAACTATGTAACCATAGGAGATGACATGGATCAATCAAATGGCTAAAATGAGTGTTCTTTAAAAATATAGTTGTAGCTAAATATGGATACTTATAACTAATTGATTCCTCTCTTTTTTGCCAAAGGTCTCCCCCTCTCACTTCCTCTCTGCTATATATACAACCCTTTGGCTAGTGAAATGACACCCCCATAGAGTATGACAAAGCTCTGCTGGAATGATATCCTACGTTTAAAAATTATTACAATCCTTTATTTCAATTTTTAAGTAATTGTCTAAGCGTAGAAGTGATGTATAGTGATAGCATTTGATGATATTCCATCCTTTTGTCCTTTATCCTTCACACTTAAGCAAGAGTTCATAGTCTGATAAGTTGTTTAGAGTGCATTCAAATGTGTTGAATTGCTGTAAGTGTTTAACTATTCTTGAAATGTGAAATTTGCCTTTCAATTCATTTCCTTTCTGTTATTTCATACATCTTGCCTTTATACTAAAATATTTATGTTATTATCTCTAAATCTTGAAAAGGGTTTGTGCATTTTGCTATATTGTGCAATAGAATAAGATATTCATGTGGAAGATAACCTTGGTGCATCACCATTCTTAAAATAGGTTTCCCTTATGCAATTTCTAACCCTTTTCCTTTTAATTAAGTTGGTTTAGATAGAGATTATTTTGTAGAGGTAAATTTATGGAGCTATCCCCTTTAAATCTAGAGGTTCATTTCCTACATAGGTATACCCACATTCCTGAAAATGTCTTAATGTTTCCCAAATCTAGAAGAGGCCTGGAAATCCTCTTCTAGGGTGAAAGATTTGGAGATAATAGTTTTGACATGTCCAGTGGGATGAATTATTTACATGTCAAGGTGAATGCTGGTCTTGACAAGCTTAGGGTTGTAGAAATATCCTTAATCTAGCATTTGGCAACTCCAAAAGGTGATAATATCTAGTTGTAGATCAAGTTTCCCACATTATACTTCATGGTCTTTAGTAGGTGATCTAGGAATTCCGATCAAGCCCCTCTAGCTGAAGCTCTTCTTGAAGAACAACACCTTGAACCATTCCCAGTGCTTAGAGATCCTTGACAAGGAGGTTTTGGAGAAGAAGTAGGAGAAATAGGAGATCAAGAGGAAAGAAGAGAAATGGAGAGGTAGAAATGTTTCTTGGCCTTCAACACCCAAAATCCAGTTGACCTTCTTGCATATGAACCTATTCCTCCCAATGTTACCAAGAGTCTCCCTGGTTTCAATGGAGAGGGTCCTATTACCCCATCTGAGCATATTAGGGACATTTCAAATTTCTATAACTTCCATAATGTTACCTGAGTGAACATAGCCATTAGATTGCTTGATATGTCTCTAAAAGGCAAGGCACTTAACTGGTATAGGACTTTGGAAGGTGGTTGCATTACAAGTTGGGATGGCTTTGGGGGCTTGTTGGTAACTAGATTTGAGAATAAGAGTGACCATACCTTGTTGATCCATCAATTAAACATGATAAAGAGAGGTCCTAATGAATCCATGGGAGACTTTAATGAAATATTTCAAATGACTTGGCTTAGGTTGCTACCTGTCATGAGACCTCCTCCTAGCTTTGTGTTCCTCACTTATCTCAAGTTTATTGGTACAAATGTGGTGGCGATGTTACAGTCAATGGGAGGATCCACTCTACTAGATCCATATGAGATAGAAATTGAAGATGATACTAACTTAATATAGGCTAGAAAGCTACCTCTAAGAGTTTCCATGCCTTTGCTATCTCATAGTTCGATTGAATCTCCAAGTGTAGCACAAGTTCCTAACATCAATGTCAAGCTAAGATCCTTTCCCAAGAAGGTGGATAATATCATGGACAAAGATGAAGAGATATGATCATTACAAGCTTATTTCTAGGTAAGTGATCCACCTAATCCTCAATACTATCCTCAACAAGGCTATAGAGCTCCACCCTAATACAACTACCAAGGAAGGGGACAAGGTCAATAAGGTTTCAACAGGCAGCCCAATGCCTATAATCCTAATTCCACTCCTTCCACGAAGGCTATTTTTCTAGTACATGCTAATCTGGTCCAAGGCGAGGATCATTTGGACTAATGGGGACAAACTCAAGGTCAGTTTGTGCATGATGGTGGAGAAGACATCCAAGCTTTGGTGTCACAAGAAGAAACTAATCCTTACATAACATCACAAGAAGTGAATCCTAGTCAAAAGAACATCCATAGAGAAGGTAGCAACCGAAGTGTAGGTATGATGAACTTTTAAGCAAAGGATGTCTACATGTTAAATCTAAGCACATCAATTGTATCCAACATAAGAGTAAAGAAGAGAGCTCTAGGATATGTTCCAAGAGTTCATGTAACTCTAAGTGATGCCTCTCTAAGGCCACAAGGTGTGACTCCTAATGCAGTTCCTGCTATAAGTCATGTTCCTTAGCAAAATCAGAATGCAAGTAGGATTGTCAAAACTAAAACATAATAGGTTCAAACTCCCCCACTACCTTCAATAATGTAATAAAAGGTGAATAATTCCCCTATAAACATTGTTGATTATTTTAAGAATGCCAAGATAAGCATATCTCTTTGGGAAGTCTTGCATATGCATGGTCAAAAGGAGTTGTTACAAGAACAACTAGAAAACATTTATGTAGCCCCTCAAACATAAAAAAGCAATAGTGTGGCCCTTTCCCATTCTCCAAGTCATGTCTTATATCCCTCCACCAAATCTAAAAATACTCCACCCTTGTACCTCACACGCTTTGTGGGAGACTAGTTAGTTCATAACTATATTATAGATAGTGGAGCTAGTACCACTGTCATGCCTAAGATGGTGGATGATAAATTAGGATTAAAGTATGAACCACATAATGAAGGTTTATTGTATCTTGATGAGACTCTAACCAAGATAGTGGGATTGTTTATATGTCTAAAAGTGTTCCTACATGATTGCCCAAGCTTCCCAATTTTGTAAGATGTTATGGTGGTAGACCTTCTAACTCATTTTGCTATCTACTTGGTAAGAGACTTCACATCTAAGATAGGAGGGTATCTTTCTACTGACTAGTATTTTGTAGATTTTAAAAAAAGATATGGAACCAAGGTGACTATAAGGACTCAACCCTTATCAAGGTTTTATATTGAGCCATATATGGAGACAAGTTCAAATTAGAATTGTCTAATCAATAAAGAAGAAGGTGTCATGGATGGTGAATCCTCCTTCCCCCTTGAAGGTATTTCTGATCTTTTCCTTGATAGTTACATCACTAAAATTCATGAAATTGATCCATATACTTTCATATAAGAGATTTATTTGGGAGTTTACTATATGCACAAAAAAGATTCTTTTATTCCTTCACCCACCAATGAAGATCATGAACTTGATGGGATATGGGAAATGTTTTTTAATGTCTCAAGAAGTAAAGTAGGCACAAGAGCTAGAATTATGTTATTAAATCCATAAAATAATAAATACTAATCCTCATATAGATTCCACTTTAGATTCACCTACAATGTGGCAAAATATGAAGGCTTGGTTCATGGCCTCTAATGGGCAAAGAAGAGAGGAATCAAGAATTTGAATGTTTATGGAGATAATGAATTGGTCATCCATCAAGTGAGAAGTCAAGATACATCAAAGAATCATTTGCTTAAATCTTACAAGCATAAGGTATGGGATCTACTTGAAGACTTTTATGCCTTCAACATACATCCCATACCAAGGGGTTTAAATAAACATGCCGATAAATTGGTTGCTATAGGAGCATAGTTTGACATAGTTACTGATGTAGGGAATGAGAAGGATCAATATCATATCAATATTATTTTGAGGCCTTTTATTATAGACAATTTATTTTCATGGAATTTTTTTGAAAGTGATGAACACATTGCACACTTATTACAAAATGAGGCATGATTCTCCTCAACGAATCAAAAGAGACTGCATGATCAATATGAAGAACAAGTTATTCAGCTAAAGATAAACAAGATACCTATGGGGATGATTACTTTAGAGAGTGTTTTAAATGAATATGATCAAAAAAAGAAAGAAAGAGCGAGCATGTCTATGAAAGAAGAGAACTATGAGAGAGTCATGATTTACAAGGACAAGCTCTTGAAAATTGGTAAAGTATGTTCTCTATCTGAGAGGTAAGCCTTTATTGAATTGTGTAAAGAATTCCATGACATTTTTACTTGGGAATATAAATATTTGATCCAAGTATAGCTCATCACACCATTGAGTTAGAAGATGGAGCTAAACCAGTTAGGCAAAAATAAAGGCCAATCAATCTCAAGATAGAGGAAATCATGAAGAAAGAGCTGACCAAGTTGATTGAGTCTAGGATTATCTTTCCTATCAAACACTTAATGTGGGTGGCTAATATTGTACCTATCTAAAATAAGAATGGAGAGATCAGACTTTGAATGGATTTTTGAGACCTTAATAGAGTGTCTCTTAAGGATCATTACCCACTACCTTCCATGGAACAAATTTTTCAAGTGGTTTTAGGTTCTCAACATTTCTCACTTCTTGATGGTTATTTAGGTTACAATCAGATATTGGTGAATGAAGAGGATCAGTTCAAGATAGCTTTCACCATAAAATGGGGAACCTTTGGCCTATAAGAAGATTTCATTTGGTTTATCTAATGCCGAAGCTACATTTTAAAGGGCAATAGACATGTATTTTAAGGGTTTGATTAGTAAGTTTTTGATTATGTACCTTGATGATATAACTATTTTTTCAAAAGATGTTACTGATCATATGGAAAATCTAATGTAGGTATTTGAGAAATGTAGGGAGTTTAGAATATCCCTTAATCCAAAAAAGTGCATCTTTGCTATTCATGAGGGCAATTTTTGGGTCATATTGTTTCCAAGGAAGGCTTGTCAATTGACCCTAAGAGGATTGAGGCTATTCTAGGCTTGTCTTTGCCTCAACACAAGAAAAGAATTCAAAGATTCTTGGGGAAAATAAAATTTGTAAGAAGGTTTATCCCAAGTTTTGTAGCTGTGGTAAGGCCTATCACAGCCATGCTTAAGGAGAACCAAGCTTTTACTTGGACAAAGGAAGGTAAGAGTAGTTTTGTGGAAATCTTGTAAGAAATTTCAAAATATCCTACTTTCTTGAACCCAAACTTTGCCAAGGATTTCATATTCTATAACTTTACTAACCTTGATATAATCTCAGCTATGCTCATGCAAAAGAATGATGAAGAGGTAGAGTAACCAATTACATTCTTTAGCCAAAGAAGATTATGAGGGCAGGTATTCATTTGTTGAGAAAAAAGCTTTAGCTGTGATAAGAGGATTGAAAAAATTTAGACACATGGTATCAAACAATAAGATACATATCATGGTTTCTCATCCTAACACCAAGGAGTTTCTTCTAAGAAAATACCTCAATGAAAAGAGAGCTAGATGGATTACCAAGGTGAAGGAGTATGATGTAAACATCAAGGTGACAAACTTGGTTAGAGGTAAAGGGTTATGTGAGAATTTATCTTCACATGTTCAAGATCATTAGGAGGAAGTCTTGATCAACCAAGTTCAACCCCAACTAGTTGATCACATACAAGTTCAAAGTTGGACACAAGACATCATTAGTTTTCTTCAAAATGGTGAGTGCTCTAATGGCTTGAACAAGTATTAAAGAAGGTATTATAGATTGTAGACCATTCCTTATTGTCTTGTAGATGGTGTTATTTATAAGAAATATGTGAATGGTGTGCTATTGAGGTGCGTTAATAGTGATCAGTTTGATATGCTACTAAAAAAGTTTCACAATAGTGTAGATGGAGGTCATTTCTCTCCTAGGATGACAACTATAAAGATAATAAGGGCTGATTACTATTGGCCTAGTCTATTTAAGGACTGTTATTACTAGGATAAAAAGTGTTCTCAATGTGCCTTCTTTGTATGCAAACAAAAACTTGCAGCCCTTCCATTGAATCCTATCCAGGTAAACTAGCCTTTCATTCAATGGGGCCTTAATTTCATTAGTATGATCAACCCTCCATCAAGTGCTAGGCAGAAATAGATATTGATTACATAGGCACAAATAGATATTGATTGCTACCGACTACTTCACAAGGAGGGTAGAGGCTATTAATTTGAAGGAGGCAAATGAAAATGCAATCTTGGAGTTCTATGAGAGCATTATGACAAGGTTTGGAGTTCCCCATGTTATCATTTTTTATAATTCACTTGATTTCATAAGTGCTAAATTTTTTTATTGGGCAAATAGGAATGGAGTTTACTTGAGCACCTCATCCAATTATTACCCTCAAGGTAAGTGATTGGCTGAGTATACTAACAAAAACCACATCCAGATCATCAAGAGGACATTGGATAACAATCAAAGAGTATGGCACAACAAGTTGAAGATAGCCTTATGGGCTAAGAAGATTACTCTTAAGAAGTCAATTGGTAATTATCCCTTTATGCTTGTTTATGGGAGAGAGGTTGGGTTGTCCATATCTCAATAACTCCTTGCTCTAGAACTTATACAGTAGCTGGAACTACTTGAAAATACTCCAATGGAGGTTATATTGATAGAACTAATGCAATTGCAAGATGCAAGAGACAATGCACATAAGACCATGGAACACCACCAAGTACTCATGAAGAAGTCTTTTGATAAAAGAGAAAGTTTAAGAGTGTTCAAGGAGGGTGACTTGGTTCTAAAATGGGATGAGGATAGAGCAAAACTAGGTATACATATAAAGTTTGACACTTTGTGGAGTGGCCCTTACATCATTGGCAAGTGCAAGTAGAGTAACTCTTTCCAACTGACAAAGATGAATGGATAAGAATTGCCTATCCCTATGAATGGGATACATCTAAAGTCTTGCTTTTAGTCCTTGCAATCCTATTATAAATAGTAGTTTAGGTGTGTTTCATTTGGTTTGCTATTGTGTTCCCTAAGTGATTTATAGTACAGTGTGTTTCCTTCCTTTTGTTTGGTGTGCATCTCTACCTTTGTGTGTATGAATCAATCTAGTATGTGTTCTTGAGCCAAATGTCTATTCAA
Organism: Torreya grandis; assembly: GCA_037957365.1. Lineage (NCBI taxonomy): Eukaryota > Viridiplantae > Streptophyta > Pinopsida > Cupressales > Taxaceae > Torreya > Torreya grandis. Next base: position 897,236 of record JARHVA010006193.1, on the reverse strand, counting down.
GTCATTTTTTGAATGCCTAAATGCATGACTCCATGACCAATGGAAGGATTTAGACAACTGGTCTTAGGCATAGTAGGCATGCCTCCACTTGGAATCACCAAGAATGTTAGCCATTTTTCACTTTTAGGTTTTTCATCTTTTATATTATCTAAGTGCAACATTCCATTTGTTTATTTCTCTTGGCAAAAAATGTCAAGTATTATTCCCTTAAAAATTCTTTTTTGGTCTTTTACAAAGGTGTTATTTTTTTTGATGAGTTTATTTTCTTCAAGTTTTTTGTCCAAGTCTCAAAGGAATTCTTTTGGACTTTTTATCTGAAACAAAAATTTATGAAGGAATTACTTTAGACTTTTTGTTTCAAACAAAAAGTCCAAAATAATTCTCCTTTGAAACTTTTTCGAAAGAATTCTCCTTTGCAACTTTCTGAAGGAATTCTTTCAAAGTTTTTGTTTTAGATAAAAACTTTGAAAAAATTGATCTTTGCCACTTCTCTAAAGGAAATTTCTCTTACAACTTCCCTGAAAGAATTTTTCCAGACTTTTTGTCTAAAATAATCTTTCCAAAGGGTACACATAAATTGCCGAAGGGTATTTTTTCTTTAAAGTGTCCTTAAAAAAAAAGTCTGAAGGGACACTTTCAACCTTTTCCTCATAGAAAGGTCCACTTTCATTATTTTGAAGGGCATATTCTAAGGAATGGTACAGTTTAAAGGTTTGAAAGGGACTCTCTTTCAAGAAAGTGGTCACTTGCACAAGTCTGAAAGGGCAATTCCATTCTTCTGAAGGGCACTTCAAGTTTTGAGAGGATATTTTCACTTGCAAAGTGCCCTACAAAATTTTTTGAAGGGTTTTTTTTTACAAAAGTGTTCTTTGGAAAAGGTTTGAAGGTACACTATAAGAAATTCTACAGAAAGAGGGTTTTGAAGAGAAAATAAAAGGAGCCCATGGGAAATTTGTTTCAGACTTTTTATCTGAAACAAAAAGATTGAAAGATAATTCTTGATAAAGGTGAACCAATCCAAAGAGGCCCAAAAGGTGGATTCTTTCAGATAAAATGGATGAGGGTTCTTTCAGGGAAAATGCTTGAGGAGAATGCCTTAAGAAAATAGTCCGAAGTGACACTTGGGAGAAGTTTGAAGGGCACCTTTCAGATAAATTACCCTAAACCCAAGGTCCCAAAGGGTATTTCCATGCCAAAGTGTCCTTAAAAAAAATTCCAAAGGGTATAGAAACTTGTGCAGAGTTTGTAGAAGGAGTGCCAAAGGGCATGTTTGAGCAGTCTGAAGGGAGGATAATAAGAAAGTGCTTGATAACAAAAAGCTTGAAAGAAAATGCCTCTGAATTAGTTGTCCAAGTGGAATAATGGTTGAATGAACATCAAATTCAAGATAATGAGCTAAATGTTGGTGTTCAAATAAAAGGATTTACAAGCAGATCCAAAGGCTCACATCCTTCATCCATTGATGCAGTGAGAGGGCCCATATCACCATTGATCAACTAGGATCCTTGTCATTTTGTAACAACCAATAAAAGGAGGAAGACAAGGCCATTGGAATGAAAAAAACAAATCTACAATAGGTGGATAACCACTTTGATCCCATGATTCAACACAAGAATATTCTATTTTTGTTAGTACAAGCATTGGAGAAGCATCTTTGAGAGAGTAGGCTAAATCATGTAACCATAGGAGATGACATGGATCAATCAAATAGTTGGAATGAGCGTCCCTTGAAAAAATGGTTGCAACTAAAGATGGAGACTTCTAACCAATTGATTCCTCTCTTTGGTGTCAAAGGTCTCCCCCTCTCACTTCCTCTCTACTATATATATGACCATTTTGCTAGGAAAAGACACCCCCATAGAGTACGATGAATCCTTTCTAAAATGGTATCCTACCTTTAAGCATTAGTATAGTCCTTTCTTTTAATTTTTGAGTAATTTTCTAAGTGTATAAGTGATGTATAGTGATAGCATGTGATGATCTTCCATCCTTCTATCCTTTATCCTTCACACCTAAGCAAGAGTTCTTAGTCTAATAGGTCATTTTGAGTGCATTAAAGTGTGTTGAATTGCTGTAAGTGTTTAACTATTTTTGGAATGTGCAGTTTGCCTTTTAGTTCATTTCTTTTCTGTTATTTCATACATCTTGCCTCTATACTAAAATATTTGTGTTAGAATCTCTAAAGCTTGAAAAGGGTTTGTGCATTTTTCTATATTGTGCAATAGGATGAGATATTCATGTGGAAGATAAAATTGGTGCATCACCATTCTTAAAATAGGTTTCCCTTATGAAATTTCTAACCCTTTTCCTTTCATGTAAGTTGGTTTAGACTGAGATTATTTTGTAAAGGTACATTTAGGGAGTTAGCCCCTTTAAATCTAGAAGGTTCATTTCCTACATAGGTATACCCACATGCCTGGAAATGTCCCAATGTTGCCCAAATCTGAAAGAGGCCTGAACATCCTCTTCTAGGCTACAAGATTTAGAGACAACATTTTGTACAATGCTTTTCTTATAGTGTTGAAAATGAGTTGACTATGCTGGACATATTCAACACCAAACAATGTATTGGGGAGAGATTCTTATCTTTCCTTAAAATATGGCATACATTAACAAATTTGGTTACGATGTTCACTTCTTGAAAAAAAACTCACTACAATTTTCACAAAAAATCTCAATCCTGAAATGGCCTTTCAAATTCAACTCCATTATGCCACTTAATTTGATGAAATAATTGAAAAAAGAGTTCAAATTTAAAGGTAACTCATTTGGAAAGGCCTCATCAATATTTTAAATAAGCACAACCAAAATCAAGTTCCAAATGATAAACCCAAAATTCTCACCAAGAACAAGAACATGGTAGGATATGGTGTAACCGATGTTAAACTAGTGCAAAATATCCAACCTATCAACAACATTAGTATACCTAGTGGTCAAATTAGACAAGACTTTTGGAAAATAAATTATACCTCCTTTGGGGTACTACTTGAAGTATTATTTGGCAAATTGGTAGATGCTAATATGATTACATTTATAAACACAAAACCCTTTGATGAATATACTCTAAAACCCAAATGGTGTAGAGAAAATGAATATTTTGAATACCATAATATCAAAAGGCATTCTACAAAGATATATATGAGACTTAAAAATTATATCTAATATTTAATCAATTTTGGTGACATAAAATTAGAGAATCATGTGTCCACATCAAATAATCAAAAGTTATGGATATATCAAGATCCCTTCCTTAAAATTAACAAAGTCATATTAAACAAACCCAAGGTCAAAATCAAGCTAGAAATGTCAATCAAACTAGTCATCCATTCAATTCCATTATTAATTATATCCAAAATATGGATAATCATGTTTCCATCATGAAAATCAAAGCCCAAGATTGCACTGTCACCATGAGGCACACAAAAATTAGCATTTCAAGTGTCCTTTTCCCCACCTTTGAAGGTAAGTATAATATTATTGAATGAAATGAAAAAATCCTGACCTAAATTTCTATTAAGGACATTCTCAAGAAATCCACCACCTATAGTTACATTTTATCCAAAGCATTACAAGATTCAAAAGTCCTAGAAAACATTATTCTAGCCAACTTTGAAGCACTTGTAAGGCATTTGTCCTCCAATAATCAAGTGAGTTTTGACCATCAAAATGTTCCCCCCATTGGTTCATCCCATAACTTTCCATTGTATATTTAAGTTGTTATCTCCAAGGAAAAAGTAAAGAGTGTGTTTATATACAATGAGTCTGGCTTAAATATTGGTATATTAAGTTTGATAAAACATTTAAGACGTTCAACAACAATACTAGACCCCAACACTATCACTATAAAAGCCTATGACAATACAAAATGCCATTCAGTTGGGACTATATATCTTCCAGTTATTGTGGGGGATCTCATCCAAGAATAATCCATGAATTACATATGGATATACCATATACATTTCTCCTTGGTCATCCATGGATCCATGTTATGAATTCCATTCCATATACCCTCCACTAGTGTCTCAAGTTTTCCCACTCTGGTATGGAAGTAACTATTCTCGGTGATCCTCAACATTTTAAATATTAAAAACTATTAGAAAGGTGATAAAAAAATACTAATTATCTTCCATTTACTGAAGATACTCATAAAACTAATGAGGAATCACAAAATTTATAAAAATACATCCATATAGATGATCTACTTTCTACATCAACAAACTAACCATCTATATCCTAAATTCAACCATCCACATCCAAATACACATCTCCACAATCCATATTTACCATTGTGGATGTAAGTATGGGAAAGTATTAAATCCATGATGCTCATTATCTAGGAAAAATCCATGTCTCCCAATAATCATGGCATACCACATCATAGGAAAAAAACACAAGTAGGCTGATGGTTTGGCAAGACATCTTTCGTTAAATATAAATTCCTTTCTGAAGAATAGATTAAAACTTCCAATCCTTCTTGGCTCTTTAGTGATGTATTTTCCACATGTTTTTAAGATAACCAATATCCCATACCCAAAAATATTATGTGCAATATTATGAATTATAAGGGAAAAGGCCTTGGTCTTCATGAACAAGGGCTTGTAGAGCTTATAATGTCTAAAAAAAAAGATTATTGAGGTATTAGATTTAAACCACCTAGTGTGAGCCTATATTATTACAATAGTGATCCTTATAAAACATAGGAGGAGTCATCTTATAATACCAAAACAATTTCCATTTATAGACACTATGAAGATCTTGTAATGACAAACCTTTTCCATGACACATCCATTTTGACCCTTGAGCTTAAATATCTATAGCTTATAACCTGGGACCAAAAAATCCACCCTCACTTGAACATTTTCAAAATTATGAGGCTATAAGAAGTCATGATAGTTAAATATCACATTATAGAAGGGGATCACATGAAAGGTTTTTCAATCCACTTAAACAATTCATTATACTCTATGGAGCATATAAACTCTAATAATTTACACTACAGTAAAATCAATGCAGTTAAATCCTCCAAATAAATATTAGATGACTAAACTCAAAATCAATAAGACATTGATGAGGAACTTACCCTTCCTCCCATTCCTAAAATTTTTCAATAAGATTCCACATTTTTGATTGAAAAGATGATTTATGTAAACATTGAAATCGATGGATATCCTAAAAGGATGAAGCTTGTCACTTATCTTGATCCTAAATAATAGAGAATCCTAAATTTTATTCTCAAATATTTTTTAGATGTGTTTGCCTAGTCATATTTATATATGTCTGGGTTTGACCCATCATTAGTAGTACACCACCTTATTATTCATGCAAATGATAAACTTATTAGAAAACTAAGAAAAATGCATCTTAAAGTGGTAGTACTTGTGAAGGAGGAATAGAAAAAACACTGGGCAGTCAGCTTCATTAGACCTATAGATTATTTAGAGTCTATCTATAACATAGTTCTAGTTAGTAAAAAGTAGCAAGGATAATAGTTTACATATATTTTCAAGACATTAATAAAGCCTGTCTGAAAGATGACTTTCCACTTTTAAATATTGACATGATTGTAGACTCTACAACAAGTCATGAAACATTGTCATTAATGGATATTTTTTCAAGATATAACCAAATAAAAATATCACCTAAAGAAAAACATAAAACAACATTCATCAAACCTCATGGCACATATTATTACCAAGTCATGCCATTTTATCTCAAAAATATTGAAGCCACATATCAACATGCTATGATAGTCATTTTCCATGACATGCTTCATGATATCGTCAGAGATTATGTAGATGATATTTTAGCCAAGTTTAGAACAAGAGAAGATCATCCCATAGTACTACACAAGATATTTTAGTGGTTAAGGGAATACCAAGTTTGCCTAAATACAAATAAATGTGTGTTTAGGGTCACAATAGGAAAGATTTTGGGTTTTATTGTATCATAGAGAGGTATAAAAGTAGATCAAACAAAGGCCATGACTATCAAATTCTAGAAATAATGTCAACCCATAAATTTTAAACTCATCTCTAAACATACATGACATATATAACACACATAAACCAAATCAAATACTAAACATCTAACTTCACCATACATCCCATAAGCACCTCTATCTACCTAAAATAAATCAAATCCATGTTCTCCAATCATGTGATCAATCATCATTTATCCATGCAGTCAATTAATTTCAAGAGTTATGATTATGCATCAATCAACTAAATAAAAACTATCCACTAAATCATTTCCCTGATCTTTCCATTCAATATCTTCCACCTATCATTTAGGAACCAATAAATCATGATATCCATCTTTCTTCCATCTAAATCAAATTGATCATTAATCAAATAAATCAAACCATCCACCTAACCCAATCTCACAAATTTTAAATGAGATATATCATTACCACATATACACTCTTGAATATATAATTACTTGGGGCACATCAAAGCATACAACTTATTTTGGGATATATATTTCCTAGTCCACTCCTTGCATATATCATTGCTTGAGGAAAATCATTCCATCATTAAATTTAATCAAAATGTGCAAGCATTGGCTTAAGTGGGTTAATAACATCCATGGGTTAATTTCATTCAACTATAGGATAATCCTCATCCTATCCATTCATTACATCCTATTTTATCCCCACCATTTTTTATTCATCACACACCCCTTGATACGGTCCATCTTTCCTCTAGCACTTCTTCTAATCTAGAGCATAATTCAAATCTTATGTGGCATGTCAGACACATTACAATGAATCATAGGTGGAAAATGCATTAAAATAATGAATTCTAAATTACCCCTAACCAAATTTATTCACCCAACCCAAAATTTGTTTCCCCCATCGAAGTATTTTCACCTATTTTACACATCTATTGTCTCATTTTTATCTCCACAATATGCAACCAAATAATCAAAATATTTTATTTATTTATTTATTTTTTGCTTGCTAATCACTCCAGTTAATTTCATCATAACTCATTGGAAAATATATTTCTATTTTTTATCCTGTAGCTTATTAACAAGATATATCATTCCTAAATCCGCTTCTATGTAACAATATTCACGAGAAAAAACCCAAGCGTGCGACTTATCTCGAGAAATATTATTTCTCCAATCAACTCACTAGCAACTATCTTCTTGGGAAAAATAATTTTATGTATGCCTAAAAATCATGCAAACATTTTATTAATAATGGTAATTTAATTTATTATGACATCCAATACATAATTTTTCATATATGCATCCTTCATTCATTCATTTTGAGCATTCATCCGCATCCATTCTCCCTACATGATCGATCAAGGGGGCATCATTCACAATCATTTAAAGCTACATGGGGCATCATATTTATATATAATTTTCACTCTAATTTTTAATTATTATTTGAAAAGTCATTGCTTATTATAGTCACAACACCATTTCAAAGAGGAAAAAATGTAGACACCTAAATTTTACCACATTTACTGTCATAATTAACTTTGTTTAATATCAACACACTAACTCAACCATCACCCTAACTTTGAATTCTATCATAAAGTCCATTAACGTCATTTCCATCCATTTTTAAATAGGTAATTAATCAATATTAATTAATTATTCATGCACACATAATTCCATGAAACTAATTAAAAATCTAGAATTTTCAAATCATCAAACATATTCCATATTTCTCTCAACTAAGTGTTGAATCATCCAACCATTTCCTTAATATTCTCAACTAATTTTTGAGTCATCATTGAACCTTTAAAACAACATGGTGAGTCATTTAACTACCTTGACTCATTCATGAGAAAATTTTAACTACCAACTAACTTTCCTCTTATTTATCAAACACATGAGGAATTGGTCTCTTCCACTTTGATAAGGACTCAAATTGGACCATCCAAAATTAACATAATCTAATAAATATATATTTATCACAACCATCCATATTCTCACCTAAAAGATTATAAATTGAAGTGTCATCATCCATTGTCATCATTCACCATCAAGATATCAAAGTGCTATCAAAATCATGCCCTTACACTACTATAATTTATTTTATATTAGAGATTGAATTGAGCATCCAAATTCATAATTATAAATCAAATTTTATCAAAGGAGAAGGCATTCACTTTTATTGTTAAGATGGAAGGTAATTTTTTTATTTTGTCTTATTCTTTTATTTTAGCTCTATCTAAGGTTTTAGAATAAGAATTCAATCACTTAATTTATTTTATTAGTATTAATTATAATTTATAGCTATCACAAATGTAGATGAAATCTAAAATATGGCTTGCTAAAAACTAACTAGGGTAGAGCTTAGTTAAAAAAATATGTCTATAATAATAAGGACGAAATTCTACTCAAACTCATTGAGGTAGGAGCTAGTATTCCTCCTGAATTTGTCTAAGATAACCTAAGACATATTATCCAAAGTCCTGAATGAGAAAGGTCTAAACTTAGTCATAATTATTTTTAAGAATAATAAGAAGAATCTCAAGATGAATCTATCAATATTAAGCATGTAAAAATTGGCAAAAATAAGTCCACCTTAGATGACCAAGTTGAACAAGACCATAAATAAGCTTTTCTTGATCATCTAAATTAAATCACCCAATAAGTGGCCTCCCTAGCATATCAAATAGATCAATATGCTAATAAAACTTAAAATCCCAAGAGGGCATCCAAAACACAAATCAAAATCATGACAAACTTGATCATCATCCATCATCATCATTCCCATTTTCTAACCCCAAGTTTACACAAGAATTGAAAGCAATGAAGGATGATATGCAATGAAGGATGATATCTAAGGGATATAAACAAGTTCACACATCAAGAAATATAAATTTTAAGATATACGCCCCTATTTATTTGACAAGGATATATTATGCTTTTCATCCATTCTCATTTTAAACCACCTAAATTTGAAAAATACAAGGGGAAGGAAGACTTATGGGAACATGTTAAAAAAATTCATGTCCTATCAAGAAGTTACCTATAATGATGTTTATCTTCTCAAATTATTACCTCATAATATTGGAGGACCAACACTTGAATGGTTCATGTATCTACCTAAGGTATCAATAACATCATTCACAAACTTAATAGAGAAATTTATCAAACATTTATCCTATAATGTGCAAAATAAAATTACCATACTAGATCTATATAATGCCAAAATATGAAAAAAGAATTTTTCTCATCATTCTCATAAAGATGGTGAAGTATAGAAAGAATATTCCCATGTTTGACCCCTCAAAAATAACTGGCTACTATTTTCATTTCCAACTTGAATCAGGAACTAACTCTCTATTTCTAACTACATTGCATCAATACCTTTGATGAGATTATTGAAAATGGTATTAAAATTTATAAATCCCTCATTACCAAGGGAGTAATCAAAATAATTTCAAATATTTATCAAATTCAAACTAACACCTCAATAAAAAAGCCAAAGTTTTTAAATGAGAATAAAAATATGGGTAGCGATGGGGTCACAGATGCCAAACATGTCAAAACCATTCAAGGATCTAATAATTATAGATCTCAAAGTGCATCTAACATCACTGTACCTAGAGGCAAGCTAAAGACAAAATCTAGGAAGTGATGATACACTAATTTTGATGACCCTTTGGAGAGTGTCCTGAATAAGATTATAGTTGATAATATGATTATTCTTATTGAAACAAAAACCCTTAATGAGAGTCAACCAAAACCAACATGGTATAAATAAAATTAATACTATGACTATCATCAAGTCAAGGGTCATGACACACGAAGGTGAAAAAAACTATGAAATTATATCCAGGACTTGATCGATTGAGGAGTATTCTTCCAAGAATAAACAACTTGGAATATACCAAGACCCTTTTCTCAAGCATGACCAAAAATAGAAAAATACACATCAGGACCAATTTCAAACCTCTCAATCTAATCATGTGGACTATAAGAGGACCCTTCAGTATTATGACTTGTTTGTCAGCCACATTGATGATTGTAATCACAAAGTCACCACCATCAAGGTAAGGGCCAAGTATCTTTAAGACCATCATGTCCCAAAGTAGCATGATGTTAATATCAAAGGAGATTTATCTAATTATTCTACTACCACACATTGTGGTAAAATAAATATACTAGGGGCACCTCTTAAATCTCCCATTTAAAAGGCACCCTTGAAAGTTAATATACAAAGACCTCCTCTAACTCCTACTGTAGGTGACTATGACATCGTTCAACAATGTGAAAAGAACTCAACACAGATTTATATTATGGATATTTTCAAATCATCCTCTATCCACCATGAAATTATCATCAAAACTTAATAAGAGTCAAGACTTATGATATATATTGACCCTAGTCTATTCTAAGCCCTTGTGGGTCATCTCTAGTTCACTTAGCAACTTACCTTTGATCTGCTAGGCATGCCTCCTATTATTCCCAATCATAATAAACCCCTGTATATCAAGGTATTCATTTTGAATCAATAAATTAAGAGTGTTTATAGATAGTGGGCTTGGATCCAACCTCTACAACATCAACCTGATTAATAATCTAGGATATTTAGTGTTTGCATTCGAGCCATAAATTGTCATGATCAAATCTTATGATGAAAATGGATGATAATTAGCCAACAATATATACCTTATTATCATGTTGGGGGTCATTATGCATAAAATCTTAATCCACGTGGTAGACTTTGAATTACCTTACAACATCATTTTGGGATAACTTTGGATACACAAAATACAGGTTGTACTACCAACCCTTCATCATTATCTTAAATTCCTTTATTTTGGAATGAAAGTCATAATCCTTAGTGATCCACAACACTTGTAATATTGGAAAGCATTAGAGGGATACTATTAGGTCACCATTTATTATCTTAGTTACTAAAGTGCTTCTCTTGTCAATAACAAGTCCAAGTCTTACATCCATCTATATGATTTATAGCCCACTTCTTCTAATCTACCTGCATCTTCACACATCAAAATCATCCCTAAAGGATATGGAAAATATGAGTACCACACATTCAATATTGGTGAAATCCATAGGTCACCATGAAGTTACAGGTGTCTCACCATGAAGTAAATTAAGTTGACATCTCACCAGTTTGGTAAGATGATATTTGTTAAATCTAGCCTCATGTTAGAAGAAAAAATTGAGCGATTTAGATGCCTCTTGGCTATTTGATGAAAGTATTGCATCTTGTTTTTAACATATAGAGTATTTAAAGGCCAAAAAATATGTAATAATATAAAATATAAAGGAAATGGACTTGGAATCCATGAGCAAGGCATTCTAGAGCCCATCTCTATTAAATATCAATGAATGTATCTAGGTATAGGATACAAACCACCAAGTGGTGATCCCTAAGATGTCATCTTTGATACCTCCTCACTTTTTGAGGAATCCTTGCCCAACAAAGATGTTAAAACAAGGTATTTTTGTATTATCTATGAATATATTTATATCAAAAACCTCTTTAATGACACATTATTTTATATCATTAACCTTGACCTCTACTACCCCAACGTGCTTAACTGGGACCAATAAGAAGAAGAATTTTTGATATATTTTATAATGATGAATCCATCATAGATTTCATGGGCACACATGACTATTTACCATCATAAGACCACAATAATAGGTTAAAAATCAATTTGGATGTGTGTGCCTACTTTGGGGAACATGTATACTTCCCTAGTTAAGAAAAATAAAAAAAACAAAAGAAAATAACTGTCAATTTTTTTTGAAAGGAATAAAAAATCAAAATATGGAGTCTTCTAATGAAAACATCTTTGAGGTGTTAGTTGATGAGAAAAATAAAATAAAAATTAAAGATGTATTTATTTGTGAAAACCTCTCTTAGGTGTCAATAGATGGGGAATTATATTTTTATTGTGAGCATAATATTGTAACATCAAACCAATGCCCAATAATACCATCAACAGATTCTCTTAGTCCATAAGAACAAAAAGCATTTGACAATGTAAACTCAAAATTTATAGATATCATGTAGATGATTGATGATTATCAACTTCCTCCTCCTTTGACATATATTTAGGATCAATCAATGTCATTGGTCAAATAAATAATTAATGTCAACATTGGAATGGAAGACAACCCCAAGATGATTAAGATTAGGTCCACCCTCACTTTTGAAGAATGAGAGATCTTGATTGCTCTTCTCAAATAATTTAATGACATATTTACTTGGTCTTATGCTATCTTAGCAAGCCTAAATCCATATTTTTTCATACATCACCTAATCATCCATCTAAATTTTAATCCTATATAAATTTCAAAAAATTCACCCCAAGGTGGTGCTCCTGTCAAAGAAGAGCTACAAAAATTCCTAGATGTAGAATTCATTCACCCTAGTTATTACTCTATTTGGGTATAAAATATTGTACCTACAATCAAACCACAGGGTCATATTCATATCTATACCAATTTTAAGGACATCAACATGGATTTTATTAAAGATGACTTCCCCCTGCCAAACATTGATCTGATTATTAACTTGATAATTGGCTATGAAATGTTGTCACTCATGGACTAGTTTTTAGGTTATCAAACCATATTGCATTAGAGGACTAACAAAAGACAAATTTTACCACTTCATGGGAACTTTTTACTACCAAATCATGGCTTTCAAACTAAATAACACCATTGTAACATATCATAAAGTAATGATTGTAATCTTTCATGACATGATGCATGACATTATCGAAGATTATGTCGATAACAATTTGGGTAAGTTAATAACCCAAGATGAACATCATTCAGTTATTAAGAGTATTTTTGAGAGAATAAGAAAATACAAAATTTGGTTAAATTCCAATAGTGCATCTTATGTGTTACACACTAAAAACTTTTGGGATTCATTGTTTCCTAATGAGGCATTGAAGTTGATCCAGCCAAATTAAAATCTATTACTGAGATGTATTTTATTCTTTAAAGATAAACAACTATATGTATGATACTCATGTAGTCTATTATATGCACAATAGTATTTTGATCTTCTTAGAGGAGGCATAAAAGGTAATGTAATCAACTTGTTTTAAATAATTTCTCTTAGATCTCACTTGTACTCTTATTATCATTTTATATACTTTTTAAAGCATTAATTATAGATGTATGTTGCTTATGAGGCACATGATAGCTAGATAAAAATACATGATCGAAACTAACTATCACCGTAAAATATCAAGTAGCTTCAAAGTCTCCAAGGAAAGCTTCAGGCCATTTTCCACTTCATATTACAAGTAACAAATAAATGTTAACTATTCACACATCTTCTAAAGAAAGGGGTTGGATATCAATTGAGTCTAGAATGCCAAAAAGCCTTTGATTATTTGAAGTAATATATATTGCATCCTACAATACTAATACCACCAATGCTAGGGAAACCTTTACTTCTTTGTATATCAATAACTCAGTGTGCCTTAGGAGCCCTCCTAGCTCAACATGATGAGCATGAAAAAGAATGTGCCATATATTACCTCAACAAAAAATTAGTTCATATGAGCTTAAATATATCCCAATTGAAAAGGATTTTTATAATTTGTCTTTATGTCCCAAAAAATTTGTCATTACATGATTAACAATGAAACAAAACTCATTTACAAGATCGATCTTCTAAATTATCTACTGCTAAAATCAGCCCTTATAAGATGAATGGCCAAATGGATCATGTTTCTTAGTGAGTTATAAATTGAGTATGTCAATCAAAAAATAATTAAAAGAAACATTTTGGTAGATCAGTTGGTAGAAGCCTCTTTCTTTGATATGCAACCATTGGATACATAATTTATTGATGAATTCATCCTAGCAACTAACAATCCACACATGTGAAATCTCTATTTTTGTGGTTTCTTCACTACACATGGCTCAGGAGATGGCATAATTATTATCATGCCTCAAGACAATCTCATTCCAAAGACATTCAGAATTTCCTTCCCTTGCACCAATAACATCGTAGAGTATGAGACACTTATTTTTGGAATTCAACTTGATAATCAATGGAATATCAAACATCTCCAAGTATATGGTGACTCTCAGCTTATAATCAAACATGTAAATAATGAATTATATACAAAGGATGATAATATTATCATTTATAAGCACATGGTTGACAATATTAAATCATAATTTCAACATATCACATTTAAATAGGTTCCATGAGCCAATAAGTCTATAGATGTCTTTGGACACATCAACATCAGTTCCTGACTGAGCAAATTTTAATTTTAGCCCATAAATCTATTAAATTAGAACATGTATGTGGCATCACTAGTCTTATTTCCACACAGTATCAATATATATATATATATATATATATATATATATATATATATATATATATATATATATATATATATATATATATAAAATTACCTTCATGATAGTATCACTCCCCCAACCTTAACCAACACCATCACGAAGCCTTCATTCAAAAATACTTTAAATTCACCATTTTTGATAGCATGATTTATTAACAAGGATATGGTAGAACTTTGTTAATATATTTGAACTGGGGTGAGGCCCACTTAACAATCAAGGAGGTTCATGATTGTATCTATAGGGTACATACCATTGGGATGATCCTAATCAATAAACTCCTCCAAATTGGTTATTATTGGTTGATTGTGAATAATGACACATGCCAATATATTAGTAAGTGCATGGCATGTTAGAAACATGGAAGCTTAATTAATGATCCATCATAAGAACTATATCCCATAACCACTTTATGGTGCTTTTACACCTAGGGATTCGATCTCATTGGAAATATTTTATCCAATGGTGATAAACAATTTTTTGTGCCTTGGATAAGCACAGTGATGAAAACTAGTCTCCCACATCATTTATGGTCTGCATTTGTTTGTAAGCATATAATATACATACCTCATATACCTAGGGGAAGTACATCTAACCTATTCCATCTCATCCCATCATCCTTTCTTTCCATCTAATTTCACTTATCCTCTCATATCCATCGTCTCATTAATCTTATGTGAACTTGGTACTAGACTGTGTACACAAAGGTACTTTTGGGGAATATTCAACATGTCAATGACTCTTTGGCTTGAGGAATTCAATGAAATATAATAACATGAAAATAATACCCTTAGAGAGCTATCTGTAGCTTATTTTTTATCCTTCCCTTATCTGTTATCCTTCATCACTATATCACTTCATTTCTCATCGGTCCTACCCTCTTGGATACTAAGTTTGAACTCCCTTTTGCCAAAATTTCATGTTTGTGTATATTATTACCAAATAGTAATTGTATAGTCCCTTGTCCTCAAATTATATGCCCTATACTATTTTGACCTACATCCCATAGCTTCACTAATCCCTTGTCACTATTCATCAAGTCAATGTGTCTATCTAACACATCTCACCCAATGGCTTCTATCATGACCTCGGGGTAAGGATTCAATAAATTTAAGTTGAACCATGATTGTCTCATTCCCCTTACATGGGATTGTTGACATAAAAAATGATAGATCATAACAACCATCATCACTATGCATTTTTGTGATTTATGTTTTTGTATATTTATTTTAGGTTTTTTAATTACATGTTAGTTTCTTTCTTTGTAAGTAGTTATAGTCACATTGTTTGTCATTTGTATTTTTATTTTGTTCTTTTTCCATCTTGTGTTTTTATGCAGTGGCATGAAGTAGGGGTGTCATCTTGGTCCATCAAATACCAACAATGTACCAAAATCAATGCCACATGCACATATTTGTGTATTTTTATCTATGCATTAAATAAAAACATCATCATAGTTACACATATCATGGTTCATATTACCTAGTGTTAAAATAAAAGAAGTTTGCGTAAAACAAAATAGCTCAAGACCATGGTAACAAAAATCATCACTTACATAGAATAATCCATTCGATCACATCAAAATATAAATCACTTCATCTATCCAAATCATCAACATCCTAGTCCTATCATCTATCTCAAATATAATCATTATTTCTTCATCTATTAATCATAATTCCAATCATCACTAATCTAAAATTTATACTAACAATCCAATCCATTTTTTTATCAAATCAAAGATCAATCTCACTAGTATCATTGGGTCATCCTTGAGGCATCGTCATCATATAATCTATCATATCATCACATAAATCCATTTTAATGAAAACAACATTGGCCTGAGGTCCCTATAGACTATGTAGGCAATTCTCAGTCACATGGGTTATCTAAAGTCATCTTGGTAACCATTTTGAATCATTAATCCATTTTCCACTCACCTTCATATAATTGACTCCATTATACCTTCTCTCTCATATTCCTATAATTATGTTAGCTTATTTAATCCTCAATATACAACCCATCAATCATATAATCAATCAATTTGACATCTAATATAGACTTACAACTCTCCTATTTATGATTCCTTGCCTAGGATATGCCTAACACTTGTAGCCTCCTTTATTATCCTCCATTTTATGACTTATTGCCTCAATTGAGCCACATCCAATGCCATAAAATATTTATCTTCATTCCCTCATATATGACTTTTCTAGTGGCATTATCAAACTTGTAGCTCATTGATTATGTCAATACTATTCTTCCTCATAATATTTCATATCCATCCACTTTCTTTCAAAGTAACCCTTTTTCCTTTTATTCTCACATCCAACTCCTCATTTATATTTCAAGTGGCCATCTATATTGTTCCTCCCCATATGAACCTTCGAGGGGGTATCACCTATCCTAACTTATTAATTCACAAGACTATTTTATTATTTGAAAGACCATTAATTTTTCAAATCACAATTTCCTTTCAAAGAGGGGAACAATTTATACGTCTAAAATTCACCATTCCATCACTCACTACTAATTTCATCCTCATTCCATACTAAATCTTATTATTAATCACTTTATACCATAGTCCATAATTTATTCTAATATACTACTCTAATACTCCCTTATACATTTACTACATCACATATAACCTTATAACATCATCTCTCCCAATTAATTTTCTTATTAACACTTAATTCATCCTTATGAATTTTAAATTGCTCCGCCAACTACCACCACCTACCTCCACTACATATCCTATAAATCCTCCTCTTAATTGCATCCTAAACATCATTAAATTATCTTAGTAGACTATAGAAAGCTTTAAGCTTCCTAGAGCACCTCACCAAGCTTCCTATAGAATTATCTAGGAATTGTTAATTCCTATAAAATTTCTCCACCCTAGATATCCATCCTCCAAAGATTAAATATTACCCTCCATTCCTATTAAGTGTATCTATGCATTGAGAGCTACACTCTGATGCAAATTTATGAATCTTTGTTGTCCTTAAATGAATATTACCACCACCTTGTCTCTATTATAAAATATCAAGCATCTATTGCTTTAATTATTTAGTATTCAAATAAAAATCCAACATCTATAGTCAAACATCAGTAAGATCCAAATCACTTTAAGTGCATATACTTCGTCAATGGATAAAGATTCATTTTTTCTTGAGGTATAAACTTCCTTGTATTTATTTTCTATTTACATGTGAATCCATTTTTTCCTTTGCTCATTATTGAGGTGTTGTGTAGATTGAATTAGATTAGGAATTGTGATTTTTTCATTTTTCCTAGTATAAAAATTCTATATCCAATTTTAAACAAATTAGGAAATCTGAAAATGGTTGTCATATTTTGACAACATGATCAAGGGTTTTACAGAACTATAGTGAAAACCCAAAACACTAGTAGTGACCTAAGAACTTCCCAAAAAATACAAAATACATATTTTTGGCATCTAAATCTATAAACAATAGGTTTCTAGTAGATAAAAAAATATGTGGAAATGAACTTTAGAGTTAAATTTCTAGGTGTTGTGCCAGTTATAGCTTGCACACCAAGTCTCCTTGGCATAGTTTCTTTTATGTTATACTTTCATGCAATAATATTCACACATGTAATACTTAAATTATCAACATGAATCCAAAATATAATTTTATACAAATGAATGATGCATTTTATCATCGTTACACCATGATAATCTTTCCCAAATTATTTTCACGTGCAAAATAATATGTATGCACCATTATCCATTCTATATGTGACCTATTTTTTGTGCATCAATACAAGCGAGGATGTATGTATGAGTTTATATGTTTGTCACAAGTAATTACTTATCTTGCATATTTTTTGACAATCCATATGTGACATATGAACCCTCGATGCAAACCTTGCCTTAGTAAAAATTATGATGAAACTTATTATAACTAATTCCCAACCTCTGTGCAACTCCTTTTTGTATTTTCCATGTAAGTTTAAATGCCCTAATAAAAAATTATGTGTCTATGTATTATATGTCCATGTTAGGTTTTATTATTGAAACCAAAATTTTATCTTTTAGGTGTTGCAATATTGCTTTACATTAGGGACTCTGTGAGGCTTCCTCCTCAAGGGCTCCAAGTAATCTTCCCACCTAAGTAATTTTCTCTCATAGGTCACAACTAACAACTAACACAAGCTGTTGTTCACCTCATTGTACATCCAATACAACCGAGTATGAACTGGTACTCCAAGTAGATCTCACCATGATCCTGCTCCTGATGTATTGCTGTCACCTTAATCTTGCTTCCCCACCGATCCTCTTCTGACCCTCACATACACACATCCCTGTAGACTAACTTGATCTTACTTATCACATGTAGATCTCCTCCATGATCCTGCAACACCCTGCATATCAAACCTGATCTACATACATGGGGAATCCTACTTGATTCCACCATGGGAAGAACTCTCCAAGCTCTACATAGCTCTTCTACAAGTTCAACACTTAACAATATAGCCCATGAGTCTATTATATAGATCTCATGCATACACTGATTAGACTTGCAGCTCAAGACTCTAACTGGTCTTCATCATGCAAACAATGCGTTCACTTAACTGACTGTTCATCAACAGTAGTTCTGACTGCCACAGGTGACCGACGTTGGTCCTTGCCTTCTTGGAGGTGATCGACGCCGGCTGATATCTTGCTGATGCCAGTTTCCCTTGCACTATCCCTTGACCGACGTTGGTTGTGGCCTGCCGATGCCGGTGACTGTCATGCATAGAAAACATCCCTGTTTGCCTTAGGTGAAGCTTTTAGCTCCACACCCTAACATTCTCATACACCAACTACCTTGGCTAATTGAAAATATGACCTCCTAATCATAGGTAAAAGTTTACCAAAGTGTGGCCATAATGACCAATATATATGGGATTTAAACATTTTGAGTAATATACTACATGAATATTCCACTTATCTAAAAAATACTTATATTCTCTCCCATGGATCCTCTTAAAAATATTAGAGTCCACAATGGCCTCACTTTCCTCCTATTCTTTCTCTTATACTTGTGATTTCTAATCAGGGAGTTGAGATCATGATTCCTCCTTGTCATCATTCTTTTTCTTATCACATTAATAAAATAGATCTAAGACATTAAATATGGGTACTATGTCCATGCGTTCATAAAACTTGATCTCATATACATTTTCAGATAATTTTTAGAACACTTTTCATGGTCATATATTTTTCCATTTCAACTTGTTATAGATTACAAAAGGGAAGACCTATTTTCACAAATGCACCAATACCAAATTTCTCATATCCCCCACATCAAATTTTTTAATTTTTATGCTTCATTTTTGTGTGTTGTTTATATTTCAACCTACTTTTCTCCGAATTTATTCGCACCTCTAGTTTAATTAACACAAAATTTATATATTAATATGCTTATGTGTTTCTTCCATGCACCTCCTTAACTTCTCTTAGCTCTACAAATCCTCTTGGGTTACCTACCAACATACAATCTAAAAATTTGTTTTCATAGTGCTCCCATTCATAAAATTATTAAATATAAATTATGCTTATACCAAAACTATTTCCCATTAATTGGGTTTTTCACCAACTAAGCATCTTAAAAAGTTTCCAAGGCTTCTGTTCATAATCTTAGTATATCCTTTTATCTATGGATGGTATTATGAATTGAACCTTATCTTCATTCCAAAATTATTCCATAAAATTCTCTAAGAATGGCCTACAAAATGTGTCTCTATTTAATACTATGCTACATGGTAATCCAAACATCCTTACTACTTATTTGAAGAATAATTTTTTGATGTTTTTTGCATCACCTATCTTTTTTCATGCAATGAAACATGTCATATTCAATAATATATCCACCAATACAACTATGCCATTAATACTCTTCTATGTCCTTGATAATCCCAATATAAAATTGATATTAATAGCATCCCATAGTTTCTATAAAATAGGTAGTGGTTGGTACAACCCTATGTTTTAAATCTTTCCCTTTGACAAGTAGAAGAATCTACATTCTTGAACAAATTTGCACACATATGTGCCCATTATTGGCCAAAATTAACCCTGTACCAAATGTACTAATTTATTATCATTTCCAAAATGACCTATTAAACCTCTATTATGTTTCTATTTTATCAAATTTTTGTGCGAATCGATCCTCTTGGTATGCATAATTTTTCTCATTTGAATAGCATGCCCTCTTGCACAAACTAATTTATCCATAGTGTTCTATCCTTACTCATTGGTCTAGTCATGATCTCAAATAATTTTTTAAATCTTCATCTTCTACATATAACCCCTTCATAGCGTCAAATCCTATGACTTCCATTCACATGTCATTCAATAAAAAAATCCTCTTACTAAACACATCTACAACCTTGTTTAATTTTCCACTTTTATGTTTCAAAACAAATGAGTAACTATATAGAAACTCAAAACAATTCTTGTGTCATTGATTCAAATTCCCTTAATAATTAATGAACTATAACACTTGATGGTTTATATACAACACAAACTCTTTGGGGAAAATTGAATACCTACACTTCTTAAATGCTTGAATTATGGCATAAAATCCCTAGTCGTACACTGAGTATTTCTAATTTGTGTCATTTATCATCTCATTGAAGTAAGCTACATGCCTACCTTATGGCTCAACATTGATATGATTACTTCACCACTAACATCATAATCCACCTGAAATACTTTGTTGAAATCTAGTAACACCAACATTAATGTCTTAGTCACTTTATTATTCAATTTTCATAAGTTATGCTTAGCTTATATTATCCATATAAAATCATTGTGATCTCCTCTCATCAATTTTGTGATAACAATGCACCTCACACTAAAATTATTAATGAAATTCCTATAAAATATTACTATTCCATGAAATATTTGTGTCTCAAACATGATTTTTGGTGATTACCACTCTATGATAGTGTACCCCTTCTCTAGATCCATATTTAAACCTACTTGGGATACCACAAAGCCTAAGTACATGATCTAATTCTTCATGAAGTTACACTTATTCATGTTCATCATCAAATTCTATTTTTTTAACCACTACGACAACTTTTTGATATTCTATAAGTGTCCCTCCCTCTTGTTGAATATCAAAATGTCATATGAGTATGATATGAAAAAAATATCTAAGAATGGATTTAATACTTAATTCATGAGTCTTATGAATGTACTTATTGGAATTTTCATCCCAAATGGCATGACCATCCATTCTTACAATCCTTCCTTTGTATTTTACATTCATCATCTTCCTAATCTTGATCTGATGATACCCACTTTTCAAGTCTATCTTCATGAATTATTATATCCCACTTAAATAATCAATCGAGTCATCCATGCATGATAATGGAAATCCATACTTGATTGTTATCTTTTTGATGAATCTTAAGTCTATACAAATGTGCCACTCTCCTCCTTTTTTTTATCACCAATGCTATAGGCATTTCACATGGGAATTTTTTTTCTATAATCAATGAATTATGCAACAAATATTGCACTTGCATCTTCATTTCCTAATTATCCTTAGGCTTTAATGTATATGATGCATTGTTTGAAAAACTCAATATAGGTATCAAGTCCATATGATGACTGGGACTTCTCATTTTTGGTAACTGCATGCACTAAAAAGTTGCATGGTGCAACATTTTAGAAATAAATCTAATGATGATACAATGATATCCAAAACATGCTTAGAATCGGTCCTTTCTAACATCCTCTACCTATTTTATCTTCCTTTTGGTCCTTGAAAACCTCAAAAATTGATTTATTTGAGTTTTTTTCCTTAGTCTTTGAACTTCCTCCTTCATGATAGAATCATCATTTTTAAAGATGTAACCACCACTCTCCATGACAAAACTGACCCATTGGTGACACTTTTACTACAACAATTTCATAATCATAATTGACATAAGTGTCATTTTTACAATGGCTGTGTAATAAAATTCATTTTTTCCATTACATAATAGGGTAGTTTCATTATATAAAGTGATGGCTATGTAATCCTCACATGCAAATAGTGGCAGTACCATCATGGTTGATATGTTTTAAAAAATAGAGCCTAAGAGTTGATTTTTTTCACATATTTGCATGTTTTTATTCATGTTTTTTTATTTTTCACTTTGATTTCACCTCATGACTACCCATATCACTCCAAATATTATTTTAATCAGTCCTCATCCTTAATAAGTTCAACTTTTAGTTAATCAATAATTAAACTAACCCTTGCAAGCTCCATGCTTCTCCTACAAGTAAACCAAATTTAGCCTATTTTTGAATCTAAATTTTGCATTGAATATTGGTGTTTTCAATATCTAAAAAACCATAGCCTACTTTATTTAAGTTTTGGAAAATATTTTTCTCCCCTTTGGTTATATTCATGGTCATTCTACATAGTTTTTGGAGAGGAGAAATCATACAAATCAACAACTAGTTCTTTGTATCTATGAATCAACCCCTGTTCAACTGCTCTTCTTTTCAAATATCATGTAATTATTTCATTATTTTAATTTTATAATTTTTTTTATAGATTGATAATGATTGTGATTGAGAAATCAAGGAGCTAGCTACCTAAGGATAACTTTTACTACAACAAATCTTTGCTTCTAACTAGTCTACACCTTGATCAAGTTGGGGGTGTCTAGTTTTAGTTTTAAATTTATTTATTTATTTAGTATATAGAATTATTTCATATTATTTTTCATTCATTATATTATTTTTAATTATAAAAAAAACATAAATAGGAAAATCAAATTTTCTTTCTCTCGTCTCTCTTGCACCAAAAATAATAACTTAGATCTTTATTGTTTGAATTTACATATTAGGATATTTTGAAATTATGTAGTTTACATCCAAACACTAGGTAAATTTTAGAAACAAAAAAAATAATTTTTAATTTAAAAAAAAATGATTTTTAGTTTTCAACAAGCTTACATTTACAGGCAAATAAACACACATACACCTAGAAAATTCTAAAAAAACCTAGGTAAAAAAATTTGATATATTTGACATGATTTCCTTCATTTGCATGAAATAAGAATGGTATTTTTATATCTTAAAATCATAAAAATAATAGTTCTTATTTAATAATTCATCAATATAAAACCATTCAATTTAGTGTGCCATCATTTAGAAAACAAAAAATACTAGTTTCTAGCTTGCATGCGTACAAATTTTTCTAGATACTTGGAGATTGTATTCCATAGGGCTTGAGTTGAATTTTGTGTTGTTTGAATGTTATAAAATCCTTAAATTAATTATAGTTTAATTAATTCATAATCATAAAACACAAAAATGAATGGTTTCATTTAGCTTGCATATAGGTAAAAGCTTGCATCTAAAAAGGGGTAAAAAAATCAGCATTTGCACTCTTAGTCCAAATTTCATTTTCTAGTATTGCATGCATCCAAAAACTCAAGAAAAGAAAATAAAAATAAACATTCTAATATAATTTTATTTTAGTATTCATTACTTTATTAATTTCAATAATTTTATTTTAGTAAACAAATTAGTTTCATTTCATTTACAAAAACTTTGTCAAAACATGCACAAGTACCAAAACTATTCCTAAACAAAGCCTTGACAAGATGAGTGGAATAAAATATCTCTGATCACACATTGAAAAATATAAATCACATTCATTATGATACATATAATACAAGCTATAATCTTATTCATTACTAATCAATCTTTCTCTAACATTGGATGACACTCACTGAGCCTATTTATCCTCATTGTGCTAATTCATTTCCTAGAGTGTCTGATCCCATTCCAACAAGTGCACTTCAGAGTGATATTAATTATTAAATTATATTTTAGGTCTTTAACTCCACCCATAGTTCAAATCTTATCTTTAGCTATCTTGAATCCTTAGACAAACAATTTGGGCTCATAGTCCCTTTAGTGGGATCCCTCTATATTTTTTCTTCACCAATTTATTAACCTTAAAATTTGAGCCTTAAATATTATATTTCCTTTGTCCTCAGGTCTAGACTCATTTATTTCATTTGTACTACCCATAATATTTCATTACATCAATTATCTTGGCTAGACCTTGATAAGTTGAGTGCATAATTTAGCATGTGCTATTTACATGCATACAAATTGGTGAATGCAATGTGAAAATAATATAATTTTACTTATTCCTATTTTATCTCTTCTGTCCACTTTTTCCTTTTATTCAAATTCTGAAATTATTAAATACTCCTTGAATATGTCTAGTCAGGACATATTTGAGAGAGCTATAGACTTTGAAACCTATAGGAGAAGTCTTCACCCTGGTGGAGAAACCTCCCTTCATAGTTGGAATAAAAACACTCCTCCATAAAATGTGGAAACCCAATATCAAAACCATCCTTCCAACTCACTAATTAGATCATGAGTAGTGATCCATAAACTATGGGACTTAGAGGAAATTATCAACAATCACCCTAACTCTAATAACATGTCCTTCACTAGTAGAAGTGGGACCAACATTAATATTATAACCTGACTGTCTATTAGCCTAAGAAGCCTGGATACCAAAAAGACAAAAAAATATGACCAATACATTGATAAATTCCACAATTTGGAAGATAAACTGAGCATACTATAAATGCTTTTGCATTCTTCTCCCCATAATCAAGACCATTAAAATTTTAACATTAACAAATTTGGTGACTTTGTTAGCTAACATTTTTTAATCATATGATTTTTCAAGTAATTAATTACATACTTTTGTTTTCTTATTTTGTCTATGACCATTACTAGGTTGCCACCAATATTTTAACATGATATTAATAATATATGTGAAAAATTTGATATTTCATTAAAATCAGTATGATTGAATTGGTATAATCATCATGAAGATTTCCAAGATATCATTAAGATCACTAATTCTAAAGAAGACACATCTTTTGAAATATAAAGACTTGCCTTATTCAAATATCAAACATAGGATGATATAGTTTAGAAATTATTGCAGACAAGAAAGAGAAAAAAAGTTAGAGGCCAATCTAAAACCATCCACTAGATTCCATTTTGAAAATCCATCTAAAGATGATTAGTCAATCTTTTTGAAATGGAAGCACAACCTGGCTGAAATTAAATTAGAGATGTTATGCTTGATTTACATTCAGATAGAAAGTATGATGAAATTATTGATGATGAAGTAGCTTATAACATTGAAGAAGCACATGCAAATCCTTGGATAAGAGACAATCCAATTGATATTAGATATAGGTCTGAAAAACTCCATTCCCTAAGTTAATGTCCCTAAATTTTTCATAGATTCAAGCGAATCATGATAAGATAATTTGACTCCTTCAAGTTAATTTATTCAACCTTTGGAATAAATAATTAAAATATATATCTTAGACATTTTCCCCAATTTTTGGAAATAAAATACTATCTAGCTTTCATCATATTTTCTCCAAAAGTTATCAAATAATGGAAAAACATAAAGTATTGCCAAGAGATGTGTTTTGGCAAAGCCAAAGATGAATTTTAATTTATCAATGAAAATGAATTATATATATATATGAATGATTGAAACTATTTATCTTGATAACAAGGTTTACAAGACATCGATAAAAGATCCTACTAGATGTGAGGCCTACCAAGAAATTATAAATATTAAACTATTGTAATGTTTTACCTCTTAAATATAGAATGGCATTAGAATATAAATAGATAACTAAATATAATGATACTTTTATTTTATACATTGTATATGAAAAGAATTTTAAAAATAGAGCTTCAAATGGGTTGATTTTCGATAATGTTTAAATATTGAAATTTATTCACAACTTGGGTAATGAAATGGTCACTGTTAAATACTAGTTTAATGGCCAAACCTACATAATGAGAAAAATTGTCAATACTTAAAAAGGTAAAAATGAATCAAAGGTCATTATTGTAATGTTTTTTAATTGGATCATAACCTTAAAAATTGTGTTGCAATGTATAAATTTAAAATAATTCTTTAAGGTAAAGATGATATTTCTTCTAATTTGGTTGATAACATAAACATGTATAGTTTTTAATAACCTTGAAGTGAAATTGAGACTTTTAATTTTTATACACTTTAAAATAAAAATAAATATTACAATTTTTATCCTAGAATAATTAAAACGTATTAAAACATGCTAACCATAAACTTCATTTCTCAAAACCATCTGTTGAAGACAAAGTTGAGGTTGTAAGCCAAAATAATACAGCAATAGAAAATCTAATGATAAGTTTTAAACTATAAATCCTCTATCTACTATATACAATAATACAAAATATCAACCAACATTTAGGCTAAGACATTATGATCAAATAAACACAACTCCCATGACTTAAAATATAACGAATGATTTAGCAAATACAAAGGCCAACCATTCTTTACTTTAGGGTAGATTTTTACTTGGACAATTAGAAACATTAAATTGAGTAGGAATAATCTTGACCCTAAGATTTTTTTTAGGATTCTAAGAAGAAATACTTAAAGTAAATAAGCATGTTTTTACTCAATGTAATGATCCACCTTATGATTATATCTCACCATTCTATGTGTCTTTAATAATTGATGATAAAATTATCCATAATTGCATTCTTGACATTATGGATTTAAATAATTTATCATGTCCAAATCCATTATTGATTAATTGGGTGTCCTTTATGAAAAATATAATTGTAAACTTATAGGTTTTGACTCTCGTCAAACATATTTTTTTGGTAAGTTTAGGTATAGTCCTAAAAATTGTTCAAGATGAAAGGATTAGATTATAGGTAACTTTCAAATGCTTGATATTTATGCTAATTATATTATATTGTTAGGAAGAGATTGGTCAAAATACACTAGTGATTTTTTTTATAATATATAAAACCTGGTCCCTATAAGTAACAAAATTATTTTCATGTATAAGGAAGATATGAATGGTACACCTATTGAACCCTTCCATATCAATGTTGCATTTGTTAAAAATAGAATTGAAACTTATGAGATTTTCACTTTAAATAAAGTAGATTAGTAACATGCTAAAAAAATCCATATAAAAACATTATAGTATTTATATTTTGAAGGTGTTTGTTCTAAAAATGGTAGTGGTGTTGGTGTGGTACTTTTATTGCATATTATTAAAGTATTTAGGTATGCATATAAAATTTATCTTAATACAATGAATACTACTATTGAATTTGAAACATTATGTTGAGGTATTGAAAATGCTATTGAATTAAACCTTAAAAATATTAATGTTTTTTGGTGACTCTATATTAGTCACTATAAATGTAAGAAAATTTTAAAAAACTAATCAACCACATTTTTATAAATACGTTAAAAAAAGTTTGGTTGCTTATGAATAATTTTTAAGCTTTCAATATATCACACATAATTAGATAATTCAATTTTCATGATGAAATGATTGAATTTTGTGCATTTAATCTAAATTTTAGTAAATTTGAACATGTTGTTGACTATACTTTTACTAAATTTTTTAAACCCAAAATTCTTAATTTTGATATTAACTAGCCTTTTGTTGCTATGATGAACATATTCACTATTTTATGTAAGAAAATTATTTTGATCAATATGATTATGTCTATAATTATGGTGACTATATTAAACTTAGTAAAAATAAAATTCCTCTTGGTTTGGTTAGCTTAAATCCAATGTTTACCTCTTAAGGTTTATTTAATTTTTTATAAACTAAAGAAATTTTAAGATGAATAATTGTAGAAACAATTTCTATAAACATAGATATTGAAGAAGATCCAAAGTATGTTTATTTAGGAATAAAGCATACAAATAAAGATAAATATTTATTTATTAAATTATTTAATTTTTTTGATACTTTTATTTCGTCGTATAAATATCTTAAAGGTAATGACACTAGAATAATACAACATGACTTTCCCATTAAACTTGGTATAAATCATGATTGATATAAACTTAATAGGATCAACCCCATCTTGGAAGAAAAAATCAAAAAGGAATTGGATAATTTTTTTTTACAATGGTTTCATTTATCTGATCATTTATTTTGATTGGGTAGAAAATTTAGCTCCAATCCATAATAAAAATGGTGATATTCATTTTTGTGTCAATTTTACAGACTTAAATAATGCAATTGTAAAATATAACTCTACATTACCTCACATATATCATATTTTATAATAGGTCACCATGTCTAAAATGATATTTTTATTGTATCAATTCTCATGCTACAATCAAATATTTGTAAACCCTGAAGATAAACACAAAACTAGGTTTACTATGTGAAGAGATACTTTTAATTTTAATAGATTTTTTTGGTTTAATTAACTCAGGTTCCACTTTCTAAAGTAAAATGCATTTTATTTTTATGATTTAATTTAAATTTTTATTTATATGATCTAACAGGAAAATTAAAATTTTAGCAGATATAAAAAATTTGGAATATCACTTAATCTTAAAAAATAAGTTTTTGGAGTCATTGAAGGTAGAATTATTAGCCATGTTAAATCGAGGGATGTAATTTGTATTGATCCATATATAAAATTAAATAAATTCATCCACTTAAACATCAAATTGGTTTATGATATGTATTTGGTAAAATTAATCTTATTTACAAATTTATTTCTGATTTTGTTAATAAATTAACCTTTTACAAATTTTACTTAATAAAAATTAGAATTATACCTAGGATACAGGTTCAAATGCAGAGTTTGATGATATCAAAAATGTAATTGTAAGTGATTTTATCCTTTCCAAAATAAATATGAATAAACCATGTGTCTTATATACTAATGCATCTGATTAAGCTATGAGGTTGTAATCACTCAATACAGTCACAACAAAGAAGAATGACCCATAGGATATATGAATCAAGTGTTTAAAAACACTAAAATTAAGTATCCTTTAGTTTTAAAATTATTTATTCTTATTTTTGTTTTATCTATAAACAATTTAAATGTTTATTAATAGAAATAAATTCATTATTTGGTCTAACATAACTATGTTTTCCTATTTACTTAAATAACCCATGATTGATGGATATTCAAAATTCATGAATTTAAATTTGAATATTAAACTTACAAAACTATTAAAGGAAATGATCTTGCTGAAAATATTGTTTAAAATGAAACTTAATATTTTAATGTAGTGATCCTTGTTATAGATGATAAGTTGAAATTAAAACCTTATTTTCAAACTATGAAAGCTGTTAAAATCATAAAAAAAATCAAAACAAGTTTGAAATGTAAGATTTAGATTGTTTGTTTTCATAGGATAATTGATATCTTGATTTATTCTATTATTTTCAAAATATATCTTGTGATATTTCTGTAAAAAAAAAAAAAAAAGATCACTTAGATTTCAATTTTTAAAATTTATTTTAATTGAAGTTTTATTTATTTTTTAAATAAAATAGAAAATTTGTTAAAATTCTTAACATATGATCAAAATGAACATATACTTATAATTTATTATGAAGGTGGTTGTGGTGGGAAATATGCTATTAGAACTAAAATATGTATACACCTAAAACTAGCCACTAATGACCTTTGATCAATCTTCAGAGCAATTTCTACTAAAATGAACAATTTAGGCAAAAATCACTTAAACACACTAAATAGTTCAAGCTTGTCATATACAAGTACCGATTTAAGCTAATGTATCCCTAAATTGGGTAACACATTTTATGTGATACGTAACTTTGATCAATTCATTCAGAGTCAAAATGATGTTTTTACACTTGGGTGCTCTGGATTGATCTTTTTTACCAATTTTCTTGAATGAGACACGTACCTTTGTTATTTTGTATTGGCAATATCCTAAAAGGGATAACAGTTCAAACACATCTAACATCACATTCTAATTCTACTCCAATCAAATTTTGATCCAATAATATGACTTTTTGACTAGTTTGATTTATTTGAGCACCAATTTCCAAACAATTGCAACAAAAGTGATTAATCATGTTTAAAGCTAATTAATTAGAATGAAGAGCTTAAGTAGATTTCACATGGAGGTTATTGGTTCTTTCATTAATGGAAATTGATTTTGAATATCTAAATCATCTAGTGACATCATCTATAAGATGGCATCCACAAGCCATAAGTGCCACAAATATCTGATTAAGCCCTTCAATGCCTCTTTAATGCCTCTCTATCCCAGATTTTTATGAGGGCATTTATTAATTTTTGCCTCTAAAATTAAATGGATTATTAGCCACACATATTCATCTTGAGATGGATTCTTCAGGTTCATTTTAATTAAATAGAAAAATATATAAATAGAATACCTCACACTTATAATTTTAAGCTCCTTCAAACCAAAGTTATCATGAATAAATGATTTCAAAAATTATTTTGATATAGTGTTATTATGCCAAATTATTGAGTCAAGCTTCACAATAGAAATCCACAAAAGCCAATGATGCCAAGAGGAGGTGGAGAATAGCCAAATCTCTATTGATGAAGACCTTTAAAACACAAGCTAAACAAACCAATGAAGAGAGCCTTTGGAACATTCAAGGAAGGTGAGAAAGTTTGTTTTCTTGCATTTTAGTTATACTTTGTCAATGGTTTTTCCTCACCAATCTCCCCCTAAGATCTAGGCATAAGGTGTTAGTTCATTAGTGTGTTATTTTTGGATTTGATTTCCTATACTAACATGATACTAATCTCCCCTTATCAGATTCCTATGTTCACAAATGGCATGCCTGATGGGACCACACCCCACAAATTTTCTTAAATGGCACCTACAATCATACTACTAATCAATTTCATGTAAAATCTTGGAGTTTGAGGTCAAAGTGGGTGAAAATTTTGAGTAAAAAGCCATTTTTTGGAAATGCTGATTTTGTCACTGTGGGCTTGCGATTTTATTCTTTAGACCACAAAGCCACAACTGATATAGTCACAATTTTATCATATAGTTGTGATTTTACATTTTAACTAGATTTTTAGACTAATGTGTTCTTTGTCTGTAGGTCAAGTTATGATATTGAAATACCATGAATCTACAGTCATGATATTGTAATACCACATTTTCACAAGTTATGATATTGTCATTTACAATCATGGTTTTGTGGCTAAACCAGTAGCAGTTAGCTTAGCCGTTAGGGTTAAAGTTGTAAAATCACAACTCTCAAAATTATGATTTTGCTCTATAACATGTGATTTTGTCTATTAGAATAATGATTTTTTCATTTTTACTATCTAACCCATGAGTTACAATATTGTCTTAACTAGTTATGATTTTGCAAAGTTTCAGTTTTGGAATGTGTATTTGTGGTATTGCATTGTGCAAACTCGAGAGCATACTTTTCAAAGTTACTTATCTCATGCACAAAATAGATTGAAAGCTAGACAAAACTTTTATAATTTTCTTACAGGACCTACTTGGAAAGTGATCAAATCAAGCTTAATTAAGCATTTTTAACCTCTTTTGGGTGCTTAAAAAGAATTATGAATTTTTGTTTGGTTCTTAAATATAAACTTAGATGTTTATTTGAATAATTTTTTGGTTGTTTTTCAAAAGTTTAGAAACTATTGGGAAAATAACCGGAAGCACACAATTGATTACCAAGCAACTTAACATGCATAAATTAACCAGAATACACAAGTAACTAGAATTCAGAAATAACACAGAATATGAGAGACAATACACAACTTGTATTAAAACTCTTTCAGAAGGAAATACAACAAAGAAGGCTACCATAGTTCTTCTTCCTTACACACCTCTAGGGCTCCCACACCTCTAGGGCATAAACAATAAATCTTCCCTCAAAGCTCTCTCTCTTAGGTCCCAATACACAACTCAAACACAGAGTTGGTGTTCACCTCCAACCAGCCAGTGTCCACTACTGCCAGTTCTCCAGTGCTCCACGCACACCACAAGTGCTCCACACACTCCACAAGTACACAAACGTACTTTAAGTAGATCTCCCCTGAACTGTAACAACTTGCAACCCAATCTAATCTTACTTATGGAAGGAACTACCTTGCCTTCCTCTTTGCTCTGAGTACACACCTGTACTCCAAGTAGATCCCACCTGATTCTGCTCCCCATTGTGTTGCTATCCTATCTGATCTTGCACACCTGCAAATCAATCTAGTTCTGCACACTTGTGAACCTTGACCTTGCACACACATACACCTGTAGATCAATGATCTTACTTACCATGTAGATCTCCTAAAGTAGCCATGCTCACCTGATGACCAAGATCATACATACATGAAGAACCCTGCTGATTCTCCAATCCAGCACCCACCTTGGTACTGCTGTGGAACTAGGAGGAACACCCTTGCTCACCTCACACACAGAAGAAGCAAACTTTGCTCAACTCAAACTAGAACAACTTTCAATACAATCCATGAGTCTATTATATAGATCTCATCCAAACAATAATTAGACATCTAATTACAATAATTAGATTCATAGCTTCCAGTCTAAAATTGGCTCTTGACATGCAAACACTTGGTTCATTAGCTAACTGCCCATAATACTTGTAGCTCGAACCACACAGGTGACCAACGTTGGTCCCTATTTGCATGGGGGTGTCGATGCCAGCCGACTTTTGACCGACATCGGTTGCTCTCCTGCCTTATCCTATCGACGTCGGTTGGCCTGACTGACACTAGTGCCTATGACACTCCACAACCTCCTCCTCTGTTTGCATCAATGAAGCTTTTAGCTCCACAACCTAATAATCTCCCACTTGGAGATAAACAGCTACACTGTACTTGCACCTGTACCCCATCTAATCTATTTCCTAGCTTGTAACCCTCTTCAAGATGAATCCTGAAGACAACCCACCACACAACCTGTGGTGCACCTCCTATCATCCGAGTAACCTGCCACATCCGAACTTACAAACCCATGTAGTGAAGTCCTGACCCTGCATGTATACCTACTGCTAGTCCCTCTCAAATACCTGAGAACCCACTTCCCTGAATTGGCTCCTAAATCTCTAACAACACCCACTACTTGGGCAAACTCAGGTCTATACCAGACCTCATGTGATTTTAGACACTGAACTGTCCAGCCCTTAGTGTGCTTCGGCTCTGCATCTTGAACCTCCCCAACACCTGATTCACATTAGCTCCCACTGGAGACAAAATTAACCTGTGATCTCCATGTCTCCCATGCCAGATAATTTTGCTGCTCCAAATTCTTCATGACATGCCACTGAACTAATCTTACCCTTAGCTTAGCAAAACCCTGTATGTACAAACCTGCTAGCTAGCATACCATCCACATACAATAACAGAATGATGTCGCGACTCATCATCCACTTGGTAAGACAAACCATAATAGTTACCCTGACATTGACTAAAGCCATGCTTTGTCCTCCACCTGTCAACCCTGTACCACTGTCCTGCAGCTTCCTCAAGACCATATGCCTTGGCCTTCCGTCTCACGTGTCCATTCTCTCTATTCTTCAACTAAGGTATCCATTTATCTCTATGCTTTCATACCTACTGGCAACCCTACCTCTGCTTGGTTCTGCATCATATTCCTACCACGCTCCCACTGTTTCTTGGATCCTTCCTGCTCTATAGTCAGCAACTAGTATAAAGAAGAGGAACAATGAATTTGAGGCTTACTTACCACCTTCAATCCTCCATATGGGCATTTGAGACTCCTTAACAGCTTGCTGTCTGCCCAAAATTTGTTACAGTGACCGACCTCAGTCACTACACAGTTTGCATCAGATCGACATCGATTTCCATGCACCTGTCCTGACTACCAACTCTACCAACGTTAGTGTATTCTATTGTCAATGTCGGTCCTCCTGACCGACGTCAGTCTTACCTACTACCAACGTCGATCCTTGTGACTGATGTCGGTCTTACCCTGCCTGACATCACTGACTTCGGTCTGCACATGACTGACATCGGTGCCTGTCTATTCGACACCGATTCCTCCTGACTAACACCGGTACCTGTGTTTGCCTGTGAGTGATGACTTTTTACCCATGAGCTCCTTTGAACCAAAACCCATGTCCAAACTGCCCTGCTCAGAAGTATCCAGCCCCATCCACTGGTCTCTGTCCATCATCTCCTCTAAGAACACCAAGGCTTTCCAGTTCTTAAGCCTGTCAAATATATATATCTTCTGCTTAAGAACATGCATCTCCTTCTTGCTCATGTGACCAAGCCTACAAAGCCATGTCTCTGCAACAGAAGAAGAATCAGTAATATAAACAGTAGATAAAGAGTACCTATTTTCTTAGCACTAGCTAATTCAAGTGCATCCACTGTGAGAGTTCTTGTGCATCTCTCATCACCCAACCTTTCTAAAGAAATTAGTCACATCTTCAAACTTGGGACCTGCATGACCTTCTTCAACACCCATGTGTTGGCCGCCTGCAATTTCAGCTTCACTTCCCCTTTGCCAATTCTTTGGCAAGGCTCACCAGATCCTCTCCTTGGGGCTGCATGGAAAGAGGCAACATAATCTATGAAACAAGATTCTACTTTATCCAAGAAACCTCCCAGAGCATCCTGTGCCACATCACTTGCAACATCTGCTTCTTCAGTTCCTTCATGCTGATCTTCCACAAACCAATAGTTTTCTTTTCCCTGCTCTTTCTTTCCATAGGACTGTAAGTGACCATCTGTGCTTTTCAACTCCTCCATTCTTAGCTTACTTTCTTCTGCCATTGCTCTACTCCCACTCAATCAGAAACCCCTGAGAGTGACCTGTAACCAAACACAAAACCTGCTCCTTGCAACCTTAGCTCTGATACCACTTGTTGGGAAAATAACTGGAAGCACACAATTGATTACCAAGCAACTTAACATGTGGAAATTAACCAAAATACACAAGTAACTAGAATTCAGAAATAACACAGAATATGAGAGACAATACACAACTTATATTAAAAATCTTTTAGAAGGAAATACAACAAAGAAGGCTGCCATAGTTCTTCTTCCTTACACACCTCTAGGGCTCCCACACCTCTAGGGCATAAACAATAAATCTTCCCTCAAAGCTCTCTCTCTTAGGTCCCAACACACAACTCAAACACAGAGTTGGTGTTCACCTCCAACCAGCCAGTATCCACTACTACCAGTTCTCCAGTGCTCCACGCACACCACAAGTGCTCCACGCACTCCACAAGTACAAAAATGTACTTCAAGTAGATCTCCCCTAAACTGCAACAACCTGCAACCCAATCTGATCTTACTTATGGAAGGAACTACCTTGCCTTCCTCTTTGCTCTGAGTACACACCTGTACTCCAAGTAGATCCCACCTGATTTTGCTCCCCATTGTATTGCTGTCATATCTAATGTTGCACACCTGCAAATCAATCTGGTTCTATACACCTGCGAACCTTGACCTTGCACACACATACACCTGCAGATCAATGATCTTACTTACCATGTAGATCTCCTAAAGTAGCCATGCTCACCTGATGACCAAGATCATACATACATGAAGAACCCTGCTGATTCTCCAATCCAGCACCCACCTTGGTACTGTTGTGGAACTAGGAGGAACACCTTTGCTCACCTCACACACAGAAGAAGCAAAATTTGCTCAACTCAAACTAGAACAAATTTTAATACAATCCATGAGTCTATTATATATATCTCATCCAAATAATAATTAGACATCTAATTACAATAATTAGATCCGCAGCTTCCAGTCTAAAATTGGCTCTTGACATGCAAACACTTGGTTCGTTAGCTAACTACCTGTAATACTCATAGCTTGAACCACACAGGTGATTGACGTCGGTTCCTATCTGCGTGGGGGTGCCGATGCCGACCGAATTCGGACCGACGTTGGTTGCTCTCCTGCCTTATCCTGTCGATGTTAGTTGGCTTGACCGACGCCGGTGCCTATGACACTCTGCAACCCTTCTGTAACCTCCTCCTCTGTTTGCATCAGTGAAGCTTTTAGCTCCACAACCTAACAAAAACTTAAGGCCAAGGGGGCAAAAAACACCACCAAATATTTCATTTAGTGATTTAAAATTGAACTCACTTCAAAGTTAAGTTTTGTTTTTTTTTCAAATCATTTACTTAGTTAAATATTATTTAAGAAAAAATGAATTTGTGCATGTATGCTCTCCCCCCATCCCCTATAGGGAACTTATGGGATCAAAAGTGCCATCTTCATTACAAATTATGACTTAGTCCAATGGCATAAAAAGGATGTTGTGAAATCTCTTACCAAGACCTGCATGGCTTGGGTGATCTACAAATAACCATAAATCCTTTTTACTTAGTTTTTATTTTGAATATTTTTGGCTTATTAGGGGGACTTCATTACCTCCGATAAGTTCTATAGGGAAGCTTTGACCCAGTGTTTCATCTCCTGATATCATCTTTAACCCCTTTCCAAGGGGGTAAATAAATTGGGATATCCTTACTAGGATGGTGGTTTGAGAGGTTAAACCATCTCTATTAGTAGAAGCTAAGCCTAATATGTATGATCATATTGGACATCACACTAAACTGAGTAAGAAGTGGATGTAATCGCTGTGAAAAGGAGTAGACCTTTTCACAACAAGCTATTTGACATAGACAAAATTGACATGTTTCTTCTCTTGTGTACTAACATGAAAGTTGGTACACATGGGATCCATTTAAATGGTAAAAAATTGTAGAGTTTTAGACAAACCCCACTTGCTGTGGAAATATTATTGATGCAAAGTGCATCCCAAGGTCCATGTCATCATATTATCACTTGAGATAAGGGGGGGGGGTGTAAAATACTCTACCATATAACATGATTTTATTTTGGATGAACTCTTAAGTTCCTCTCAAGGGAATGTATAAATATATACTTCAATAATATCATGAAACCTTGTCAATTTAGGGCTTAGAATAATAA
Organism: Torreya grandis; assembly: GCA_037957365.1. NCBI lineage: Eukaryota > Viridiplantae > Streptophyta > Pinopsida > Cupressales > Taxaceae > Torreya > Torreya grandis. The sequence goes on along the minus strand of JARHVA010006193.1, from coordinate 860,059 downwards.
CTTAGTTGAATTTGTCTTTATCTTAGATTAGTTGGTCTTGTTTTGATTCAAAATTTGTTTATTAATAAAAAGCCATAACCAAACACATTGTCCACCAAATTTATTAAAAAAGGAGGCATTATGCTATCCAAGTGAAAATCATATTTTTCTTTGTTCAAAAATTAATATCTTAAACATTGTTACATATCATTTGATTGGTGCAGTTCCATTTGAGTCTAAATTATTTGCCAAATTTTCTTAAGTCCTTCATTGATAATCTAAATTCAAAATCACACCTTTCTAATTTCATAAGGTTGATGTGTTAAGTGGGTTCACCATTTACACTAGACTTGAGGGAACTTGGGTTCAATTTCCAATTTGGATTAAGGGCCATTTATAGACTCGTTATCATTTTTCATTGGTGAACTTAGGTCCTGTTGTGGATTACTTAAACTCTAAGTTCAAGAACAAAATTTTATACTACCTTTCCTATTACTTTTCTTGTTGTGCCATAATAAAGTGAGTCTTAAGTCCATTTGATACAACATTTTTGCCTTAGAAATTTATCAAATTTTGTATTTGTGTGTGTCATTTGAGTTGAGGAGAATAGCGTTACGCTGCTCAAAACATGTTAAACCATTTTGCCTTAGAGTATTGAAATAAACATTTATCATACCTTTTGAGAAATTTAGCATCGTTACATTGTTCAATTTGTTTCAAATACCTATTTGCATAGAGTCTTTTTTTCTAAGTTCCAACCAATTTAAATAATCTTTGTGAGTCTTTGTCTAGTGCAGTTACGCCATTCACTTTTGTCTAACTTATTTTTCAAAAGAGTATAAGTTTGTGCTATTATTTGAGAAAAAATAATCTGTCTCCAAGTGCCTTTTGTTCGATAGCTCATACCTATTGATCAAGTTTATATCCAAGAGTCAAATGCATAATTTATGTTAAAAAGTGTTTCAAATATATTAGATTATATATCTCATCTTTATTTCAAAGTATAGATTTTGATGCCGTTTGACCAAAAGTCCTAGCACGACCTATTTGAGCCTAGATTTTGATGATGCATTTGGCCAAAAGTCCTAGTAACCTTTATTTTTCCTAGATTAGACTCGTTTGAAACACTTTGATCCTAGAATTTGGTATTTCAATTTTCAGTCCATCGACTTGATCTTTTTGTGTGAGATGTATAATGATAGACAATTGATGTTAGCTTATTTTATCACAAGTATTTGCATAAACCATTTTGGATATACATATGTATCATTTTTGACTAAATTAGACCAAGTTTTAACATTTTGTCTTTGGACATTGGTTTTTAGAGTTTCTAGGACTCTATTCCCGTTTGGTGGCAAAACATTTACTATGGATCCCAAAATGTCTTCCTACACTCATAGTGGCATCATGTATAATATAGGGCTTAGTAATGTATTCAGAAAAGAAGAAATGGTTCAATACCCTTATGTAGATGATGTTGTTTATGAGATGTATCCTTATGCATCTTATGACACCCAAATAGGGTCACAAAACCAATACCCATTAGCTCACTATTTGGTTAACACAACTCCATACTTGGAGTAGGATCAAGAACAAATAGAGTAGTACCTAGATACAGTACCTTCAGTTGAAGAACCATTCCCTCAATAACCATACTATGTTACTATGCCATCCACATATGACCCTTCTCTATTTAAGCGTCACTTTTTGGAAAACAAAGATGAGATTTTGGTCAAAGCTATAGAATTAGGGGCTAAGTTTCCAACATACTTCCCCCATGAGAATTTTGCAAGTCTAGTAATAATTCCTCATAACATAATGTATAGTCAACATGCTTCTTCTAACAACCCTCTATCTCTAGTCGTGATGGCATATCAGGTTCCTAATATGCTTGTCAAAAGAAAAGGACTCATGGAGGATCACTATATATAGATGTAGGCAACATACCAAACTTATTTAAACCTAATACATAACTTTAATTATATGACCATGTCAAATAGGCCTCTTATTGATTTAACTCCTTCAATAGAAGTCTTAATAGAATTGTCTAGTCAAGCAAATAAGGGTTTAGACCCATTTACACAAAACACTTCAGTCAATAACATGTTCTATCCCCCAAACATCAAATAAGTGTCATCTACTTATGTGTAGAACACTACATAAAACCTAATGGATAATGCACAAACAACATCCAATCCAAACCAAAGTGGTATAAGTACACAAGTGACTAGTCCACAAATAAATGTACCTTTAATTAACACCATTAGTGGTTTTCAAAATTAGGGAGTAGGAGTTTCTATGTCCCAATCTCAAGTAGCTACCACTAATCCTCAACTAGCTACTTCTTTAAACACTCAGCCAATAGGATTAGGTAGTTAGCCAATAACCAATGCTGGGCTACAATAAAATGTGATGAATCTTACTCCTCCCTAATAGGTGATGAGTAATATTCCATAATAGTAGGCATTATCCAATGTATCAATGTAGTATAGGTAAAACATATTACCACCTCAATAGGTGTCAACCAATGTTCTACCTCATCAAGTAGTAATAAACATACCTATTTCATCATAGACTAATATGCCAATTCGAAAATAAATGATATCTACCTAATAACACATAAATATTGGTCAGCAATAGATTTTGAATCTCCAACATGCATCCACTCCTTAATAGTGTTTTACACAAAGAGGTTCCAATGATCCTCAATACCTATTAGGCAACCCTTTCCTTTTATGCAAAATGTGCCACAAGCTCAATGACAAGGTCTTGGTTCAAAGATCCCCCTAAATAACAAGGTTTGATTAGTCAGTAGCATGTTCCTATTCAACCTCAACAAGCATAATAAAGCCATATCCCTCCATCCCAACCTTAAAATCCCCAAAATCAAGCCCATATACAAATCCCCAACTATAATATCATGTAATTGTATTTATAATTTTCACAATTACACCCTAATCCATACATGCATATTACTAGTCCATTCCCCAACCAATCCAACATACCCTAATTAATACCTTCATCATACATTGGTCAAAGTGCTCCACTTGTGACCACCCAACCATCTACTTAGGCCAATATTCTGACAACTTTCCTTAAATAAGAGATACAACAAATGAAAGACACCATTACTGCCATCCAAGCTAGGAAACAAAACAAAAAGTTTAAGTTGGATGATGTGTGATCTTATCCTTTAACATGGATTATTTGCAGATACCATTTCCTCCAAGATATGAACCACCAAAATTTGAAAAATACTAGGGAAGAGGTGAACCCAAGGCTCATTTGATGAAATTATTTGTTTCATACAAGTCAATGGTATATAATGATATATACCTTTTACTATTATTCTTAAGGAGTCTAGTAGGACAAGCCTTGGAATGGTTTTTAAATTTTCCCAAAAATTCAATATCAAAATTTGATGATCTTTTAGACAAGCTATGCAACACTTCTCATATAATCTTGAGCATGATATTTCATTGGTCGCTTAATGCAAACCAAGAAAAAGGTTGGTGAAGGATTTAAAAGTTATCTACAGTGATAGAGAGCCCTTACTAGCCGATTCACCCATAGTTTACTAGATAAATAATTAGCCACTGTGTTTACCAAAAATTTGCATAGTGAGATATCTTATCATCTAAAATTGTAGTGTGCACATAATTTTAAAGAGATCATTGACAAAGGTTTGTTGATTGGGTGAGCCCTTATTAATAAAAGAATCATTAAGCTTACTTAGTCAAATCAAATTCAAGATACTAATCAAGGAAATATCCAAAACCAAAACCAGAACCAAGTCCAAGTGCAAACATCACAACCAACATAGGCTAATAACTATGAAAAACCCAAGCCCTTCAATTTTAATTATAATGTTGTGGGAAATGGATTAACCAAGTCATGACATGTCCAAATGGTTCAAAAACCATCTACTCAGCCCACACAACATATACAAATTAATCTTAACCCATAACCTTTTCAACAAATGCAACAAGTGCAACAACCCAGGCCCATGCAATAAACACAACAATAGAATAATGCCTACTCATCACATTTTTAGTGACCTTGGAGAACCTATTGAATCTATGTTTTGTAATCTTGTTGTCGATAATCTGATTAACTAGCCTATACTAAAACATTATCTTGAGGGTATTCCTTATCCTGATTGGTACCAATAAGATGAATTCTTTTAATATCATCAGGTTAATAAACATAATTTGTGACATTGTGTACAAATCAAATATTTGATTCAAAATATGTTAGAGAATGGGGAGATAACATTGGATGCTAGTGCTTTCACTTCCAATCAGAACCCTAAAATATATCAAAACCCCTTTTTCTAACATACTAACCAACCATAACATTAATAACAATAATAACAAAAATAATAACATATAATACAACAAAAATAATATCAATGATTGAGACAAAATCAACTAAATCAATAATATTAGAACCAATAATGTCAACCTAATGGATGGGACCAAGGTTAGAATGACAATAACTAGCAGACCTACCATGTAGTTGCACATCACTACAACGGGTTTGTAGGCCATATTATAGGAGGTCATATTTCCACCATTTCCATCAATTTAAGACTGAATACCAATCAATCAAGACCTTTGATAAATAATTCCAATCAACCAACTTACACTGATAATCTTTCCTTGACCTGGGATCATATACATGCATACTAGCAAGTAGGGATTACCAATTTTGGACCCTATACTGATAATTCATCCTTACTTCATGACCACACACAAGTGCACCAATAATCAAGAATTATCCTATCTGGTCCCCCATCATCACCATCATTTGTTAGTAATAATGGTCTTATATCCCACCCCAATTTTGTAATCACAACTCGATGGTAAAAAATTACCATACCAGGCCTACAACCATCTACCACTTTGCCCATCATCCAATCAGCTATTCTACCTCAGAATAAACCATTTACTATTGTACAAGAAAAGAAGTTTTACATTGTGAAATAATTACAAAATATGTCAGCACAAATCTCCATTTTAGATTTATTACATACATCAACAATCCAAAAAAACATCTTAAATGAGTTTCTTAGCCAATCCATAGTTTCAAGTGATATATCTCCTTAAAACTTCCAAGCTTTGGTTGGACACCTAGATCCAACCCAACAAGTAACCTTCAACCAAAGTGATATGTCATCCCATGGCCCATTACATAATAATCCATTGTACATCAAAGTTTACATAAAGTGATAAAAAAAGTGTCCTTATAGATAATGGATCAAGTCTAAACATAGTGTCTCTAAAGTTTCTCAAGCTTCTCAAGTATACAATAGTAGATCTTCAAGCTAAAGCAATAACCATTAAATCCTACGATAATGAAGAACAAGAATCACAAGGCACTATCAGTTTACCATTATCCTTGGGTCCTTGACCCATGATACACTTTTCCATGTGCTAGATCTCAATTTTTTATACAATATGCTTTTGGGTAGACCTTGGCTACATGAAATTCATGTATTCCCATCAATGTTACACCAATGTATCAAGTTCTCCCATTCATGAATGGAGATTTCTATACTAAGAGATTTGCATCCATACAAGCATTACAAACATATAAAGGTCATATTCAAGAGCTATAACTACCATTTTAGCATGAATCTAGTTACCAAATAGGACAAGGGAAAAGAAATACTCCTTGATTTACTAGAGTATAATTGAATTGATCCTAATACCCTTGATTCACTTTCCCACATGCCACCTCTTGAAATATCCAATCATTATTTCATCTAAGCTACTGGCCCTAGAGAATATTTGACCCATGACACATTTCACATTGTAAACCTTCCAAAAAACCCCAAGTCCTTTGGAAGACCTAAAGCCAAACCACTTTGCATGGAATGACAATGAAAGGGCAAAGGTAAACTTCATAGTCCAATACCTGTCACTTTCATACCGGCCTTTGGCCAAGAATATAACCCTCTCAAATGTGATGAATCATGGTTGTACAATGAAAAGCAGGCTGATTTTTATAAAAATGCAAAGTATCCTATTCCTAATAGGATCATGGAAAATCAAGACTATGAAAGAGAAGTCCTCAGATCAAATCAATAGGGAACACTTGAGCTGATTTATATAACTAATTACAAAGGACCCTATGGACTTGGATTTAAACTACATCGGGGTGACCCCATGTACCTTAATCATGTTCCAATGCCTATAAATAGTGATGATGATACTAATAGTGAAGCAAAGTTTGATCATATCCTTTTTGATGACCTAGTTGAGATGAATATTTTTGACACTCATTCCTTTTATACCCTTAGACCAATCATTCATCATAACCCACTTCTATTGTATTATCCCCAATTGATAGACTAGGACCAACAAGAATTCAACATGCCAATTGATGAGTTTAAAAATGATGAGGGTTTCTATGATTTTCTAGGCCTTAGGGATAATATTAAGCTGGGAGACCATAAATCAGTGTTCTCGATCAAGTTGGATCCTTAAGACTATTTTGGATAATGGGTGAACACCCTTAGCTAAAATAAAATAAATAAAACATTGAAGTCCCAAAGTGAAAACCTCTTTGAGGTGATTTTAGACCAGAGAAAAAGTAAAGAAAAAGGCCAGTCTAGTGGTGAAAACTTATTTCAGGCAACACTAGATAGGGGTGTTCAATCTTCTTCAAGCATAGCTCAGGAGACCACCAGCAATGAAATTATTTATGGGTCTAAGTTCAGTTTTGAATAACAAAAAGATTTTGATCGAATCATTTAGGAGTTTCTAATAGTATTTATTACATGGCCATCCTTCCCATTGGGGGACTCTAATTCATCATGCCTAGGAGAACTCAAAGAACCAATCCTAAAAGAGGACTCTTTCATAGCCAAATAGTTCAAATCTTTTCCCACTATTCTTGAAGATGGTTCAACCCTTCTAGTAGAGGACATAATAGAGGTTGACATTAGGTCCCTAGATGACCCAAAGTGGAACAATATAGGTGCATCCCTTACTAATAAGGGGCATGGAGTCCTTACATACCTTTTGAGGGAATTTATTGACATATTTGCATTGGCCTATTTAGACATGCTAGGTTTGGACCCTGCCATGGTTATGCACCACCTTTTGGTACATCTTGATGCCAAACCAGTGAAACAAAAGTTGTGTAAGATGCATCCTCACATTGTTATATTAGTGAATAAAGAGTTGGAAAAACTCTTGGAAGCAAAATGTATTCAGATGATCAAGTATTTAGAGTGGATTTTAAATGTTGTGCTAGTCAGTAAAAAGCCATAAGGAATTAGAATATGTACTAATTTTAGAAATATAAACAAGGCCTACCCCAAGGATGACTTTCCTTTTCCAAACATTTACATGATAGTTGACTCCATAATGGGTTATGAAATGCTTTCATTAATGGATGGATTATTAGGCTACAACCAAATCAAAATAACACCCAAAGACCAACATAAAATAACATTCACCATTCCATGGGAAAAAGTCTATTATCAGATTATGCTATTTGGTCTTAAGAATGTAGGGGCCACCTATCAAAGATTCATGACTATCATATTTCATGATATGATGCATGACATTGTTGAAGACTATGTCAATGAAATTCTTAGAAAATCAAAGACCAGGGTCAATCATCCAGTAGTGCTACATAGAATATTTGAAAGATTGCATGAGTATAAAATTTAGCTTAATATTAAGAAGTGTGTCTTCATAGTTACTTCATAAAAATTTCTTGGCTTCATTATGTCTCATAGAGGCATTAAAATCGATCCATCCAAAGTACAAGCCATAACTCATCCAAAGTACAAGCCATAACTCATATGTCACCATCAACTAATTTGAAGTAGCTCCATAATTTGTAAGGAAATATCTAGTCTATCTGATGCTTCATATCATAATTGGTTGAAAAATACCATCCTTTTATGCATTTTTTGAAGAAAGGGGTCACATTTCACTAAGATAATCATTGCCAGACAACTTTTTAGTAGTTAAAGGACTATCTAGTGAATCCACCTATTTTGTTGCCTCTTATGTTAGGAAAGTCATTCTTACTATATCTATCATTTATAGATAATTCCCTGGAGGCACTTTTGGCTCAAATTGATGATAATGAAAAGAAGCATGCCATGTACTAATTAAGTCATATACTGGTTGTGTATGAACATAATTACACATCAATTGAAAAAGATTATTTAGCTATGGTATTTGTAACTCAAAAAATGTACCATTACATGTTAAATAATAAGACCATGGTTATTTCAAAATTAGATCTACTCAAGTATCTACTATCTAAAACAACTTTACAAGGTTGCATGGCTAAATGGATAATGCTTCTCAATAAGTTTGACATCGAGCATGTCAGCTAAAAAGCCCTTAAGGGGCAAGTTCTTATAAATCAGCTTGTTGAAGCACCCCTTACCAATATAAAGCTACTCATATTCTAATTTTTTGATGAATCCATTATGACCATCATTGACACACCTCTTGAGGAGAAAACCTAGAAGCTATATTTTGATGGATCATTCAGAACACATGGATCAGGGGTAGGCCTTTTATTTATTACACCACATGGGGATCTAATCCATAAATCATTCTAGATTATCTTTATTTATACCAAAAACATGTCTAAATATGATGCACTTGTTACAAGGCTTTAACAGGTGGCACAATGGAACATACATCTTAAGCTTTATGGTGATTCTTAGTTAATCATCAATCAAGTTACATACCACTTTTAGACTAAAGATGATAAGCTAGTGACCTATAAGGCCATGGTTGACACTCTCAAACAATAGATTGCTGATGTCCAATTTAAACATATACGAAGGGTAAGTAACATAAATGTAGATTCTATGGATACCCTTGGATCTCTAATTTGACAAACATACATGGCAAAAAAGTATTAGTTCCTCATTAAGAATTTACTATTACCTGCTCATGCACCTTCAACCATCACGATGATCAGTGATATTGTTGGTCCTAGCTCTATTTGGTATGCCACCTAACCTGTCCTTCAAGCAATCCAAAGCCTTCACTCACCAAATAACTCACTATACCTTACTTGGATCAATCTTAACAATCTACAAGCATACCATAACCATCTCAATGGATAATACAATTGGTATGTCAAGCATAGAGACTTTGAACTTGGTGATCTTGTCCTTAAAGTGAAACAAAATAATATCATGGATAAAAAGAAGCATAAAGGCAAGTTCAAACCAAACTAGAGAGGCCCTTTCATCATTGTTGAAAATTTTGGCATCAGAGCTTAAAGGCTCACTACACCAAATAGAGATGAGCTGATGAACATCATACACCTCAAGTGTTACTTTACTTGAGTGAACTAGGGTATTGTCTATGAGGCTCATTTTAGTTATATTATAATATTATCATTCTTCCTTGTACCATCTATCATTCTACCAACCTTTTCCATCTACCAAGTTATTTTGTCCCTCCCTACCTAGCCCTTTGACCTTGGTTCCATTGCATTGGTTTCATAACCACTTTTAGTAAGAGGATTCAGACTTAGTTTCAATAGTGGATTTAGTATTTATGATCGAGGTAGTATTTTGGATTAGTAAGATATAAGTTTGGCAGTTGCATCCTTCATTTCTTATTTTGTTCTCTCTCCTTGTCATGCTACTAATTATAACTTCCTATGGGAAAATTAGTGTCATTGACTGATGTCATTATTTCTTAATTATAACTGTCTATGGGAAAACTAGGGGAAACATTTGTTTATCATGTGTTGATGTACCAACTAGCCATTCCTATGTTGTATTATGCCTTTATTCCACCTATGCTTGTTTTTTTTGAATTGGCTGATACACTAGTTAAATTCCTTCATTATCTGGTGAAACTACTAAAACCTAAAGCCCTTTTAGGACTATGTGGGTTGTATTTGATTCACATTGAGGTTAGCTCAGTCCCCATTTCTCTACACTCTCACCATTTTATGAGTAACCTAAGCCACACTCTTGTTGTTTTATGAGCTTAGAACCATTTAGTATCTAGTCATTCTCGATTGAGTTGAGGCACCTAAAAATTTCAAAAAACATTTATAAAACCATATAGAAAAACCAAAAACATTGCCTACTTATTTGCCTTAAGGATTCTGAGAACCCTCACTAAGTCATAGGCAAATCACTTGTTATTTAGTTTCCCCTTCTTTTTTGGCTTTTTATCCCATGCATTTGCCATTTTTCAAGACCATTCCTATTCTTCTATCACATACATCATGTTTGTTTTTTTATCAATTATCATTTTCTTCCCATTTCTTGGGAGAACTACATTTGACCTAAAGTTTTTATTGGATCATCACATCCATAGAACCATGTAGGCAACATCCACTTACCTAGTGCATCGAGAGACAACTCAACCACCCCCTTCATTTTCTTCTATTACCCTAGTCACGTTTGTTTGTTAAGTTGTCACCTATTTGTAGGTGCAATGTTTTTTTGGTTTAGGTCATGTTATTTGTACTAACATTATGACTAACTATTATTTGTTTCTAAGCTTATTTGTTTGTTTATTTGTGTGCTTATTTGTTTCCTTTCAGTACTGTTGCCTTGATTTAGTCTAAGTGAATTCATTAGGTGATTCATTACACATTTATACTTAAATCCATCCATATTCATATGTCTACACTATCATCATAGTTTTTATCATTGGTGCATTATTTTACTTTTGAGTATTATATCTTGAAAGTTAGTCCTTATACATCTTTTGGATTAGTCTTCATGGTGTTCTATCATGATGCCTACCATCACATGATACAAAAAAATCAGCTTCAATAAGTCTACACAAAAATGGCAACATCAACATCTCCTCAACATCAACAACATCCTGATCCACTCCAACTCATATCACAAATAGAGGAATTAAACAATGAAATAATTTCAACCTTTGTTAGTTCAAATGAGTATCTCCCTACTAGCAGGTTGTTCCAATTCATCTTTATCATATGTATCAAATTTCCATCATCATGTTTTCAATCATCAGCCAATTAGTCATGTTTTCCATAATCAAGGTCTTATGATTATAACCACCTATGGGCAAACCATTGTACATTGTACCACCTACATTCTCAATGATTATAACCTCCTTTGGGAAAATCATTATGTTATCACCAATAATTTAATTTTTTTTACCTACTTGGGGCATGTTGTTATCTTGTTTATTTGTCCTAACTGGGACAACTCCAATTTATCAATGATTATAACTGCCTTTGGGAAAATCATTGTGTTTTCATACCATATTTCCACTATTAGGGTACAGTACTTATAACCACCTTTGGGAAAAACATTATACACCATCCCACTTTCATTCTCAATGATTTTTCCCACCTTTGGGAACCTCATTGTGTTTTCAATCCATCATATTCATTTTTTTAGGTTCCTTCATCTTGCTTCTTTCTTTCGAGGGACTATTTTCCAACCCCTTTACCAACCATTACCTCAAGGGGAACATGTAATTCATCCATTGCTATTGAATTCATAGGCATACATGACCTTTTCATTCTTTGAGAATATATTACTATGCTTACAACTTACAACACCTTCTCAAATACAGGAAAACTATAGACACTTAAAATTGGCCACCAATGACCTCCAATCAAGCTTCAGACTAATTTCTACCAAAATGCACAATTTAGGCCAAAATTACTTAAATGCACTAAATGGTTCAAGATTGCCATATGAAAATGCTGATTTAAGTTAGTGTATCCCTAGATGGAGCTATTCATTTTATGTGATACCTAACTTTGATCAATTCATTTTAGGTCAAAATGATGATTTTGCACTTGGGTGCTTTGGATTGCTCTTTTCTACAAATTTTCTTGCACGAGACACATGCCTTTGTTATTTTGTATTAGCAACATCATAAATGGGATAACGGTTCCAATGCATATAACATCACATTCTAATTCCAATCCAATCAAATTTCAATCCAATAATATGACATTTTGCCCTGTTTGATTAATTTGAGCACCAATTTCCAAAGAATTACAACAAAAGTGATTAATCATATTTAAAGCTAATTAATTTGAATCAAGAGCTTAAGTATATTTTCCATATATGTTATTGGTTATTTGATTAATGGAAATTGATTGTGAATATCTATATCACCTAGTGACATCATAAATGGGGTGGCATCCACAAGCCATAAGTGCCACAAATATCTAATTAAGCCCTCCCATTCCTCTTTAATGCCTCTCTATCCCAAATATTTATGAGGGTATTTATTGATTTTAACCTCTAAAATTGAATGGATTCTTATCCACATATGTTCATCTTGAGATGGATGGTTCAGGTTTTTTTAATCAAATATGAAAATCTATATATAGAAGGCATCACACTCATAATTTTAAGCTCTCTCAAGCCAAATTTATCATGCACAAATGATTTCAAAAGATATTTTGATATAGTGTGATTATGCCAAATTATTGAGTCAATCTTCACAAGCCAAAGCTACAAAGGGCAATGATGCCAAAAGGAGGTGGAGAATAGCCAAAGATCCATTGACAAAGACCTTTGAAGCACAAATCGAACAAGCCAATCAAGATAACCTTTGGAGTATTCAAGGAAGGTGAGAAAGTTTATTTTCTTGCATTCTAATTGTGCTTTGTCAATGGTTTTTCCTCACTAAGATCCCCCTAAGATATAGGCATAAGGTGTTAGTTCATTAGTGTGTTATTTTTGAATTTAATTTTCTCTACTAATACGATACTAATCTCCCCTTATCAAATTCTTATGTTTACAAAATACATAAATTTTTGCATGCTATGTATTATTGTTCAAATTTATTTAAGGATGATTTTTGTTTAGTTTGATTTTGTATGCCTTGTCAATTATTTGCTGGAAGAGATAAACTTTCTACTATGCCTTTAAATCTTATAATTACTAAAAATTAATTTTATTTAATAGGTCATTATTTTCTCTTAGATATTTATCCTCTATCTTTTGCTGGTCATAGACATATTTTGACAGTGATTGATTACTTCACTAAATGTCCTGAAGCTACTATCCTTAAAAGTTCAGTCACTACTGAAGTAATTTCATTATTTTTAGAATCATATTTTCTCATGTTTTATTTTTTCTTTCAAGATAATTTCTTATAATGGTCCATAATTAATTTCTAATGAACACATAAAAAATTTATGACTTTATTCAATCATTTATAGTCAGTCATCTAAATATTATCCTCAAAGAAAAGGGAAAACTAAATCAACCAATAAGAATCTAATTTTAATCATGAAAAATATTATTTGTGATAACAAATATATTTAGCATGCTAAACTATTTTAAGCTCTTTCAGATTATTGTATTAGGATTAAGATCATAATAGGATATTTGTCCTTCATTATTTCTTATGGATTTGAAGTTATTATGCCAATAAAATTGCAAATATCTTCAAATAGAACTGCCTTACAATATGCCTCTAAAAACACTGGTTTATTATAACTGAGATTAGATGATAATTTAGTATTAAATGAATCAAAAGTTACGATAGTTTAAAAAATTGAAAATAAAGGTAAATTTACATAAATTTTATATAATAATGTCTCTATTTTTTTAAAAATTTGGTGATTTCTTTTATTTGGGGATAAATCTCATAAAGACCTAAGAAACATTACAAATTTGACTTATTATGGCTAGGTTCTTATAAAATACCTATTGTATTGCAAATAAATGCTTTTCATTTATGAGATTTAGATGAAAATTGGATACATCACATAGTCAATTGTCATTATTTGAATCACTTTTATAAATAATATCATTTTTAATTTTAAGTTTGGTTTTATTTATTTATTATTTATTACATGTGTTTTTCCCCACTGTATTTATCAAATAATATGCATATATAGTTTCATAAGTTTTATTGTATATAGAAATCTAAAAAGGATTCAATCATGACATTTTAAGTATTTTCTATTTTATTAATCATATTAAATTTTTGGATTTATTTCAATACATAATTGATTAATAGTTTATAACAGATATTGGGTGGTTTAAAGTGCTTCTTTACTATCATATTTTATGTGATATGTTATTGTAGCATCTCTTATCCAACCTATATTTTTTCATTATTTGTTTTCATTTATTTATGCCATGTTAACTAAACAATGCATACATGTTATGTAAAAAATATTAAAAGGGTCGTGCATATCAAATTATGATTTTTTTATTTGGATTGCATTCTTAAGAATTTTATTTTTATTTTTTGAATTGTTGTAGCCTAGATTTATGCCTAAAAGTGGCCAGTAAGGTCAGTAGTGTTATAACAAAATTTTACACCCTTATTGAAAAGCTTTATTTCTTGAGAAATATAACTCTGAACTCTATTGTTTCTTATAATTTAACACCATTATTTAGTAGAGACCATCTTTCATATCTCACTTATGCTTATTATGATCTGAATGAATTTTAATTTTTAGTTTTACTCAAACATTTTATTGATTTTTGATACAATTAAATGGTTTTTAAATTCATAAAATAATAGAATATAATAATTACAATATTTTATTTCAAAATTGAGGTTGTGGACATTTTTTGTCTTATTTAGACACCATTCTTCATTCAAATTTTAAATAAGAATATACATAATAATCTTTAATCTTATTGACTTGGTCATAATTAAAATATAAACATTTCAAATTCAAAAATTTCATTTTTATCAACTTTAAAAATCATAGAAAATTTGTTTCAATAGCACAAATGTGAATTATGGAGTAATAAGGTTTCATGAATATTTTCAACCCATATTAAAGCACATAAATGGTCACATTGATGTGTGGTATTTCAAAGAATCAAACCTCATTTTGGTTGGTAAAATACTTGAATCATAGTTGTTAACTATCCTTGTATTGTATTAGTTTCCATAACAAGTAATTTGTGAAGATATAAGTTATTGGATTTGTTAATAATGTGAACTAGTGAGTATTTTACAACTTAAGACTATGTCTTAGGAGATAAAATATGTTTCCTTCTAATGTTGGCATAAGTGTTTAGAACCATAACCTAATAATTAAATAAATGACTCATTCAAACTTTTGAATATGCCTCATTTTAAAATGTTTTGAACACTTTACATATAATTAACCCAACATAGGTGATATACATATGTGTTATAGGAAATTTGGTGCATGTTCAAATTTTCTAATGTTTCAAAGTGGTCATGACTAGGTATGTTTGATATTTTGACTTGCAAAAAGGCATTGTTTTCAAAGTTGATATTTTATGATTTTGGTGTTCAACACTATCAAGGACATGTTAAAATTTGATGGAAAGTTCTTTCATCAAGGCTGCCTTTCCTATACATTCAATGTAGTTTTGAAATTCAAATTTCTAGTGGTTTCTTGGATTTTGTTTCTCACAATTCATTTCATTTTTAATTTTACAATGCATAGTGTTTTGGATTAAACAAATCTTATTTTCAAGTATGAGATTTATTCCATGCTTTTATTTTGCAAAAGTTAACAGAAGTATGTTAGTATTTGAGGGAGTTTGAATGCATTTTGTATGGATGAAATCAAATGTTTTTTAGAATTTGCATGATTATTCCATGGATAAACATACTTCAAGTTTTACTATATAATCTTTAAATTAAGGAATTGAACCTTATAATTTTGATTGGTTTTATTTATAAATTTTTGATATGAGTGGTTTTATAGGTTCTATGTTATATTTTGTTGTTATACTTTGAGTTTTTTTGAGTTTAATATGAAAAAATAAGGGCTTAATGTTGTAATATTGTTTTGAAGTTGTGAATATATTATTGAAAATTTGTGTTCAATTTATATTTTGTTTCAAAATAAGAAATAAGCACATTAATTTGAAAATCTCATTTTTGGATATAATCCTTTTGAATTTGACACTCAAATATAAATCCATGATTAATATAAATTAGTGGCTTGCATGTGATATAATGAAATTGTTTTTTTGGTTTTGAATGTTTGAATTTTTTTTCAAAGAACTATTCATTTGTTTAATCCCTAATCTATTTTTCCTTGGTATAAGTAAAAAAGGCAAGTTCTGTTTCAGTTTGAAATATTTTGGGTTAATCTAATAGAGCCTTTAAATTAAATAAAAGAAGAGATAATTGTGTTTCTTATTTAAAATAAGGGAAATGTTTCAAGTTTGAATTTAAATGAGATGTATGAAGTTTATTTTCTAACTATATGTTTTTGTTTTATATTGGATGGAAAAATGAATTTTGGGTTATTGAGTGGTTTTGAGACTTCTGTTCAAAGAGTAATGGATGTTTTAATTCAAGAATTATTATTATATTTGTAACACTTATTTGTTGTTTCTTCTTATGACAAAGGCTTATATTTCAATATTAAGGTGATATTGAATACTTTTAGTGAAGTTATGATTTTAATAAACAATATATTTTTCTTGATTTAAGATGTGATTATCTTAGGTATTTTTTCCTTTGAAACAATTTTTGGGTTCATTGTGGATAAGGGATATAATGGTTTTGATACATTTATTAAATGAGTTTGAGTTTAAATTATGAATCTATGGATGAAATATTATAATATATTTTCAGATAAATGAAGATCATTCAAAATACATAAATAAATTAATGATTTTATAAGGTATCATTTAATTACATTCTCTTTGAAGTTTTGATGTAAAAATAAATGGTGTTATTTTGAGATTAAAGTATTAATAGATTTTATATTTGAGCTTGAATAAGTTGCATAGTGTTTATTTTCTAGATAATCCCTTAGTATTCAAGAATTCCTTTTTCAAAGAAATATTTTTTGGGTTGTTTTCATTAAAAATAATGATTTTATCTCAATTGTACAAATCTTGAAATGATTTAAGGGTTTTAATGCTCAGTCTTGTGTTTTTATTGAAATGTAATGGTTTTCATTTTTTTTGAGTTGCATGTTTCCAAGAAACATGAGGCCAAAATGTGAATAAATTCTAATTATTGCAAGTAAAAATTTAACAAGTTTATTTTAAAAGTGTGAATTATTTTACTCAAAACTATTTATGATTTCTATCTTCATTATGTTTTATGTATCAAAACAAAAATTGGTTTATGTTAATTTTATGATGGACACGAGCAGTTATCATTGTTTATATTAGTTATAATAAGCTCATGTGCATTCACATGGCTATTTTAAGAACTATGGGAATAATTTTTCAAGAGGGTGTGATAGACAGTGTATTATTTGTAAAATATTTTGCTCAATTTTTTTATTTTTTATTTGGAAAAATTACACCCAAATTGGTCCATATTAACTTTGATAATGATGATGTAAACATTTGTGATAATACATCTTGTCTATATTAATAATTTTAATAATGTTTTCTAGTCATACATGTTGAAAGAAGATAAGATCATGATAAACAAGTTTGAGATGACGTTTTGATGCACACAAACACAACTTCTTAATTTAGATGATATGATTTTCCAGAAGGGAAAAATGGTTGAATATACTTCTTTTATGTAGGTACGATAGTAGATTTATTTTCATTTGATACTTCAAATTGATTTTATGAATGATGCTTCAACTCTACCTTACTTCTGGTGAAAGAGTGAATAAATGGTTGTGTGTTGACTTCATTTTTCAATTTATTTGGTAATTTTAGCATGTGTAATGGTGTTTGTAATAAATAGGTGTTGTACATCATATTTTTTTAGTCTATTTTTATTATTCACTAAAGTAATTTAGACTTCTAATGAGTTAACATGTTTCATTCAATTAATTTTTGACATATAAGTTATTTTTTATTACATTAAAGAAAGACATTAGGGTTGAGCCAGAGTTCATTTAGTTATGACAAAGATAAATTTTGGGGAAGAGATAAATAAAAAAAATAGAATACACCACCTACACATGGTATATATTGAGGCAAAATTTTTAGGGCTTGAAGGGCATTTAAGACATGTGCATGAGGTTTTAGTTATCATACCAGAGTCTTTCTCCACTTTGATTCTAATGATCTCATGTTTTTAGATTTTTATGAATTTTGCAACTTGTAATGCCTTCACACTATGTTGTACTCATGCGTTGTGAGCTTGTTAAAGAGGATATTGGTGGTATATTCCTTTTGGGAATGGTTCTCAAAATTTTCCTTCTCCTCAAATGCCATTTTTACTAATGAAACTATGGCACTCATTAATATTTTACCCTAAAATAATGCAATACTTCAATTATAAGACCTTAATGCTAATATTGTACCTAATAATTCTTATTCCATAAGAAGTAAATGTTCTAATATCACTTTAATCCCACTTGTGGTAACACACATGATGAATAAAACTAAGTTGGAGCTAGATGATGATTCATGAGGTTTGATTCATATCAAGATGTCTATGTCTCCAATGGAATACACATAATAAAATATAGATAGAAGTGTTCTATTGATTGACTTGATTACATCAAATGAGAGTGAATAAATTTATTTTTTTAATCATTTATATTCTATTTTGACAATTTTATCATATTTTTAAATACTTTTAGTTTTTGGGTTATTCATTATGCTACCTTGCTTTAGTTTTGATTAGATCACGATAATTGCATTTTTTGATAGTTAAATTGATATTATAAATTACTATTTTGATTCTAATTTCTTAGTTGACTTGTTAGTTGAATTAATTTATCATTATTTTGATATAATAAATGACAATTTATATATTGTTGACCATCAAAAGTTAAAAAAATTAGGAACTAGTTTTGTTGAAAAAAAAATTGAATTTGTTGAGTATGATGCCAATATGGGCACTAATGTTTCATGTTATAATTAAGTTAATTTATGTTTTATTTATATATTGCATTTATTTAATTTATTTTTGTCCTAAATTAATTGTTTGGTTAATATTGAACACTTTTTGGATACCAGAGTGGATACCAGGATCTCTAAATCAAGCAAATGCACATGTTTGTGATAGACACAAATCAAGAAAGTACATAACAAAATAACTAAAATTAGATGAAATCACATACATGAGAATATTTTATAAACAATATAAGAGCCAAAACTAATCTTCCATTCAACTAGTTCACCAAGAGAGATGCATAAATAGGAGTGAATGAATAACTCCTCCAGGAAAGAGGATCAAAGAGACAATAATAGAAGAGTGACTCTCATATCCAAAATAACCTGTCATGGGAGTTAATTTATATTCATCTGATTAAAATGTAACCCCAAGTAAACCTAAGAAATATTATCCATGAAATTGGGAAAACTTCAAGTGGGGGAAAATCCCATAATAAATAAATATGGGAAAACATAAAGCCCCTACTCTAACACCCCCCCATTAATACAACTTAGGTAGGTAGTGTAAAAAAAGGGTCCCAATAACTAGGCTTAATGAGGTATCCATGTATAAAAAAATATCTTATAAAGTAGATAAAATGAGAAAACTTGAAGGAAAAAACTCCCACCCAAAAGAGAGACATAAAAAATGAGGCTAGAAGCCCCTCAGATGATGATGTTGTAGTATCCTGAACCTCAAAAAAGAGTCTGTAAGTTAAGATACTTGCTCTTCATGAAAGGTTTGGTGAAGATGTCTAAAATATAATATATCATCTAGAAATAGATTATATTAGTGATGTACCCATGAATAATCTCTCGAATGAAGTGTATGTGAATATCTATATGTTTGGTTGATTGATGCTGAATCAGATTCTTACAAATTTGGATAGTACTATGGTTGTCATAGTAGATGATGGTAAGTCATTTTAAGTTGATACCAATATCTATGAAAATACATTAAATATATATGGAATCATTGGAAACATTGATAAACCCCCTGTACTCTATCTCAATAAATGATCAAGCAATAACATTCTACTTCTTGCTTGACCAACAAATCAAACCTGAACTAATGGAAAAACTGTAACCTAAAGTGAACTTGTGATTCTAAATATCACTAGCCTAGTCTGAGTTAGTATAACCAATCAAGTTGATGTTAATTACATATTTATAATGAATCTCAAATTGATATGTGGCCTAAATATAGTGCAATATACTCTTAGCTTCTTTCTAATGCAACTCATTGGGTTCATCCATAAATCTAGAGAATAGGTCCATTGCATATGATATGTATCAAGTAGATAAGGCTACCAAAAATTTGTTGATATAAGGCAACATCAACCAAATGTGAAGTATAATCTACATCAATATTGACTCCAAATATACAAAGAGTCAGAGTTATCTTACAATCAACCATGTGAAACTAAACAAGTAGATCGAGAGCATACTTAGGCTTTACAATAGTAATAATTGAGTCATAGTTTGTCATGGAAAATATATCCTAAAGTGCCCTTTCACCATTACAATAAATTAATAAGAACTACCAGTGATCAAAAGATCCTCAACATAAATAACTAGAATCAAGAGCGAATTATCCTATCACAAGAGATAGATGTTCAAATTTGAATGACATCTAGTGAATCCTATTGAAAGAAAGAAGGAATCCATCTTGGCTTACAAAGCCTAAAGGGTATGCTTGAGAACATAAATGATTTTTTAGAGTCTACATACAAAAGAAGGATCCTCAACAAATCCCAAAGGTTAATCCACATAAATTTACTCCTCAAGATCGTCATGAATAAAGACACTCTTCACATCCATTTGATGAACATCCCAATGATTAGGTATAATAATAGAAAGTGTGAGTCTAAAAAAATTCATTTTGGTGATTAATGCAAAGGCCTTTGTGTATTTGATTCTAGGAACCTATTATAAACCCTTAGCGATCAACCACATCTTTAACTTATCAATAGATCCATATACTACATACTTAGTCTGATATATCCATCTGCATCAAACTATCTTTCTTCCTTTATGAGGAAGTGTCAAATCCTATGCATGATGCATGATTAAGGAGTTATACTCCTCAGACATGGTATAATATCACTCAAATAAACTTGATGCCTCTTAAAAAGTATATGGATTTGAGGTATAAGCATTGAAAACATGTGAACCATTCTAAAACTCTAAAGTGTCCACCTATCATCTAAATGATCCCATACCCATGTACCTACACCCTATAGTGTCTACATATTCCAAAGAATACCAAAATTGGATGAGTCAAGTAGAGAAACATCATCTTCTAAGTGTTTCCAAATGTGGATGAAGATGAGTCCCTATCACTACTCTCGCTATCATAATTGGAAGAAGTGCCCTCAACCTATGGAATGTGCTTAGGCTGATTTGAATCATCTGAATAAAATCCAAGTTAGTCCAATGAAGTGGGAGAAGTTTCAAGTGTTGAGTTGGTAGGAATCTCCTAAAAGTGAACACTTATCTCTATGAATAACTCATGTGTGGTTAGATGAAGAAGGAGATACCCTTGCTAGATAACCTATGAAGACATAGGACATACTCTGAGGATCCATAGCCTTGCATTTATTCTTAGGTATGTATGCCATAGCTAGAGGATTAAAGACACTAAGTGATCAACTATGGGTTTCCTATTATGCAAAGCTTCAAAGGGAGTTATAAATTTTAAAGCTTTGTGAGTAACCCTATTCTAAATGTAGGAAGTAAAATTGATTTCTTTGGCCTAATACTATGGTGCAAGTGACTTATAGTGAATCATATAGTTAGCCATTTATTTCAAGGACCTATTCTTACATTCTATAAATCATTTTTGTTGAGGAATATAAGGAAATATCCTTTGTAAATTAATCCCCTCTACTATAAAAAACTACTCAAACATGTTATTGACATACTCACCCCATTATCTATTCGAATAACCTTGATGCATTTATTAGATTGTTTATCTATAGGAAATTTGAATTCTTGAAACTTGTCAAAAATTTCAGATTTCTACCTAAATAAGCGAAACCATGTGTATCTCAAGAAATCATCAATAAAGATAATGACATACTTAGCCCTTGTAAAACATAGACTAGGAGAAGGCCCATATACATCAATGTGTACTAACTCCAATGCCTGTGAATCCCTCAAAGATTTTCCTTTGTCAAATTTATCTTCAAGATGTTACCCAAGGGAGAAAACCTCACAAATCCCCTTAGAGAAATGGACACAATGTAAGCTTATGACCATATCATTCTTGAAGGGTTATTCTAGGTATTAGTAGTTAAGGTGGCCAAACTTCTCATACAAATTTTTTCTAAATCCATCTAAATGAGTTAGCAATGCAGTTGAAGAAGAATCAAGAAGGTATATAACTAATGATCTAGGAATTTGAATCAATAGAGGATGGTTAGTATGGTGTTAGTTCCAAAATAAAAAAAAAATGAAAGAAACACACTAATAGCATAACATCTCTAGGCCAAGACACTAGGGAGAGCTTAGTTAACAAAAAAAATGACAAACACAACTAAAAAGTAAGTAATAAAACACAATAATTCCTTCACCTTCCTTGGATGCTCTAAATGCCTTTGTAGTGGTGGCTTGCTTCGCTTGTGCTCATGAAGTCCTTGGCAATGGAAGCTTGGTTACCTCCATCTCTCCTTGGCACCTTTGGCTTGTGGCTTAGCTTGGATTGGAATCAATTTGGCATGGTAACACTAGTTGTAATGAATCCTTGAAAATATTTGTGCATTATAACTTTGCATCAAAATAGCTTATAAATGATGTGGTGAGGCCTCTTATTTATAGATTTTTGGATTTGATCAGAATCAACCTCAACTATCCATCTCAAGATTGAGATGTATGGTTGAGGATTAATTCAATTTTTGAAATATGTTTTTAATTATCCTCATCATGACATTGGAAGAAGGGAAAATTAAGAGGCATGGAGGACATCATGGAAGGCATTAATGAGGCATGGAGAGAATGAATCTTGATATATATAACATTTATAGCCTAGGGATGTCTTCCCAAGAAATGAGGTCACTTGATGATGCAGATATTTAATAATCATTTTCAAAAATAAGTTTTCAACAAGTTTCCATAGAATTATTAATTAGGCCTTGATTTGGGTTAATTAGCTCTTAAGCATGATTAAGCACACTGTGCACAAATTACCCAAATTAGTTAGATTGCCTTGTTATTGGTCCAAAATTTGATTGAAAGTAACTATTAGATGCATTATTACATTTAGGATGTTACTAAGAATAAATAAAAAAGATATGAATCTTGTGAAAAATATCTGATAGGGAAGAGCAATCCAAAGCACCCAAGTGCAAAATTTAGCATTTTGACTTGAAATGATCTGATCAAAGTTCACTAGCCCATAAATTGTATTACCCCATTTAGTGATACCCTAGCCAAAATTGGAATTTTAATATGTTAGTTTCAAATCTTTTAGCATGTTTTAGTGTTTTAGGCCAAATTGTTCATTTTAGGTGAAAATTGGCTAAAACCCTGATTAGGGGTTATCGATGGCCATATTTATGTGTCTATAATTTGCCTATATTTGGGAAGATGTTGAAAATGATAGGCAAAGAAATGTATTATCAAATAATGAGAGATGTCTTGTATGCCAAAAAGAAGATGATGGTTGAAGAACAAAGCTCCCAAAGGTGTTTGGGAAGCCTATGATGATGCCCCCTCAAGGGAGTGGCCATCACATTTGTTGATGGATGATACCTTGAAAAGAAATAAGAATAAAGGTGGAATTAATTCATGGTTGAGATTAATATAAATAAGAAAATTCTTGCATGCATTGATGTAAAAAGGATGATGATTTGCCCAAAGGTGGTTATAATCAAGAATAAAAATTAAAATAATGATTTGCCCATAGGCAGCTATAATCATTATGAGGACCTAAATTGGCTAAAGATGATGGTGCCCCAGTTAGGGTTGATTAGAAATCATAACTCAAGGATATAACTTAGAATATAGATTAAAGATGAGAAGACACAAAATGATGAAAGAGATGGATAGAGGAATGAGATTGATCAATAGAATGATTCAATTGTACCTTTCAATGAGGAGATGCTCATCTTGATTAACAATGATACAACTAGAATGGTCAAATGAGTTATATTGATCAAGGGTGGGATGGAAGGATTTGCCAAGCTTCAAAGAAGAAACTTCTATGGCTCTATTGATTATAGACCTTCATGAAGCTGATTTTTGCTGTAGCATGTGATGGTAGGATTTGTGATAGAAAACCATGAGGACTTAGCCAAAATATGTATAAGGACTGACTCTCAATCTAATATACACTTGAAAATAGTGCATTAATGATAAAAACCATGATGATAATGTTGATGTATGAATATGGATAAAATCAAGAATAATGTGCTCGAGGAATCACCCAATGAACACATATAGACTGAGTTAAGGCAATACTATTGAAAACAAACAAATAGGCACACAAATATAAAAACAAATAAACAAACAACCTAAAATAAAAAAACAAATAAAAATCTTAAAAATAAAAGAAAAAGAAAGCATCCTAACAATGATAATACCCTAGTAAGGTGAATCGAGGATAACTGACTAGGCTTAGATAGGACAAATGTTTTTGGATTTTGAAATATTATGAATGTTTTTGTAGTTTTGAGGTATCTTAACTCATTAGAGAATGAAAAGATACTACTCATAAAATGGTGAGAGAATTTGGATTAGGTTGTTTTAAAAATGGTGAGAGTGTGGCTTAGGGTGCTCACAAAATGGTGAGAGTGTGGCTTAGGGTACTCATAAAATGGTGAGAGCATGGCTTAGGTTGCTTACAAAATAGTGAGAGTGTGGATTAGGTTGCTCACAAAATGGTGAGAGCATATGGAAAAAGGGACTAAAGTGACCTCAACATGAATTGAGTATGACCCACATAGTCCCAAAATGACCTCAAGTCGTAGTAATTCCATCCACACAAAAGGTGGGGAAAAACCAACTAGGTCCCAACAAGTTCTCAAATCTAGCAAATGGCTAGTCAAATGAAAATAGTAATGGCAAGGTGATGTGGTAATGTATGATAAACAAGTGTTGCACCTAGTTTTCCCATAGTTGATTATAACTAGGATACAATGACATAGGTCAATAATATTCATTTTCCCATAGACAGTTATAATTAGTAGCAAAATTGGTGAAACACTGATTTGCCCATAAGTGGTTATAATCAGGCTCACATGAACAAACTTGATAGGATGAAATATATCTTGCTAGATCAATGGTCACACTACTTTCATAGACTATCATTGAAACACAATTTCGATTGATTATTAAAACTTGATCAAAATCCTCTCACAAAAAGTGTAAAAAGAACCAAATGAACCAATATCAAAATAGGATTGGGTAGGATGACTAAAAATAGGCTTTGGTCTAGATAATAATTAAATGATAGGATGATCTGGTCTTGTTTAGGATAATGATGGTCTAGATAGATTGGATAAAATGGTAAGAGGTTTTCCCCCAAGTGGTGGGGTGAATGGTTGGGATCTACAATAATGGCAAATGGATATGCAATAATGGTAATGGCAATGTGAGATGATATGGTATATATTTTTGGCTTGGGTGCAGTTTTTGATTCTATTATTCCTACTGATGGGGAGATGCACATTCTAATCAATAAATGATATGAAGAAAATACTTGATCATGTTAATTTCTATCCTACACCTCATCAGAATAACTACTCTATCAAGAATGGCCTATAGATTTGGTTGCTGAGAATGCTTTTTTGATCTTCATTGGTCATTGATTATGATTCCTTCATGTATCGAGACAAGGTATCTTTATAGCCTCTGCAAAGGAAAGTGTGACCATGGATGGTAAATAGGGACAAATAATAGATGGTGGGTTTGATTGTGAAATGGAATGATAGATGATAATGGAATGTATAATGGTGGGAAATAAATGAAGATCAGGGCTTTTAGTCTCACGTAATGTTATTAATGCTGGATTCGACATAATTTTTGTTGTGATGGGGCCCAAGACTTTTTCTCTCGATAGGACTAGATTTTTTTATTGTTTGGGTCTAAGAGTAGCTACCATCTGATTAGGCTATAGATAGGAAGTTATTTTTATTTGATATTTGATTTTGTCTTCATCAAGTAGTAAAGAAATTTTGTGCTTAGCTATTAGTGCCCTAAAGAGGTTTTCAATAATAAATTTGTCTTGATTATCTTATAGCACCTTCGAGAAGGTTTCACTAAGGAATGTGGAAATTTGAATTTGATTGTCTTCTAGCACTTTTGAAAAATTTTCACTAAAAGATGCTGAGTTATGACTTTGATTGTTCCCTAGCACCTTTGAAAAAGTTTCACTAGGAGAGTGTTTTTCTGCTACATGAATGTTGTCTTGGCCTTCTTGCTCTTATTCAACCACTATATCACCATGGATGCAATTCAATAAAGTATGATTCTATCGATCCTAATAAACACTTATGGGAGATGGAATGTCAATGATATGGCTATTTTGGTTGATGGTAATGGCCTGTGGAATGGTAATGAAATGGGGAGTTGTCGCATAATCCTCATAGAAGATACTAGGATAACTTGTATCGAAGTTGAAGTACTCATCTTTAAAAATTGTAGAAGGATCAAAAATGTATTCAAACTGATCTATAAGGCATGCATAACCAATGTTGTAATAGTCATGAACATATCTTGTATCTGAATCTAATTCTAACCTAAGAAACTTTGAATCTGATGTTGAGATTGATGTTGATTTAGATTCTGATGCTAAATTTGATGTCGGTCTAAGAGTAAAACTTAACTCTAACTATGATTATTCATCTGATGGGTAATCTTATATAATGATGTCTTGTTGAATATTTGGTTTTGGATAATTAATGGCATAATGGGATCCACAAAGACTAGTTTGTCAAAGTGAGTCTCCTCTACAATGGGAAAAATGTCAAGAGATAACTTTTTAGAGACTGGCTTGTCAATAGGAGGATTTTGAAAAATAGGCATATGGTCAAGGTAATGATTTTCCCAAAGGTGGTTATAATCATTAATAAGTGACTTAGTAAAGACTAGATCATTAGTGTGAGACTCCTCAATAACTGGTATAAGATCAATAGGCAAATTATCACAGGTTGACTTATCACAGACTGTTGATTCAATAGAAACATCTTGGACTAGTTGGTTCCCTTGGCCTTGATTTTTAATGAGTTGAATAATACAAGTTGTGAACACATCTTGGTCTTTGAATGATTAGATCGATTGAGGTTTGGTTAAGATTGGTATTGAAGGAAGAATGGCCTGTGGTTGGATAATGGTAAGGCACTGGAGAGCATGATTGCTTGTATGAGTCAAAGGATAAAGTCCTAAGATGGTAACAATAGGGTGTTGTGGGGATTAATTTCTCATACAAGCCAAAGGACTAGGTCTTGGAATGATGAAGGGGTGTTGTGGAGCTTGATTGCTTACACAAACCAAATGATGAGGTCTTGGTATAGAAATGGTTGAGTGTTGTGGAGCTTGGTTGCTTGCACAAACTAAAGGATGAGGTCTTGGTATGGGAATGGTATGACATTATGGTCCTAGAATAGAAATGGTATGATGTGGTGGAGCATAATTATTCACATAAGTCAAAGAATCCAAGTGTTCCTTATAAACTATATCATCCCAGTTGTGAGTTAGCTTTGTTGCTTGCACAAACTAAAGGATGAGGTCTTGGTATGGGAATGGTATGACATTATGGTCCTAGAATAGAAATGGTATGATGTGGTGGAGCATAATTATTCACATAAGTCAAAGAATCCAAGTGTTCCTTATAAACTATATCATCCCAGTTGTGAGTTGGCTCATAAGCTAGTTCTTGACTATGGTCGACGTACTGATTATTACAAAGAGGGTATGGATTTGTACCCTAAACAACATTATCTATAGTTAGATATTCAAATTATTCCTCACAAACCTCTTCATATCAATTCAGGTCTTGAGTTGGATCATGAGTTGGTTTGTGACTTTGTTCCTTGTATGGAGTATTGTAGGGAGAATAATAAAAATCCTTAGAAAATCTTTCTCTATACGGGTTCCCAATGGGATTTTGTGTGACCATTCTATCATAAGTTGTATTGTACATGAATCCACCATAAGTGTAGCTATACATATCTATGTAAATCATGAAATCTTTGAAACAAAAAAGCTTAGAGTTTTACAAACTCTAAAAAATTGTCTAAAAGACAAATAGTTAAAACTCGGTCTAACTTGGCCAAAAGGTGGAGCTGTATCTCCAATGTGGTCTGAAAGTAAAGCTGTATCTCCAAAATGTTTTATGCTAAGACTTGGCACAAAATATTCTAACATCAAATGCCTAATTTCAAATGTCATATGCATAAAAGGTCAAGCATCTGAATAGAAATTGGCATGTCAAAAGTCTAGGTCAAAGTGTTCCAAATAAGGTCTAAACTAAGAAAGGGAAAATTTGAGTTGCTAGGTCTTTTGTCCAAATGTGGAGTCAAAATCTAAGCTCAAACAAACAAGCATGTGCTAGGACATTTGGCCAAACAACTTCAAAATCTAGACTTGAAATAAAGGTTGATATGATTTGATTTAAGATAACAAGTTTAGAAACAACTTTGACATAGACCTGACACATGGAATCAAACATAAACATGATTAGTTATCATAAGGCATAAGGAAAAAATATTTTGGAGAAAGGATATGTTCTCCCCAATAAAGGCACAAACAATGATGAGGATAGGCATTAAACAAACAAACCATCAATAGTTTTCAAATTTGGATAATCGATTAACTAAAGTTATGCAACCCAAAAGAGAAAGATCTGTATATCAGTCCCATGAATTAAGGCCTAAATAGAAATCAATCAATGTTTGAATCCAAACTTGATAAGGCTAATTGAAAACTCAATGATGAAAACTAGGTTTTGACCAAACAAGCTAGATAAGATTGGACAACATGATGGCACAATACAAAGGTCTAAATGGTATACATGACATGGTTTGAAATAATGATTTTTGGTGCAAGGTAAACTAGTCTTGAAACAACTTGAGTAGCCCAATGGTGCAAACATGCTCGAATGATGTGGTGAATACTATGTTTCAAAGACTCAAAGGCAAAATGGTTTGACATGATTTGGGCAACATAACGCTACCCTCTGCAACTCAAATGACACACACACAAATAAGTTTAGAATTTTTTTAAAATCACAAGTGTGGTGTAAAATGGCTAGCATAATGCTTCTTTAGATAAAAGAGTGACATATAGACAAATTGGTTTTGACATGGCTTTATGAACAAACAAACAAGTTTTAGTCTCAAAATATACCAAATGAGAAAATGATGCAAAAATACACTACGTATAATCATCCAAATCCTAGCAAGGGTATGGCAATGTGGGGTTGACTAAATTAGAAGGTTTTGAATATCTCTAGGGGAATTAATTGCACAATGACTTTTTTCACGTCAAAAAATACAAAATATAAGCATGGAGATTGGGTGACTTTGGTATTGACTAGTTGTAAAAAGGTCTAGTCTTTTTTATAACCACTACATCCTACTAGTGTGATGCCCAAATACATATACGTCCCATATGTAACTCCAAAGGAGCCAAATGAAGTCAATGTTGGGAGATGAAACCTTAGGTCAAAGCTTCCCTAGAGAACTTATGGGAGGTGATGAAGTCCTCCTCACAAGCCAAGATGCATAAAAAGAAAGTAAGCATGAAAGTAGATAGACTTTAGGGTCATTTTAAAGATCACCCAAACTTTGATGAGTTTTTGGGGAGTGCTTTAGATGACTTTATTTTTAAGCCTTGGACTAGGATACTTGCAATAGGAATGGTGATTTTTATTCCAAGGGTTCCATATAGGGGAAAAATGGAAGAGCATACACGTAACATCCCTCTTTTTTCCAAACAAAAATTTGATTAAAAAACTATTTCAAACAATGATTGACAAGTGTGTTCAATTTTATACCCAAATGAAAAGTTTGGTGGTGTTCATTTGACCCCTTGGTTTTAGTTCCAAACTTTGAAAACATTCACCAAATCATCTAAGTTCTTTGTTAAACATCAAAACAAGGTTCCTAAATGATTTTTAAGCATACAAAGGTGATTTTAACATGTTTTGAACAAGTATAAAGCTTGGTCCTACAAAAAAATTGTTAGCATGTCCTTTAGCTTTGAAGCTCTTTTTAGCTTGAAATAATGAAATTTGAAAAAGTAGCTCTCAAGTTTGTGTTTTTGGAAAAAAATAGTGACTGACATTGGTTACTCTAGTTAGATGAGATCTAACTGATGTCAATTTTGCTAACTGACATCAGTTAAGCAAGTAACTAATGTTGGTATTAATTGTCAATGTTAGTTACTGTGTAAAATTATGGCAAACAAAAATGGCAAAATAAAGTTAGAATATCAATTTATAAGAGTTTTAAAGGCCTAAATAAATATTATAGAGTTACAAAATGATCTTATTCATGTGTAGGATATTTAGTCCCACTGGGCATGCCATTATGTGATATAGGAATTTAACTCAAGAGAGGATGGTTAGTATGGTGTTAGTTCCAAAATGAAAACAAAATGAAAGAAACACACTAATAACATAACATATATAGGCCTAGATAATAGGGAGAGCTTAGTTAACAAAAACAAATGACAAACACAACTAAAAATTAAGGAATGAAACACAAGAATTTTTTCACCTTCCTTGGATTCTCCAAATGCCTTTGTAGTGGTGGCTTTCTTGGCTTATGCTCATGAAGTCCTTGGCACTAGAAGCTTGGCTACCTCTATCTCTCCTTGGCACCTTTAGCTTGTGGCTTGGCTTGGCTTGGAATCAATTTGGCATGGTACTACTAGTTTCAATGAATATTTTAAGATATTTTTTCATTATAACTTTGAACCAAAATAACTTATAAATGATGTGGTGAGGCCTGCTATTTATAGATTTTTGGATTTGATCAGAATCAACCTCAACTATCTATCTCAAGATTGAGATGTGTGGTTGAGGATTAATTTAATTTTTGAAATTAAGTTTTTAATTATCCTCATCATGACATTGGAAGAAGGGGATCTTAAGAGGCATGGAGGGAATCATGGAAGGCATCATGGAAGGTATTGATGAGGCATGGAGGGAATGAATCTTGATATTTGTGGCATTTATGGCCTAGGGATGTCTTCCCAAGAAATGAGGTCACTTGATGATGTAGATATTCAATATTCATTTCCAAAAATAATTTTTTAACAAGTTTTCATTGAATTCTTTATTAGGCCTTGATTTAGGTTAATTATCTCTTAAGCATGATTAAGCACACTGTGCACAAATTACCCAAATTGGTCATAATTCTTTGTTATTGGTCCAAAATTTGACTGGATTGGAATTAGAAGTCAACTTCAAATGCATTGGATGCATTATTTCATTTAGGATTTTACTAAAAACAAATAACAAAGGCATGCATCTTTTGTAAAAGATTTGATAGGGAAGATTAATCTAGAGCACCCAGGTGCAAAATTTGTCATTTTGACTCAGAATGTTCTGATCAAAGTTAGCTAGCCCATAAATTACATTACCCCATTTAGTGACACCCTAGCCAAAATTGGAATTTTAATATGTTAGTTTCAAATATTGTAGTATTTTTAGTGTTTTTAAGCCAAATTATACAATTTAGGTGCAAATTAGCCAAAACCTTGATTGGGGGTTATCAGTTGCCAGATTTAGGTGTCTACATAACCTAGCTTGGTGATCTATCATACCCACTAATACTATAGAATCATTATGAAACTCTCTGATTATGACTAAATTTGATGAAAATATACCCTTATACTCTTATTGATTTGAGTGATTTGGTACACTATTATGAGATTAGTTTAAAGTGATGGAACACTTATAACATTATTAAATGTTCCTCCATCCATTTCAACTTACCTTTTACCTGTAATTTCTACTGAAGTGTCATCACCCAAAGTGGTAAAAGACATGATACAAGTCTCTAAGGAAGAAAAAATAACTTGTGAAGAGCCCATATGGTGGGAAGCACTTGAGTCAATAACCCATGAAGAGGTTAGATCTATAACTGCTACAAGATCCTTTCCCTTTTATTTCCCTTTACCTTTCTTTTTATTTTAGTAAAATCTTGAGTTGATGAATTCTGTGGGGTAGAATCAAGAACACTTACATTGTTATTTTCTATAAGATGAGTTAGGTGATCAATTTGTTTCTTCATGCACTTGTGTTCATCATGCCCATTTTTATTGCAATAGGCACACTTAACCTTCTCTTTCTTAGGTTTGTCATTGGAAGAGGAGGTTTCAATGTTTTTTTGGTAGAGTTTGATTATTTATTCTTCTCTTGATCCTTGTTCTTTTTATTCTTCACTTTATTATAAGTCTTCTATTTTCCATTCCCAATAATGAGGGATTGAGGTTTTGAGGACTTTAATGTTGCCATCTATATTAAGTTGTCTTGCTACCAAGTCAAGTTAGCAACAAAATCATAGAAAGAGGGCATTTTCATGTAGTGGCTAGAGCACTTTTAGTGGCATGGAAAGTAGAGATAAATATTGATTAATAAAGAACTATATTAGAAAGTATAAAAAGAATAAGCTGGTCATATTTTTTTATATTATAAATATTTACAACTACAATCTCAAAGACTTGAACTCTATGAAGAAATCCTAAAGGGTATCAAAGTTTATAGGACTTAGGATAATAATCTCATTTTCAAGTTTGTGACCTCTCATCACATCTAGATTCCCAAAAATATTTTCCAAGATGGTCCACACTTCATTGGGAGATTTATTAGTTATATGTGAAAGAGAAGATTAGGAGACATAAAAATACATAACAACCCATAGGCTTCATCACAACAGTTGTACCACTTAACTTTTTTTACTTCTATACTAGGTTTAGTTTAATTTCCTATTGTAATATGATGTAAAAACTTGCTCCTTAATATAATTTTTATTTTATTTTTCCATTCATATTAGTTAAATGGTGTTATTGGATTAATTGAACATATATCCATTATATAGAAATAAAGTGTAGTGGTGGTAGTTGAATTTATTGTTATATAATGAAAGTACAAGTAGAAGGAAAAAGTAAATAAAAACATAATACACCCCCATAAAATATGAAATGGTGAACCCCCATGAATGTTTCAAATAATGCACACTTAAAAGACATCAGGCACAACCAAAAATGTATCTAGAGAAACCAATGCAAATGTTGTAAAGATGTGATTTGTAAGACAAGGTGAAGATGTCGAGCTTAAACAAAAATGAATCCAATACGAGTACACAAAGTGAACAAGATAAATAGATAAATATTTGTTTGAATGCGAGAGGGTTTGGCCACCTTCCAACACAAACCTCACCCTATGGTATTTGTCTAGTGGAAATATGAAGAGGTTTTAAACAATAATAATTTCTCTTTAAATCAATCAAAAAATCTCCACTAGCAGTACTAAACTTGACCAATCCTCTTATGCATTACTTATGAATTCAAAGAAAAGTGGCCTATTTAACCTTGTTTTAAATCAAGATATTAAAAAATATGATTTAATATGATAGATTTAAAAAAAAAAAACAACTTTAGGGAAAAATTTGAATAGACTTAAGATTATTTTGGAAGAAAATTTCAAGCCTTTTAAAACTCTAGGAGTCTTATGTGCTAATGATTGAATAATTTACATGTGATTTGCATGCATTGGGTGTGGTTAAAGGCCTATCCAGGGGGTTGTATGGGGAGGGATATATCCCCCTGCTATAATTGAAGGCTATATTAAAGAGGTCATTAAAATAATTTGACTAATTTTAGTGAAGAGGCATCTTGAAATGACATTTATGATTGGGTGGAAATAAGAGTAGACTAAACAGATATAAATATTGTAATCAAGGGTATTTGGAAGCAACTAAAAACTAAGTTCAAATATGTAGAACCAATCGATCAGTCTCCCAAACACATAAAGCTAATTGAGGTTGAGTTGAGGATAAATACATAGGTTGATATTAAACATAGGAGACCAAACATGAGGCCTAGATGTAGCAGTAGATAACACATAAGAGCTGATATGTTTGAGTTGAGCAGTGCCAATGGATTAGATTTTTAGCACATAAAAATATACAATACCAAGGTTGTATAGAGGCATGCAGGTATTTTTCATGAGAATGCACTAAGGCACATAGAACACATAGTCACAAAAAAACACAAGAACTATGCAAATGGTTGCCAATGAACCAAGTCTCCAAAAAATTCCTCCACCAAGGACGAACACTAAACCAACAATGTATTATGAAAATTATATTTGATTTGCAAATAATAAATCTCATGAATTTAAATAAAACTAACAATAAAAAAAGATAATCGAATACCATAGTAGCTCTGATACCATATTAGAGTGGCTTCCATGATCTTTAGATCAAACAAATGCATAGGTTTGTGATAGGAATAAGTCAAGTAAGTACACAACATGATAGCTACAATCGAATGAAATCACATACATAAGAATATTACATAAAAAATATAATATCCAAAACCAATATTCCATTGAAAAATATCTCACCAAGAGAGATGTATAAATACGAGTGCATGAAAAACTCCTCCAAGAAAGGTAGTTAAAGAGCCAATAATGGAAGAGTAACTCCCATACCTAGAATAGTCAATCAAGGGAGTTAATTTCTATTCATCTAGTTAAAATGTAACTCTAAGTAAACCTAAGTGATATTATTCATGAAATTAGGAAAATACAAAGCGAGGAAATTTTTTTATAACAAATAAATATGGAAAAAAATAAAAACCCTACTCTAACATCGAGAACTTCTTAAAAATTAGCGAGAAGTGCTAATTAGAGTTCAATTCACTAAATGTGTTCTTACCTAATCTCAAATCATTATAAATTCATCCCCAAAATGTGGGGTACAATATTTAAATCTGATTTAACTAATATTTAAAGTTATTTTAGTTAATTTCCTACTTTATATGGATTTTGGGTGCCTAACTTGTCTAGTGTGCATGTTTTGTTTACTTATTAAGAAATACTTCTTGCATGTTGAGCAAATATTATCCATGAGTCAAACTTGTTGTCTTTAGTATATTTTAGGTATTCTAAAGTATATTTTTAGTTAACTTAGTTTTTAATTAATTAATTAATTTATAATTCACTTTTCATGCAATTATCATGTAAGTTCTATTGTAATTGGCTAAATTTAGTCCTATTTGATAATAAGGAATGGTGCAATAGTGTGGCAGCATATTTATTCTTGGAAAATATTTTTGCATATTGTTGTCTATGATTTTTTATTACATGTATTCACAAAGGAAAACCAACAAATTTTAGTATCTTAACTTGAAGTTATTCAGTGCATATTCAGACATCAACCATACTAACAATAATACTAGATTAACAGGTAATTATGGGCCAGATTGGATGATGTGTAGCTTCATTTTTAGATTATACTAGAGCTATTTTTCACTCCATTCATCTATTAAAAACATCAATTTAGTATCAGATCATTGTTCAATAAAGGTTCATAATGATTTTAAACTATTATCAGGAGAAACATGGCTTCAGAGAATTTTGATTTTATGAGTATTCCTATTTTCAAAGGTGTCAACTTTAAAAGTTGGAGAGATTAGTTAAAGAGAATAATTTATTAGTAGGGAGTTTAGGAGAATGTTCTCCATGGATACACACAACTTTAATATTGGAATACTTTAACTCAAGATTAGAATAAAACAAAAAAAGATGAAGAAAAGGTTGATGCACAAGTTTTATTCTAACTTCAGAGCACCATAGATCTAAGCATCTATCTAATAATTTATTGATGAAAAAAATGTTGTGAGACATGGAATACCTTATAAAATTAATCTCAAGGATATACTAAGGTAAGATAAGAAAAATACAAACTCTTTTTAAAATTTGAGAGTGTTTGATAATGAAGGAGTTGGAGAATATTACGTAAGGGTAAATGAATTTGTGCATAGAATGAGGGTGTATATATAAAACATAGAAGATAGGCTCATACTAAGAAAAAAAATGAGACATTTTAATGGAAATGGCTACATTTTATGATCACTCTTTAGGAGTGTAAGGACATGAACACTATAAATGTTGATGATTTAGTGGGTTTTCTATTTTTTGATGAGGATAATATGAGACTATATATAGGGGATCTATAACATGCACATAAAATTAATGCAATAGTTAAAAGAATAAAGAGAAAAATAAAAATTAGAATCAAGGGAGTTAAATAAACTCAAATTTAAAGAGTAAATTTGAAGCTAACTTCATAGATAAAAGCAAGAGAAACCTTACTTGTCATTATTTAAAAAAATTAAGACACTTTATAAAAGATTGTAAGACATTGGAAGCTAAGAATCAAGATAGTCAAGAGAGTGAAAAGAAGGCATTCCAACCTAAACAAGGTGATGAAAAAGAGCACTCAAATTATTATCATCGATGCATTGTTGGAATAGAAGATGGAAATAATTTGCATTTTATTGATTCAGGGAGCTTAAATAAGATAAAAAGCCATAAAGATGGCTTAAAAAAGTTAGATGATTCCTTCAAAATCTAAGTGCAATTAGAAGATGGAAATTCCATCTAATTTGAAGAAAATGGCAACATACAACTAATCACAAGTCAAGGTAAGGGTGAAATAAAGGATGTTTATTTTTACCCAAATCTATGTCATAAATATTATTAGTGTCGGTCAATTAGTGGAAAAGAGTTTCAAACTAAATTTTGAAGATGGTGTTTGTTCCATTTTTTTTTAATAAGAGATATGGAAATAGATTGGATGGAAAATCCTATATGAAAAAGAATAAGATCTTTTCATTAATTTTAAATATTATGAAGGTAATTTTTCTCCACCATTAAGGATGCTAAAATTTTGTGGCATTAAAGATATGGCTATATGATTTTTAAGAGCTTAAAATTTCTTGACATAAAAGGTATGGCATGAGGTGTTCTCAAGCTAGATTCAAAGAAACTTGATGCATGCAAATAATGTATTATTGGGAAACATCATAGGGAATCATTCCCTATCATAAAATAGAGAGAAAGAATAGATTTAGAGTTTATTTATTTAGATTTATGTTGACCAGTGTCTTGTAGAAGTATTGGTAATAATTTATATTTCATTTCCTTCATAGATGATGCTATAAGGTTTATGTGGGTATTTTTGTTGAAACAAAATAGGATAATTTTCATGTTTTAAGACTTTAAAATATTTGGCTGAAAAAAAAAGTGGAAATTCCATCGAGTAATTAAGAACAGATAAAGGAGGATAATTTTGTTCTAATGAATTTCATGAGTTTTATGCTTCACAAGGAATCAAAAGGCAACTAACTACTCCTTACACACCATAATAAAATGGTGCAGTATAAATAAGTAAATAATTAAACATGGATTTTTAAAGGCCTATGTTTGAGAATAATAATTTCTAATGTTGTTTTTGGGCTAAAAGAGCCAAAAAAATAGTATACATCATTAACATGAGTCTTACAATGTCAATCAAAGATAAGACTCTTTATGAAACTTGTTATGGTAGAAAATTAGATGTAGCTAATATAAAGGTATTTGGTTGTTTTTTTTTTGTAGATTTTATATATGATAAGAGGTAATAATTATATCTAATTTTTTTTTTCATGTTTTTATAGGTTATAGTGATGATAGCAAAGCATAAAAGTTTTATAATCCTACTAGTAAATCCATAATTGTTTCTAAGAATTGTAAATTCTTTGAAAATGAGATGTATGTTGATTATGATCATGTAACTAAAATGGTGATTAGTAAAAGGGGAATCCTATTTAATATTATTTTGAGGGATTATAAATTCCTACACATATTTCTAATTCAATAAGAAATGATACTAGTTCTTCCCAACATACTAATCATCCATCTTCATCAACTCCAAGCAAG
Source organism: Torreya grandis (assembly GCA_037957365.1). Taxonomy (NCBI): domain Eukaryota; kingdom Viridiplantae; phylum Streptophyta; class Pinopsida; order Cupressales; family Taxaceae; genus Torreya; species Torreya grandis. Next base: position 822,368 of record JARHVA010006193.1, on the reverse strand, counting down.
CACAAATGGTTGTTGAATCCACATAAAACCAAAAAATTAGATCATAAATATGATAGGAGGATCACAAGGCTTAAAAATTAGTAATTTAATTTGTTTTATGATGATTACGATGAAAATATTATGTTTGCATTATCATCTATGGCTAGTGAACGTATAAGTTATGAAAAAACTAGTCAAAAGAAATAATGGGTTGATGTTATGTAATTATAGATGGATTTAATTAATAAGAATGATTCATGGAATTTTTTTTATCCTCCATTTGATGAATGTGTCATTTAAAATATTAGGGTCTACAAGACCAAAGTTATGAGTATTGGTACAATTGGTAAGTTAAAATCTATACTAGTTTCAAAAGGGTTTGCACAAACATATGGGGTTGACTATGAGAAAACCTATTCACCCATGGCATGTCAAGATACTATAATTATAATGATTATTATATTTACTCATAAATAATGGAAAATACATCAAATAGATGTCAAAATTGCATTTATAAATGGAGTAATTGAATAAAATGTATATGTGGGGCAGCCATAAGGTTTTGAGATAAAAGGATAAATATTTTTGGGTATATAAGTTGAAGAAGGATCTTTATGGGCTGAAGTAAGATCCAAGAGCTTGGTAATAAATAATAGATAATTAGTTATTTAATTAATATTTTGTAATAATTTCAAATAAACCAATTTTTTTAAAAACAACCATTGGGTTCTAATGTGTTATATGTTTGTCTCTATGCAGATGACTTGATATTTAAAAGTAGCTCTATAAAGATGTTGAATAGCTTAAAAAAATCCATTGAATCAGAGTTTGAGATGAATGATCTTAGATGAAATAATTTCTTGGCATATCAAAATAAATATAATGTATTCATTTGTCAATCCAAATATGTGCAAGACATGTTAAATAAGTACAATCTTCAAGATTTTAAGCTTGTGGAAACTCCAATTGTAAGTAAAAAAAAGATAATGAGAGATGATGGGATTAATTCAATTGATTAAAATAATTTTATAATCATGGTGGGAGGTTTGATGTATCTCACTATGATAAGACTCGATATCAGTTATCAGGTTTCACTAATTTTTAGATTTATGGGCAAACCATCACTTAAACATTTTCAAGTAGTGAAAATAATTTAAAATATGTAAGAGGTACTTATAATCATGGTATTCATTTCAAACTAATAAGGTCATTATGTCTAATTAGATACACAAATTCATTTTGAATAGGATATCTTGACAACAAGAAGTCAATGTAGAACATGAATCCAAAGAGGGTCAATTCCTTATTAGTGAATAAAACAAAAATAATTTCATGAACATAACACTCTAAGATTATCCACTAGGATATAAAAAAGTTGAAAAAGAGATGAATCAAATGGAAAAGCACACAAACACATTATACCTTCCTTGGAGACTCCTTTGCTTACCAATTCAAAGAGGCTTGTGCTCAACTTGTAGACTATAGATGTTTATAAATGTTGACTCCACGTATGGGAAATATTTCCCCTTGTCTAAAATCAATTTGGCTTGAAAATGGTAGGATAATTATGAATATCTAATATGATTTTGGCATAGTAAGTTTAGTTCAAGAGAGATTGATAGAATGGAAGGTGAAGCCTTCTATTTATAGTGTTTTGGGATAATTTTCAACCATCCATCTCATATCCAAATAGAGGGTAGAGAATGAACCCTAAAATTCATGATTGCACACATGGAGTGTATAAGACACTTAATTTAAGACCTTTTTGGAATGTGGAAGGAATTTGTTAAGAAAAGTGCAATGATTGCTCCTATTAGAGTATATCATAGGAAATGTAAGAGAGAAATGCTTAAGAGGCTTTTTAAGAGTGTAAGAGAGTGTGTAAGTGGTCATGTCATAAATGACCTTGCTTGCACTCCAATCCTTATTCCATCAACTTTCTAAATGATATAACTAATGTGAGTTAATATTACAATTTTTTTCATTTATAAAATATATAATTCTAAATCCATGGAATTTTTCATTAGAATAAGATTAGATTGATTAAGTGGGATTAATCAATAATTAGAATAATATTGGCATTTTGTAATGTTCTTTTGTCAATCAAATATTCATTTAATTGTCTTGTAATAACACTTTCCAAGGACCAATTTGATTCAAGATGATGATGTTTAAGTAAATGTTATGATATGATGGAGGTAAATTAGATCAATTAATGATGTTAAACTATATTTGTACGTTATTGCAAAGAGTCATTCAATTACAATTTCTAAATGGAAGTGATGAAAATGAAGTGTTTACATTTATCCTTTTTTGAGAAGGTGTTTCAAGACATAGAATAAGTAATATATTTTCAAATAATGAAAAATTCATAAGAATAGGTTGAGAAATTAGATGGATAAATAATTTATGACCCATGATGGCCCTTCAAGAGAGCATGTAGGTATGAGATACATGGATGGGATCTTGAATAAAAGTGGAAGAAAAATGAATGAGAGGGAGATTAACCCACATATGAAACTAATCCAAATGAGATGCTTGCATGTTTTGATATCTAATGGTGATAGAGTAGAAAAATGATTTACCACAAAGAGGGGGAATCGAGAAGGATGCATCCTAAGATAAATGACACACTTTGACTTGCCCCACATAAGGTGAAAGTTATGGGCTTAAAATTATAAGAAATATTAAATTATTGAATTTACCCAAAGAAGGGGGACTAATTGATTAATGATTTGCCCTAGTAGGGAAGATTTGAGCACTGATTGGTTTGCCCCAGTAAGGTAGATTTGATCATTGATTTGAGTAATTGGTTAATCTATTCTCATTTCTTGTACTAAAAAAGGTAATAGGAGTTGGCATGAGATATTGATATTGGTTTACATTAGAAAATGACTATGCCTATTTATATATGATAATTTGTGGATGTATCATGAGTAGTATATAATGTAGTCATTTTGATTCAACAATTGTGTTTAGATTGGTAGACAAGGAGATTTATTGTTGTGACATTGCTTGTTAGACATAAAATACTTGAATTTTAATGTAGCACATGATGCTATGCACCATGATATAAAAAATCATGATGACTTGGTTGTAATATGCATAAAGACTGACCCCTAATCTAATAAATAATTGACAACAATGCACTAATGATAAAAACCATGATGGTAATGCTGATGTATACCAATGAATGAAATCAAGTAAAAATGCATGACATGAAGCACCATGATGATGACCCTTTTAGTATAATATACTGAGTCAAGGAAACAACCATTAAAACTAGACAAACAAGTAATCAAACAAACACATGTACACACAAACTTAAAAATAATAGTAGCATACATCATCTTATTTAACCATTGGTGCATGTGTGATAAGAAGGCATTACTCTCAGGCACTGCCCCAAGGGAAAGAGACATCACATAAGACTTATGATGAGTTTGGAATGGGGGAATAAAATAAGAGGAAGGAAGTGGTCAATCTATCTTGATATTCCCCATGTATCCAAGCATTTCCTACATAATCCATGAAAACTTTAGGCCAAATGTAGTTTTATCATGAAATGAGATAAGAAGAATGGTAATGTTTAGAGATAAGAGGTAATGTTATAGAATACAAGGTGAAAATGGAAAAATATTTTTAATGGTTGGGGAAAGATGGAGGGTATTAAGAGTAGTTAATTAGACCCAAGGTGATCCATACATCTAAGAAATACCTACATAATTCATGCATATCTCAGGCCGAAGTAGTTTTCCTAGAAATAGGAGGATAATAAAGGAATGACACTGTGAATGATTATGGCAAGATAAGAAGTGCCAACTTAGAAATAATAAGGCCACCTAGTGTAAGGCCGAGGGTGAATCCATGAATATGATGGTAAGTTATATAAATGGTTTTGTGGATTTATATCTCATTGAGAATTTAAGCGTATTTTTTGAATTTTCTTTTTTTAAGGATTTTTTGGAAGTTTCTGAGTTTTTAAGGTTTTTCATGTTTTTTAGAACAAGATATTCACATGAATACTTATAAAATATGATGTACAAGGATATACAAACAAACATACAAAATAACCATATAGTTAAGGAAAAATAAATGTGGGTAGGGGTTCAATGATTGACTCATAAAATGGCAAGAGTGTGGCTTGAAATGCTAGTAAAAATGTGAGAGTGTGGATTTAAATGCTTAAAAATGGCAAGCTCATGGCTTAAAATACTTGAAAAATAGTTGTTGGGTGTGAAGTCACTATTCACAATCATTATTCATGGTGATGAGGTGGAAATCACTATTCATAGTGATGAGGTGATAAACACTATTCATGGTGATGAGGTGACAATCACTTTTCACTATGGTGATGTGGTAGTTACTATTCATTATGTTGAGGTGGTAGATACTATTCATGATAATGTGATATATGTGATGTAGTAATCTACTAAGGCACATGGGTTTGCCATTAGTGGTTGAGTGGAGGATAAAGTGTTGGAAATATGTTGAACATTTTCATGTAATTTTTATAATAAAATCTTTGTGATGTAGATGGCCACTTACTAGATATTTTGGCCCATGGTTTTAGTCTAGTCTTAGCCCATTGTTTTCTTATTATTGTGCCTATATATTCTATGCATTCTTGGGTGAAGAGGTGTGAAGACTTGTTAAGTCTCAATTTCAATCTTGTTGTGAACTTAGGTTGTAAGCTTGGTGTAAGCTTACATTTATGCATTGAAGATAAGAGGTTGAGAGGTTGGAGAGAGGTGTGATAGGGATTTATCACTATGTATTATCCTTGTTATTGCTATAAATAAAAGGTGGAAAAATTTCTCCATGGAAGTATCCCATTGGGTGAACCACATTATCTTTTATGTTGTATGGTTTGTTTTAATAATTGCAAATTCATTTTTATTCATAGTTTCTCTTATTGTAATTTTGAGGATATATTTATGCATTAGATTTATCCTAACAAGTGGTATCAGAGCAAAGGTTGTGTTTGCTGAAGATTAAATTGTAGGAAGTTAAGGATTATATCTTAAGTGGGGGATATGATAGATGATAATAAATCAAAGGTGGATAAGTTCAATGGAAATATATTAAAATTGTGAAAGATGAAGATGGAGGATTATCTCTTTCATAAGAACCTCTAATTTTCATTAAGAGGCAAAGCCATTATGTCAACATCAATGTCAAATGAGGATTGGGAGTTTTTGGATAGGAAATCCCTTAGAACCATTCAACTATGTCTTTAATCTATGGTAGCATTCAATATCTATCAAGAAAAGACTACAAAAATTCTTATGAGCACATTGGGGAAGTTGTATGAATAACCCTATGCTTCTAATAATTTTTTCTTAATGAATACATTGTTTAATATGAAAATGTCTAAACATGGTAAGTAATGTGACATGATTACAAGACAATTGAATTCTATTAATATTGACTTTGATGATGAAATTAGGGCTCTTCTTATTCTGTGTTCATTACTTGAGAGCTGGAATAGCTTGGTAATGGTGGTGAGCAACTCCGTCTCTAATAATACCAAATTGAAGTTTAAGCATATGGTGGGTGTGATCCTAAGTGAGGAAATGTGAAGGATAAGCACTAATGTAATGTTCACAGTAGGGAATGCATTAACAATGGAGACTAGGGGAAGATAGAAGAACATAAGAAGAGGGAACCATGTAAAATCAAGGAGGGGTTCAAGATCCAAATCAAGAATCAAGATGGAATGATGGCATTATGGAAAGCTTGGACATGAAAAGAAATATTGTTGGATCCTTCAAATAAAACCAACCAAGGATGAATAATAAGTTAAAAAAGAGGCAAATGTAGCATGTGATGTGTTACAATAATCTCTAATTCTTTCTTTGGATAATATAGCTAAATCTTGGGTTTTAGATTCTGATGCTTCATTTCATGCCACTCATCATAGACATTATTTTCAAGATTATGTTCAAGGGAATTTTGGTCGTGTATATTTTGGTGATGATAAACCTTACAACATTGTTGGTAAAAGTAGTGTTCAGGTCAAATTTCAAAATGGAAACACTTGGTTGCTTAAGGATGTTAGTTATGTTCCAAGTTTGAGGAGAAATATTATTTCTATAGGATAGTTGGGTAGTGATGGTTGTATGGTTAATTTAATAGGTAACTCATGGAATGTTACCAAGGGTTCTCTAGTGGTTATAAGAGGTGAGAAGGAGTGTAATTTTTATTTATCCATAGTTAGTGCTAATGCATTTTGTGATTTAGTTACTTTAGGTGCAAACACAACTTTATGGAACTTCAAACTTGGCCACATGAGTGAAAAAGGCAAGAAGATTTTACATGCAAAGGAGAGATTGTTTGATCTAAAAGAAATTGATTTGGACTTGTGTGAGTACTGTGTGTATGGGAAATAAAAATGTGAGTAGTTTATTAGATTTAGACCATCCAATAAGGATAAAAATTGAGAGGTTGTGCATACAAATGTATGGGGACTAGCTCAGGTATCTTTACTTGGTGGTTCATTATATTATGTTACATTCATTGATTATGAAACTAGAAAGGTTTGAGTTTATTTTATTAAACATAAATATGATGTGTTTGATACATTCAAGAGATGAAGAGATTTGGTTGAGAATGAAATAGGTTTAAAGCTCAAATGCCTCAGGTCAAATAATGTAGGTGAATATTGCAACAAAGAGTTTGATAACTATTGTTCATTAAATGGAATTCATAGGTAGAAGATGGTTCTAAGAACACCAAAACATAATGTTGTGTTGGAGAGGATGAATAGGAATATCATGGAATATTATAAGAACATGATATTTCATGTAGGTTTTCCCTTACAATTTTGGGTAGATGCTATAGATATAACAGTGTACCTAATAAACAATGGACCTTCGACTATTCTAGATGGTGTCATACCAGAGGAGGCATGGACTAGTAATAAGGTAGACTATTATTTTATAAGTGTCTTTTGTTGTGAAGCATTTCCCCACATTGATAGGACCAAATTAGAGGCTAAGTATAAGAAATGGATTTTATTGGCTATGGTACTAATGACTTTAGATTTTTATTGTGGGATTTGGAAGATAGGAAAATCATTAGGAGTAGAGATGTGATCTTCAATGAAAAAATTATGTACATGGATCAGTTGCTGGAAAATAAGTAAGAAGAAGCCAAGAAAGAGTATATAGTATTTTAGGACATTATTTAATATGTCCCAAAGGTATTAGTTAAAAATGTACAACAATAGGAACCTAAAACCCCTATTGTGAGAAGATATACTAGAGTAAGTAGACCATCTGAATGGTTTTCTCCTTCATTAAATTATTTGTTACTTATTTATAGTGGTGAGCTAGAGAGATATGAATAAATAGTATAGGTTGATTTCAAGGAAAAGTGGGAGAAAGCTATGGATGAGGAGTATGACTCTCTCATGACAAACTAGACATGGGATTTGGTGAAGCTTCCAAAGGGAAAGAAGGAATTATAGAACAAATGTGTGTACACGATGAAGGAGGAGGATGTAGGTAAAAATAAATACAAGGGTATAATGGTGGTGAAAGGTTTTGCATAGAAGAAAGGTATATATTTTAATGAAACATTTTCTCCATTTTTAAATATGACTTCAATTATAACTATATTGAGTTTAGTTGCAATTGAATATATGCACTTAGAATAGTTGGATGTGAAGATTGCTTTCCTTCATGGGTATTTGGAGGAGGATATTTACATGGATCAGCCACAAAGTTATGAAGTCAATGGTAATGATAATTTGGTGCAAAAATTGAAAATGAACTTTTACAGCCTGAAGTAATCTCTAAGGCAATGGTATATTAAGTTTTATAGATTTATGTTGGAATAGGGTAATTCTAGATGTCATTCTAACCATTATGTGTATTTTAAAATATTAGAAAATGGTAGCTATATTATTATACTTTTGTATGTAGATGATATGCTTTTTGTAGGTTATAACATGTAAGATATTAATATACTCAAGAGACAATTGAGTGATTTTTTTAATATGAAAGATCTAAGTACTACTAAATAGATACTTGGTATGAGAGTAGCCAGGGATAGAAAGAATTGGAAGTTGACATTATCATAGGGAGAGTACATCAAAAAAGTGTTGGAAAGGTTTTGCACATAGGATGCAAAGCCGTTCGAGACACCTTTGGTAGGCCACTTCAAACTCACAAAGGAACAATGTCCAAAGACACACTAAGAAAATAATCTCATGTCCAAGACAAACTATAATCAGTAGTTGGTAGTTTGATGTATGCAATGGTGTGTATGAGGCCAAACATTGAAAATGTAGTAGGAGTAGTGAGTAGGTTCATGATTAATCTAGGAAAGGAACACTAAAAATAAGTCAAATGGATCCTTCATTACTTGAGAGGGCCCACATTTTATTATTATTTTATGGTGGATCGGATGTGACATTACGAGGGTATGTAGACATGGTAGGTGATTTGGATTGTAGAAGGAACACTAAAGGGTATGTGTTCACAATAAGTGATACAACAATCAACTAGATATCTGACTATATAAGGTTGTGTAACTTTCAACCATAGAGGCTAAGTGTATTACCATCATAGAAGTAAGGAAATGATTTGGTTACAAAGGTTGATGGAAGAGTTGGGACATCAACAGGGAAAAAGTATTTTTTTTAGTGATAGTAAAAGTACCATCCATATAGCGAAGAACTCAACATTTCAATTCAAGACAAAACATTTTTAGTTGTAGTATCACTTCATTAGATAGTATTGGAGGAGAAGCAACTAAATTTGGGAAAGATCCATACCAGTAAAAATATTATGGATGTGATGACCAAGGTGGTTGTAAGACTGAAGTTGAAGTTCCGTTCAAATTTAGTTGGTCTTAATGGATGAAGAATATTGAAATAAGGAATTTGTTTAATTGATGAATGAATAATATACATTTATGTATATTGACTTAAAGTGGGAGAATTATTGCATGTGAAATCATTATTCATAGTCACTATTCATGGTGATGAGGTGACAATAACTATTCATGGTGATGAGGTGGTAATCACTATTCACTATGGTGAGGTGGTAGTTACTATTCACTATGGTGAGGTGGTAGATACTATTTATGATGTGGTAACATGTGTGATGTAGTACTCCACTAAGGTACATGGATTTGTATTTAGTGGTTATGTGGAGGGCAATGTTTTGGAAATATGTTGAATATTTTCATGTAATTTATATATAAAACTCTTTGTGATGTATATGGTCACTTATTAGATATTTTGGCCCATGGTTTTTGTCCACGGTTTTATTATTGTTGTGCCTATATGTTCCATGCATTATTTCATCCTTGAATTCTTGGGTGAAGAGGTGTGAAGACTTGTTAAGTCTTGGTTTCAAGCTTGGTTGTGAGTGTTAGCCAAAAATTAGCTACCATGAATGAGTATCATTCAAAACTTTGATTTACTTGATCTTAACTTTACTAATAGCCATTATGAAGGTCTTGTATTGGTAGCTTACAAGGTCCTCTAGGATGGTTTAATGAGTAGTAGGGTTAAGTCACTTTGTTTTGTCATCAAATGATCATTCTTTTCAGTCCCTTAATATGTTTAGAATATTTAAGGCAAGTTTGATAAAGTTAAGGTTAAGTGTAAAGTCAAGTCAATGAGGAATCATGTTCAATGAGGCAAGGTGGTGACCTCTCCAAGAACAACTATGATCTAAAGCTTACCAAATTGACTAAGGAGCAGAACTAGTAAGTTGATCACATTGTATTTTCAATCAATTTGGAGATATTAAGGTAGTTTTCATAAGACTAAGGTATTTTGTTTACTTTAGTATGATTATACATTCCAATGTTGAGATGATACTTACTAGGAAAGAGAAAATGTAAAAGTTATATCATGGAATAGGGGTCTTTTAAGTCATTTAATATCTATGTAGTGACATTGTGATTATACTTGTTCATATATATCCTTCAAATGTCTTCAATAATTGCTTTCCAACATTGAAATCCCCTTGGTAATTGACTATTCATTAGTTTATAACATACAAATGAGGAGATATTGAAAAATATGTAGGTGAAGAGAAGTGGGAAGCATTTTTTCATGCTCCTCCACCTCTATATAGTCATATAAAACTACACAATCACCTGGTTCATCATCTCTAGTAGTTTTGAAAGGTAGAACATGTAGAAAATTAAAAAAAAGTATGCTTTTAGAGGGTTTTTGTAGAGGTTTTCTATTGATGGGAAATGTAAAAACTTCTTCAAGTTTCCCCTTGGTATTTTTAGACCTAAATCCATGCAAATATTTGAGTTGCATATCCAAACAAGGCAAAAAACTCATTCTTTTCTCCATCGAGCTTCTTGGTAGCCTCAAAAGGCTAACCAGTTTGTGGATGGTACTCAGAGGAGAGAGAGAGAGATGGATAACAAGATCTTGGTTAGAGGAGGGGACCGTAATTACCTTCCACTTTGTGGCATTTTTTTGGTTAGGCTCCTTAACTTTATGAACAATCATTAAAAATTTAAGGGTGTAGAAAGGTGACTCAAAGCCTCACAGGGTCAGTTTTCTCTTGATATAGAGTTATGAGGTTTAATGAATGAATGAAGATGATTTTTAAATGTTTATTTAACACTATTTTACCCATATAATATCATATTCTCTCAAGGTTTTTCATGTTCATGTTTGGAGTAGTATCAAATAGCCTTGATTTGCTAGTTTGAACATGACAGTCACATTTGCAAAGAAATGTGAAGTGTGCTAGTGGATATAATGAATTAAATGAGGTGGTTATCAATTGATTTAAATTAATAAAGATAATTCAAACCTATTCATACATAATTGAATCAATAAATTTCAAGGAAATTAGTCAACTATTCATGCATAGTTAAGTTGTTGGAACAAGCAACCATGGTATAGATAACTACTGACCGAATTTCACCATAGGTCAAATTCGGTCAAACCCTTACAAATTAAAATTTTTCATAGGGTCCTTATAGGTTTTTAATGTTTTTCATGGTCGTAAATAAGGTCACAAAACATATTTTAACCTTGTCATATTTGTCATTTGTCTTATTGTAACCTTTTTGCCACCTTTTGGTCACTCTAAGGGATTTGTACATAAATTTCACAAACAAGACAAATTTAAAGGCTCAAAATAATGTAAATACTATTATTTTATGACATAATACTATTTTAAAACTAAACAAGTGCATATTAAATGTTAAAATATGATCATTATAAAAAAGGTAGTTTCAAGCAATTATACGGAATGAGGTGACTCACCTAGAATGTGTGAGGCTTCAAGGAGATTTTATGGCATGCATATAAGTATTTTACAAGATTAGAAATATTCAATAGGTTCCAAAATGATCAAAATTGGTTTCTCTCTCCCATCATTCCCTTGGATAGGTTAAGACGGTCAAATGGTTTTCTATTGGTACAGACAAGGTAAGGTGATTTAAAGTGAATGCACTTGGTGGATGTTAGGGGTCCCTATGTAATTCCATTCCATAGCCATAGTTTCAACATTGGTGGTTTTTAATATATGAAAAATCATTAAGATTGTTATCACCTCTAAACTACCTACACATTCCCAATGGTTGGGTTTTCTCATCTATTTACATTGGTTTGTGTGAACCAAGTGGTGTATGTGGATGTTTTAAGAATGTTCATACTTTTAATGTTGAATTTAGTTGATTTTTCATGTGTGGATATTAAGGAATAGGAAGAAATAGATTTTTTGTGCTAGGAGTGAAGTCAATGGTCTGTAGATTAGTTTTTTGATAGTTGCAGGTGAAGGTGTGAAGTGGAGGGTTGAAAAGAAAATTGAAATGAATACCCTTAGTTAAATGTGAGTTTCTAATCTCAATTGATCATGCATGAATCTGGTTTGAGGTCATAGTAGACCTATATCCTTACTATCATCTAGGTATAATGCACATTGAACATGTATGTCTCAAAGATGGGAGTTGCCAATGGTCTGTGGGATATTCAAATTGTATGCTCAACCCTATGATAGTATATTGTGTTCAAATCCCATGCCATATTTTACCCATTCAAAGGAGGGCTAAACATTGAAAATAGTGATGCTATTACCTAAAACCACACTTGAGTTCAAAGTCTCAGAATTGAAGAAACTTGTAGAATGGGAATTTTATCTTAACTTATCCAAAAAGAGACTTTGTTATGTACATTATCATCTTATGGTGGAAGACTATGAGATTTAGGTAGGTCTGATGGTTTCCTTCTTGTAGCCTAAACCTAGAGATCACATGTTGACACAAGAGGAGGTTGTTAGGTCAATGGAGAAGGATGGTTGAATGGATTATGACTGTCAAGTTTCTACTTGAAATACTTAGTGAAATATAATGCCTTTTAGTCCAAAATGAACTTGTAGTAATACAACATTGCAAGTGACAACTAGTACATTGGTGGTAAGAGAGGAGAGCATGTTTTTAAGGCATGAAATGAGCTCAAGTAGGTATGAGATGACCTTAGTGAATTTATGAGGAATAAAAGGAGTGGAAACACAATGATCAAAACATATATGACCACCTATAAGAATTTCATCATTCCTTAATGAACACCTACAGTATGATTATGGAGATAGACTAGCCTAAGCAAATGGAGATTGTAGGTTTGAAAGGTAGACATAAGTGTAAGAAGGGTGAATGAATTGAAACCAATTTAATAGTGATGATACCACATTTATATGAGAATCTTGGAGGTATGGAAATATAATAAGGATTGAACTAAACTAGATTTTCAAATCTCATACACAATCTACCAAAACCCTGCACTTGCATACAAACCTAAAGTTAGTTTTAAGAATTAGAAATGTTGAGGGATATAGAAGCATATTAAAAGTTTTAAAATTTAAATATAGGGTCATCATGACATAATAATCCCCCCATAGTCTCGTTCATTCCAAATTAATAAGGGAAGTGTCCTTTCTTTTATCTTAGACTAGAGGCACTCCACGAGTGATAAAACCTATATACCTAATGCATGAATGGTGAAAGTATAAATGAGAGAGTATAAAATCACTTTAGGATGATGTCTAAGGTTGTATTAAAGTTTAATAAACTTTTAAAATGTCCTACAATCACTATGAATACTTAGAAGGGTCACATACTCAGGAAACATAATCTAGCAGACTAGGATTAAAACTAGACAATAACCCTCATGGTGTCTAATGTCAATATTATGATGATATTATATTTAAAATAAAATTTATATCCTTAAATTGAGAGTATAGGGTTGATTATACTTATTGGTTTTCAAGGATCAATTCCAAATTGGTCATTTTGGCCTAATTCTCTCTTAGGGGTGTCCAAAATGCCTATTAGGAACTTGAAAGCCATTTTATTTTGCTCATATTTTTATTTTGCTCATATCTATATGAAAAATGTGCATGGTGTCTCAAGAAATTAGTCATAGTGTAGGGGGGTATTAGAATAAAATTACGTGGCATTGGTTTGAGGGTTAAGAATTTAAATTTTATGAATCATCACTAAGAACCTAAATGACATAAAACCCTCCTACAACTCTCATATGAGCCTGATTAAGAAAAAAGGAATATAAATTATTATATAAGAGGTAAATTGACCTATAAATTGTCTTGAACCTATTTGGCACTCTCCCAGGCTCGCCAACACTGAATTGTTCCATACCATCACTTGTATGAACATGCCTAATTCTATGGTTTCTACATGATTTGAGTTGAATTGAAGGTGAAGAAGGGAATAGATGAATTAAAATAATTTTTGAATATGTGTGGATAATTTTTATAACTCCTCATACCAATTCTCAGCTTAGTAATTCATGAAAAGCCATCTATTAAGTTGGTCATTTCAAGCAGTCTTGAATAAGATAGTGAGAAAGAGGGTGACTGCCTAATTTGAAGATGATAAGTGTGATATTAAATCTTATTGAGGTATAAATGATATAAAAAAGGAAAAATAAGGTCTTAATAGGTGTCTTAAATCCTTAAAACAAAATTTATTGAGAAAATGAAAGTCACCATAGTGACAAATGTGAGAATTGAGGCCTAAAATGCTAATGAGTGACTGCAAATAAGTAACACAAATGTCAAGGAGGAGTTTATAAGTTGAAGGGGTATGATGAATTGAACCAATCATGTTTTCACATCCTAAATTCAAATGATATGTGTCAATGACTTACAAATTATTTGTTTACTGTCAAGTCAATTCCTCTTCAAGAAGGCAATTTCAAGGAAGACAATGAAGATATTTATGCCAACATTAAGATAATGATGTTTCAGATGGACACTTGTCTAAGAGGACCTCATGAAATATTATCTAACTCTATTTTATTTTATTTTAATTGGATTTGAAGCCTTGGAACTTGGAATTGTGACTGTTCAACTTCACTTCTCTCTCCTCTCATATGCTCTATATATTCAAGCCATTTTGGCATTGTAAACAATCTAAAATTGGTATGGTGAAGACTTGATAGTTTTGACAAATTTTTTTTACTTTAAATAAATTTATAAATTTTATTTAGATTCTTCAATTATTTCTTGAGTATGTCAAGTAGTCTATTTAGATGACAAGCGATGAATGTCTTTTCCTTGATTCCATTATGCTCTTGTATGCATTGTGTGAGTATCATTTTATTCTAATAGCTCTCATGAAGTGTATATGTATTTTAGGTGTATTTTTAAGTGTGAAAAAGATTAATAGTGTATAATATCAGACCTCCTAGTTACCCACCTCTAAATATGCATAACAATCTACCTCCATGTAGAAACACTTATGCTAAAAGAACCTTGGGTTAAGATCAATTTTAATAGTCTTATTTCTTAGTTAAAATTCAAGTATGTTTATGGAGTTATGTTTGGTGTATCAAATTAATTATTATATGTTGATTTTAGTTTCCTTCTCCCCTTTTAACCCTCAATAGTGATTAGTCTAGTGTAGTGTCAGGATCTTGCTCCACCAAAAGAGCACAATATGATTACCAAACCAAGCAACTTAATATGCGAAAATAAACCAGATTCACCAAGTAACTAGAATTCAGAATAACACATGATATGAGAGACAATACACAACTTGTATTAACACTTTATATAGAAAATAATACAATAAAGAAGATGCCACTTCTTCTCCACCACCTTACAGAGGTTTCCCACACCTCAAGTGAACAGTAATTCTTCTCCCCAAAGCTCTCCCTCTCAGGTCCCAACACCCAACTCAAAATACAGAGTTGGTGTTCACCTCCTGTGCTCCACGCACACCACAAGTGCTCCACGCACTCCACAAGTACTCCACGTACTCCACAAGTACTCAAGGTACTTCAAGTAGATCTCCCATGAACTTGCAACAACCTGCAATTCAACAGACCATACTTATGGAAGGAACTCCCTTGCCTTCCTCTTTGCTCTATCCGAGTACACACCTGTACTCCAAGTAGATCCTCCCTGATACTGCTCCCTGTTGTGTTGCTGTCTATATGATCTTGCACACCTACAAATCAAACACAGTTCTGCTCACCTGTGAACCTTGACCTTGCACACACATACACTTGCATATCAACGATCTTACTTACCATGTAGATCTCCTATATAGGCCATGCAACTGTGACCAAGATCCTACACACCTGAAGAATCCTGCTGACTCTCCAATCCAGCACCTACACCTGGTACTGTGGAACTAGGAGGAACACCCTTGCTCACCTCACACACAGAAGGAACAAACTTTGCTCAACTCAAACTAGAACACCTTTCCAATACAACCATGAGTCTATTATATAGATCTCATCCAAACAATAATTAGACATCTAATTACAATAATTAGATCCACAGATCTCAGTCTAAAAATAGCTCTAATCATGCAAACACTTGGTTCGTTAGCTAACTGCCCATAATTAGCTCACAGTTGAACCACACAGGCGACCGACGTCGGTCCCTGTCTGCCTGGAGGTGATCGACGCCGGCCGATCCCTGACCGACGTCAGTTTCTTCTCTTCACTATCCTGCCGACGTCGGCTGATCAGACTGACGCCGGTTTCTCTGACGCTCAGCAACCTTCAGCAACCCCTCCAATGACCTTCTCCATGTCTGCATCAGTGAAGCTTTTAGCTCCACACCCTAACATGTAGTATGATGGCCTAAAAGATAGATCAAGGGAGCTAGCCATTCAAATATAGGGATCTATCTCTTGTAGTATCATGTATATATGTAGAGATAGTTCCATGTTATCCAAAATTTGAGAAGGTATACTTGGATTATATAAGGTTAAAATTTGGTATATAATAATTTTGGCACACCTAGTGGGATATGAAGTCCAAAAAGGATATTCACGGTGGATATTAGCTTTGATAACAAGGAGGCTGTAACAGTCCACTTTCTATAGTATCTAACGACTCCAACATTTGAATCTTGGTTGTAGACTAGTGTAGTATTTTATGACTAAGGTAAACACAATATCTCTTACCAAATTCATTCATTTTGAATTCCAATAGATTTTTCATTATTCATACAAAGCAAATAGATTTGCTAACACCCATCCTTACCCAAAGAGATCATACCTTGCTCATTTTTTATTGGCCCATTATTGTAAATTCCTAAAGATACCATGGTAAAGAACTTACCTTTTATTTATTTCAATGTATATATTCCTCTAATACTTGACCACTATGATGACATTGCCATATTTTCCCTCAAAAATTTTCCCTCATATACCGATGAGATTGCCATCACCCCTATTGATCATATTAGAAACATTGCTAAATTATGTAATATACATCACATCATTGAGGATAACATAGAAATTAGGTTTTTGGATATCTCTTTCAAATGTAAATCTATATATTGGTATTTTACATTATCCTTTGAATCAATCACCACATGGGATGAGTTGGGAGATGCATTGAGGAGAAGATTTGTAGACAAAAGTGATAACTTTTATTGACAGAGTAACTGACCAACATAAGGAGAGCACCTAAAAAATTCATTCAAGACTTAAACACAAGATTTTAGAAGACATGGTATAGGATCACAATCTTGGTAAGACCAATATCTCACCATGCTTTCCTTTACTATTTTAAAGATTTCGATATTGACATTTCAATGATGATACAATCTATGGGAGGGACCACATTTCCTAATGCCTATAAAGTGTCCATTAGGGAAGATAAATATTTTATTTATGTTGGGAATATTGACCCAATACATCCCATTCCTCTATTACTTAATTTAAAAGGCCTTACACCTATTGTTTTTCTCATTCCTACACCTAAACATAAGCCTCCTGCCCATAGTCAACCAAGTAAATTTAATGAGGTAGAAAGGATGAGGGATATGGAGAAATAGATCTTAGGTATCAAGAGGATCATAATGCCCCATCCAACTCAATAGAGTTAGTGCCTACTCAAAATAACATTAAAAATGATCATGATGGTCAACCTTCATATGATCAACCTCATGAACCATCTACCTATGTCAATGAGTCCTTCAATCAAGCTTTCATGGCAAGTTTGGGAACTATGCCACCTATGACTCAAGATGAGGTACCAAATTGAGAAGAGACTAATGGGAAGAGTGATCAAGTGGGGTCTAAATTGGTTAATTGGTAGAAATATGACTCATGTGCTATGAATTATCAATGAAAACCAAGTAAATACTCAATTCCTATAGCTACAAACACAAGGGAAAAGAGGATGACAATTGAATACGTTCAAGGGTCTAGTAATGGTTCATTAAAGAATTTTCAAACATCCCAAACGGTATGCATGTCTAATGTAGTTCCAAATACACAATTATCTCAAAGAGATTAAAATTATAGGATTTATTTCATACTTTATAATTCTTAAGTTGTAGGCAACACCATTCCTACTAGTGGACAAGATAAGGTTAGTGGTTATTTCACTAAAATTATAGAGCAGATGAAGAAGGATAATATGAATGTGTTAATGTGGGATACACTTGAAATACTTGGGCAAGTAGAACTACTCCAAGAAGAGATGTCCAAACTCAATTTGGTAACCAAATATCCTAGTGGGAAAGAGGCAACTTTGATAAACACTTTGAATCTTAGTAAGGGACAATCAAACAAATTTGAAAAAGTGGACAAACCTCCTCCTTTATATCTATCCATCATAATTATATTATTTAGTTAATAATTATTTTATTATAGTGGATTAAGCACTTGTGTCATGTCCAAACATGTAGCTATTAAATTAAACTTGAAATATGAGCCTCATGCCAAAGGAGTGATATAATTAGATGGGTCAGCTACCAAGACCATTGGCATAATCAAAGGTTTGAAACTCATACTTGTCTTACTTTTACCATTTCTCAAGATGTTTTGGTTGTGGATATGCCACCTCATTTTCAATTTTTCTATCAAGAGAGTTCACTACTAAAATTGGAGGATACCTAACTTCAGATTGGTCTTATATGGCATTTAGGACTAGGTGTGGTGCTAAAGTGTCAATCAAATCTGAACCTCTACCTAGTTTTCATGTAGATCCATATGTGCCTTATAAATCTAAAATGATTTAAAATGTTAGTGATGAAGATGATCACCCTAGTGATCAAGAACCTCTAACTATTCTTGATGGCATAACCAACTTGTACTTTGATGAGTGGGGAGTTGAGCAATGTGGATTTGGAAAATTTGGTCTTGGAACATACATCATCCATGAAGAATGTGATGGAAATATTGAGGCATATTATGATGAAACTTTAGAAAAAATTTCATGGGGAAACTACCTCTTATACATGGATGATGATATGCATATCCCAACTATGACAAAGCATGATAGTCCAAGTGATTAGTTAATTTTTATCTCCAATGAAGAAAATACTAACGAGCATTAACCTCATGAAGAGATGGATGACATGTTTCCATAATTTAATTCCATAGTGTAGGAATTTTATGAGGTAAGTAGGTTTGTGTTAGGTTGTGGAGCTAAAAGCTTCACTGATGCAGACATGGAGGAGGTTGCAAGATGAGTTGCTGAGTGTCACGGAGACTGGCGTTTGGTCTGGCCAACCGACGTCGAAAGTATTAGACAAGGAATTAACCGACGTCGGTCATGGATCGGCTGGCGTCGGTGACCTTCAGGCGGACAGGGACCGACGTCGGTCGCCTGTGTGGTTCGATTGCAAGCTTATTACGGGCAGTTAGCTAACGAACCAAGTGTTTGCATGCTTAGATCTATTTTTAGACTGAGAGCTGTGGATCTAATTATTGTAATTAGATGTCTAATCATTATTTGGATGAGATCTATATAATAGACTCATGGTTGTATTGGAAAAGTGTTCTAGTTTGAGTTGAGCAAAGTTTGCTCCTTCTGTGTGTGAGGTGAGCAAGGGTGTTCCTCCTAGTTCCACAGTACCAGGGGTAGGTGCTGGATTGGAGAATCAGCAGGGTTCTTCATGTATGTAGGATCTTGGTCACAGTTGCATGGCCTATATAGGAGATCTACATGGTAAGTAAGATCATTGATCTGCAGGTGTATGTGTGTGCAAGGTCAAGGTTCACAGGGGAGCAGAACCGTGTTTGATTTGCAGGTGTGCAGGATCATATAGACAGCAACACAATAGGGAGCAGTATCAGGCAGGATCTACTTGGAGTACAGGTGTGTACTCGGATAGAGCAGAGAGGAAGGCAAGGGAGTTCCTTCCATAAGTATGGTCTGTTGAAGTGCAGGTTATTACAGGTTCATGGGAGATCTACTTGAAGTACCTTGAGTACTTGTGGAGCACGTGGAGTGCTTGTGTTGTGCGTGGAGCACGAGAGGTGAACACCAACTCTGTATTTGAGTTGTGTGTTGGGACCTGAGAGGGAGAGCTTTGGGGAGAAGAATTACTGTTCACTTGAGGTGTGGGAAACCTCTGTAAGGTGGTGGAGAAGAAGTGGCATCTTCTTTATTGTATTCTTTTCTGTATAAAGTGTTAATACAAGTTGTGTATTGTCTCTCATATCATGTGTTATTCTGAATTCTAGTTACTTGGTGAATCTGGTTAATTTCTGCATATTAAGTTGCTTGGTTTGGTAATCATATTGTGCTCTTTTGGTGGAGCAAGATCCTGACAAGTGGTATCAGAACTTTTGGTTGGGATACTAACAGATTGGTTTAGATCTGGGTAGTGTGTTTTGATTACAGGTCACTCTCAAGGGTTTCTGATTGAGTGGGAGTAGAGCAATGGCAGATGAAAGTAAGGTAAGAATGGAAGAGTTGAAAAGCACAGATGGTCACTCATAGTCCTATGGAAAGAAAGAGCAGGTAAAATATTATTGTTGGTTGGTAGCAGATCAACATGAAGAAACTGAAGAAGTAGATGTAGCAGGTGTTGTTGCACAGGATGCTCTGGGAGGTTTCTTGGATAAAGTTGAATCTTGGATAAAAGATTCGATTGCCTCTTTCCATGCAGCCCTAGGTAGAGGAGCTGGTGAGCCTTGCCAAAGAATTGGCAAAGGGGAAGTGAAGCTAAAATTGTAGGCGGCCAATACACAGGTGTTGATGAAGGTCATGCAGGTCCCAGGTTTGGAGATATGGCTAATTTCTTCAGAAAGATTGGGTGATGAGAGATGCACAAGAACTCTCACAGTGGATGCACTTGAATTAGCTAGTGGTAAGAAAATAGGGACCCTTTATCTACTTGTTTATATTAATGATTCTTCTTTTGTTGCGGAGACGTGGCTTCGTAGGCTTGGTCACATGAGCAGGAAGGAGATGCATGTTCTTAAGCGAAAGACAGATATATTTGACAGGCTTAAGAACTGGAAAGCCTTGGTGTTTATGGAGGAGATGGCGGATAGAACCCAGTGGTTGGTGCTGGATACTTCTGAGCAGAGCAGTTTGGACATGGGTTCTGATTCAAAGAAGCTCGCGAGTAAAAAGTCATCACTCACAGGCGAACACAGATACCGACGTCGATTAGGAGAAATCGGCATTGAACAGACAGGTGCCGATGTCGGTCATGTGCAGACTGAAGTCGGCGATGTCGGGCAGGTTAAGACCGACGTCGGTCATGGGACCGACGTCGAGAGTATGTAAGATCGATGTCGGTCAGGAGGACCGATGTCGACAGCAGGGACACCGCAGGGTCGGTAGTCAGGGACAGACGCATGGAATCGACGTCGGTCGGATGCAGACTGTGGAGTGATCGAGGTCGGTCACTGTAACGGATTTTGGGTGGACAACACGCTGTCATGGAGTCTCAAACACCCATACGGAGGACTAAAGACGTAAGTAGGCCCTTAAATTCGTTGTTCCTCTTCTTTATACATGTTGCTGATTGTAGAGCAGGAAGGATCCAGGAAACGGGTGTGAGCTTGGCATGGATGAGGATGTGATTCCTTGGAGGAGAACCAAACAGGTGTTTTTGGTAGGGTTGCCAGCAGGTATAAAAGCACAGAGATGAATGGATACCTTAGTTGAAGAATAGAGAGAACGGATACGTGAGACGGAAGACCAGGTCATATGGTCTTGAGGAGCTACGGGACAGTGGTACAGGGTTTGACAGGTGGAGGATGAAGCATGGCTTCAGTCAATGTCAGGGTAACTACTGTGGTTTGACTTACCAGGGGGATGGTGATTGCAACATCATTCTATTGCTGTATGTGGATGGTACGCTAGCTAGCTGGTTTTGTACATACAGGGTTTTGCTGAGCTAAGGGTAAGATTAGTTCAGTGGCATGTCATGAGGAGTTTGGAGTAGTGGAATTCTTTGACATGGGAGGCATGGAGATCACAGGTTGATCTTGTCTCGAGTGGGAGCTGATGTGAATCAGGGGTTGGCGAGGTTCAGGATGTAGAGCCAGAGCACACTAAGGGCTGGATAGGTACAGTGTCTGAAATCACATGAGGTCTGGTATAGACCTGAGTATTCCCATGCAGTGGGAGCTATCAGAGAGTTAGGAGCCAATTCGGGGAAGTGGGTTCTCAGGTACTTGAGAGGGACCGGTAGCAGGGATTCATGCTATGCAGGGTCAGGACTTCACTACATGTGTTTGTAGGTTCGGATGTGGCAGGGTACTCAGATGACAGGTGGTACATCACAGGTTATGTGGTGGGTTGTCTTTAGGATTGATCTTGAAGAGGGATACAAACCAGGAAACAGATTAGATGGAGTACAAGTACAGGTACAGTGCAGCTGTTTATCTCCAAGTGGGAGATTGTTAGGTTGTGGAGCTAAAAGCTTCATTGATGCAGACATGGAGGAGGTTGCAGGATGAGTTGTTGAGTGTCACAAAGACTGGCATTTGGTCTGGCCAACTGACGTCGGCAGTATTAGACAAGGAAGCAACCAACGTCGGTCATGGATCGACCGGTGTCGGTGACCCCCAGGCGGACAGGGACCGACGTCGGTCGCCTGTGTGGTTCGATTGCGAGCTTATTATGGGAAGTTAGCTAACGAACCAATGAGGTGAGCAAGGGTGTTCCTCCTAGTTCCATAGTACCAGGGGTAGGTGCTGGATTGGAGAATCATCAGGGTTCTTCATGTATGTAGGATCTTGGTCACAGTTGCATGGCCTATATAGGAGATCTACATGGTAAGTAAGATCATTGATCTGCAGGTGTATGTGTGTGCAAGGTCAAGGTTCACAGGGGAGCAGAACCGTGTTTGATTTGCAGGTGTGCAGGATCATATAGACAACAACACAATAGGGAGCAGTATCAGGCAGGATCTACTTGGAGTACAGGTGTGTACTCGGATAGAGCAGAGAGGAAGGCAAGGGAGTTCCTTCCATAAGTATGGTCTGTTGAAGTGCAGGTTATTGCAGGTTCATGGGAGATCTACTTGAAGTACCTTGAGTACTTGTGGAGCACGTGGAGTGCTTGTGTTGTGCGTGGAGCACGGGAGGTGAACACCAACTCTGTATTTGAGTTGTGTGTTGGGACCTGAGAGGGAGAGCTTTGGGAAGAAGAATTACTGTTCACTTGAGGTGTGGGAAACGTCTGTAAGGTGGTGGAGAAGAAGTGGCATCTTCTTTATTGTATTCTTTTCTGTATAAAGTGTTAATACAAGTTGTGTATTGTCTCTCATATCTTGTGTTATTCTGAATTCTAGTTACTTGGTGAATCTGGTTAATTTCTGCATATTAAGTTGCTTGGTTTGGTAATCATATTGTGCTCTTTTGGTGGAGCAAGATCCTGACAGTTTGAAACTATTCAAAAATAACATAAACCTAATGATGATGCCAAACATGTTCCTAATGAGCACAAAGATGAGTGTGAGGTCTTTACCAAACAAGAAACAACTTTCATAGACTATGAAGTGTTTGATGAACACCAAAAAGACAACCTTGATTACTCCCAACAATAGACATATCTTGATTCAAATGCATTTGAATCTGAGAAGTTTGTGATGATTCCCAATTATCATATTGAGGATTTCTAAGAAGATATGACAAAGTCCAAGCATTATGCAAGTTTAAATAAACATCTTAGAAAGCTATATGGAGTGTTCATAAGAGCTCTAAGTGATACACTTGAATTCAATAGAAGATATAAATATTATCACTTGAATTTTCACCCCTTGAAGAGATGTCTTATATTTCCTCATCCAAGTGTCACAATGGAAACATCTCATAAGCTGTGGGTAACCAGTAGGTGAGATGAATATCTAGAAGGGTTAGTTCCCTTGATACACTCTTTTAAACACTTTATTACTTATAAACTTTGCATGAAAAGTATTAATAAGACAAACTAAAAATATAAAAAGTGATGAAACATAATGAGTTTCCTCCTATTACCTGAACTTATACTACTTAGAGCAAATCAAAGCTTCTTTCACACATAACTCACAATTCAAGACAAATTGTTACATCAATGTTTTATATGCTAGGTTCAAGAGGTATATTGATGCTCAGGAGGGATAATGAATGATTCATAAAATAATAAAAAAATGATCCACTTATAAAACTCTTATACACTAAGAAATAACACTAACAAAGACCTATAACAATTACTCTTCTACAAACTTGGTAAATAGTCAAGGATAACATACTAGAAAAGACTATCTTTTGCTACATAATATCAACAAGATTGCAACAAGACTTAATTATTCAGCATGTAAGTACACAAATTCACTTTTTAATTTCTTAAAAAGACATTCAAATATAAAAATGGATAGGGTTTCACCATTAACCAATGGAGGCTACCCAAAAGAGCCAAAAAAGTCACTACTTATAACATTTGAGAGAGGAGTGAGAAAAGAGAAGTCCAAAGGTCACATGGACACTTTTCATGCTAAGAGAAGGGGTTAAATGTGCATTAAAATATAATTTTAAACTTATAATGCAAATTTATAAAGTACAAGTGTCAATCCAAGGCATGAAACTCTTGAAATGTGGCATGAAATTCTTTTTGCTGGCTCCAAAAACTATATTCATCAATCACCCTTTTTGCAATGTCATAAAACTAACTAGGGATAATTATAATGATTTAAATAATATGGAAGGGTTGTAGACATGATTCTCCATGCATTGGATGCATTCCTAATCATTTGGATTCCTCTAGAAATGATCCATCACTACTTGTAGTCAATGAATTTCCCTATTTCACACAACTTGGACACTTGGCTTCCAAAAAGTCTTTATATTCTCATGAAAATAAATAAAATGGGGTAAATGACATTTTCCAAGGCCATTCATGGCCTTGGAGGCATTAGGCACACCTTTAAAGTATCTTACTTGAAGTTTTTCACCCTTCTCACTATCATGTTCACTATGCCAGTTTGATTGGCTGAGATGGAGCTAATTTTAGGAAAACTTAGGATATTATATATATTATTAAATAGTCATAATGATTATAATAAGTACTAATATCACTCCCAAAGTTGATTGTTCCTCTTGAAAATCCCTATAACCTTCACAATGCATAAAATAGTCAAAGAAATCCATTATGTACCATGTCCGTACAGTTAGGGTAGAAAAAAAGTTAATGAGGAAGAGATATGAAGAGTCCTCTACAACCTAAAACCAATTTCATTGTCATTCCATCTGACTTGGATAGCTCTCCATCCTTGTTTTCTTAGTTAGGTCCTTATCTAAGGGTTTACAAGGGTTTTAGGTATTTTAGGTTCTTAAGCTTTGTTCATAAAAATATGTCATTATAAATTCCATAAAATTTCACAATAGTTATTTTAAAGACCCTTATTAACCCCTAAAAATTTCTTGGATCTCCATTCAAAATTCCAAAGGATATGTGAGCATTTCATGTGGCTCTATCAAGCTTTAATCTTTATTTTGTATACCCTTGAGTTGTCCCTAAGATAAAAAGTTGATTCCTTATGATTTATCTACAAGGTGAAATATTTAAAACATTTTAAATTACCCCAAAAACATTTATAATATTTTAAAATTCCAACTTAAGGCTATAAATGACATTGGCCCCCCATTTGGGTACTAGGCTTAAACCCTGCCTAACAGTCCTGACTGCAACCTTGAGGGTTTATAACTCCTTATTAGGATTATACATTATATTCTTGGTTTTAAATGTTTATATAGGTGTATTTCACATTTAAACATCTTCTTTCAAGGTTCACCTAGCTTCTTGTCTATCTCTTTATCCCCTTTTCTTCAAGGCTATAGGGTTTGATCACAAAGGGAGTGCCCTCTATCTAAGAAAAAATAGAGGGAACTTCCCCTATTTTTATAGACAAAAAAAATATTTCATGGGATCACCCAAGTTATGGGGACCCTCTTCACAAGAAAATATTCTTTGGTCATATCAATTGACCCTCCAACACTTGAAAAAACCAAAATAAACTCATAGGAACGTAGACTGTGTGCAAGATTTTTACCATGTGGACTGTGTGATGCATTTGAAAAGTGTTTTATGCTATGATTACTTGATTTATGGTATAAATTAAATTTAAATTACATTTATCAATACATTCCAATCACTTATTCACTATAACCCTTGTTAAAACCCCTCAAGTCATGTCCTTCACTTGACTATATTTCCTATTTTAGAGGGGTACCTATAGGTTGATTTTCATGATTTAAGATTGATAAAATGTTTTAAGACCACCCTAGATTCTATTAGTATCATTATATACTTGTTTTTAACCATTTATAATCATCCTTATTCTATACTAACACTCAAACCTCACTCCTCAACCTACTGTTACCTACAATCAACTACAGTTGATTGTACTAGAGCAAGTAGAGGCCTATGGGTTAGAAGTCATCTTAGGATATGTGTCACCTTAAATTTAGAATATATGGACCAATTATAATTATATTTAATAAAATAATATTGATATTTCCATGTTTAATAATCTATCATAGATTGTGTGCTCCTACAGTCAGCTATAGGTGAGTATTTTTACATGATGAGACACTTGTAGGTGTCTATAGGACTTAAAACACCACATTTCATCTAATTTTAATGATAATTTAGATAATAAATTATAATTACAATATTTTTCACTTAATCATGGTGTCATGGTCTAAACTATCAACTTGGAATACAAGGTCACTCAAAGATTTAAAACTTGTAGATGTCAATGAAGGATTTTAGTGCTTAACCTTCCAATAACCACCCTCCCTTATTCAAATTTCTCACTAATTTTGTATAGATATTATAAAATGTAGAGGTTACAAGGTTTTACCATTATGATGCCTCAAATATCTTGATAACCTTGTTATAATATATCCACAAAATGGCTTAGACCTCTATTTTCACTTTCTAGAGATTAGATCCCTGAACTCAGCCATCACATCTTTAAAGGAAGTTTACACTTCCATTTTCACAGTTGAAACTTAAAATAGGTATACCTAATCATTACTTCATACTAAGAACCCATGGAAGGCTTTACCATGCTTCAAATTTCCCTTACAAGTACCTTCATAGCTTTATGATGTCACTTGTAGGTGAACATTTTCACATACAGGAAGTGGATACAAATTTGGATAGTATGTGAGATATATGTTCTTATGATGAATTAAAGGCCCTCACTAAGTGTAAAAATTCACTCTTATCACTATAAAAAATTGGAACACCTATCAAAATTCCCATCCCATCATGATGTCATCTTGAAACCTCCTATAGCTGCATTTGAGTTGCATGTAGGCAGCAAATAGAATTAGAGCAATGTGCATAGATGAGTGGTCTCATGAATAGACTTTAAATCACTACCAATTCATAAAATGTATGTTTTTAACTATGGGGATCTTGAAAAAAGTTTAAAAACCTTTGTTTCAATGTGATATCCTCTTTCAAGCACATTTTATAGAGCAAACAGTGGTAGTTAGTGACTAATTTATGTAGTGCATGAACTTGCAACCAATATTATATCCTCTTAAAACATTAAAATGGATTAAATTTATATCATTATTACTTTAATAAGTTAATATAACTTACTTAAAACTGTACAAACACTCTATACAAGCTTCACACACATGGTTGCAAGTGAAAGTGAGTGAAGAGCTGACTATGAGCATGATAAAGATGCAAGTTTGATCAAATCCTAGTGTGATGAAACCAAAAATATAAGGGGGAATAATTATAGAATTGAGACATAGGAAACCTCATATACCATTCACATGAGAACTTTTTAGAGAACCAAGCATTTTGTAAACAAGGAAACCTTGACTAAGACTTCACATAGTGACACCTTCTTGAAACATGAGATGACTTGCCTATAAAAAAACCATGAAAAATGAAACAAACAATGGAGAGAATTTGAGGATAGAAACAAAATCATCTAGAATCAACATCACCCATTGGATTGTATAGACTTATCCAAATTAGAGCAAAACCTATAGGGTGTAAGAAATAGTGAGCAAAAAAACATAGTCAACTTATTAGAGATGATTCATAAATCATGATTGACAAATATTTGAAAACTTATTATGGAAATTAATATATATGAGTTTAATTTCACCTCCCAAAGGAGTTTGACTTGGAAGCTCTTCAACTGGCTGTACTAAGCACAAACCTATTAACTGGTTCTATGTGTCTAAAAGGGTGAAGAAGTAGAATGGTTTTGGATCCTTTTTAGCACTTCCAAATCATGTTAAGCACTAAGATTAGTTTTAAGAATATGAATAGACATTTTTTGAACTTATCCAATGTGTCACATTTTCTCATGGGTTGTACAAGTGCCAAACTCTTTTTTCAATTGATTTCTTGATCTTTAGTTGGATATCCTACAAGTTTTAGATAGGATTGACAATGTTGATAGGGATTATGAATTATTGGACATTTTAAAGAATACTAAGACACTTGGACACCTTGAAAACCATGCCACTTGCATTTATGACCCTAAATGCCTACTAAGTGACTCAAAATGACATATAAACTAATCAGATGATGAGGAAGGCCAATAAGGCATTAAATTACATAAAATACCCTATGTCAAAATATTAGACTGCTAAAACATGTAAATATCAAGTTTTTACCTATAGGCGTCCCAATTTGACCAATAGGGTCAAATTTGGTCAACAAAATGGTGCCTCATAGGGGTATTATGCCTGCTATACTAAAGATCAGTAGCCTTATCCATTGGGCCAAGGGTGTCAATGAATTTTTGAAGACAACTAGTAAGGAATTTCCTAAAACACACATAAAATAACCACACCACACCAAAAAACACAAAAAAATAAAGACACCAACAAGACTTACACGTGTGTAAGCACTTAGGGAAAATAAGAAGAACAACAACTATGTACAAAGAGAGAAGAGAACCTTAGTAAAAATGTTTAAGATAGATCCCATTGAATAGGATATGAAGCTCTTCTCCATCCAATTTGGAGATTTAGAAAGAATTGTGTTACTTACGTTGAGTGATGACATAAGGGCCACTCCACAAAACATCAAACTTTATGTGTTTTCTAGGCTTAGCCCTATCTTTATCCCACTTTAAAACAATGTCTCCCTCTTGGAATATTTTTAGCATGGATTTATTATCAAAATATCTCTTTGTTTGATCTTGGTGAGATCTCATAGTGTACATAGCTCTATCCCTTGTTTATTCAAGCTTCATGAATTCACATAATATAACCTCCATACTTTCAATTTCCATCAACTCCAGCTGGTAAGTAAGATCCAAAGCTGGTAATTCAAGTGAAATAGGTAATTTATCCTCTCTTCCATAAAAAAGTGTATATGGTGAGTTTCTAATGGCTCTCTTGGGGGTGATTCTATCAACCCAAAGAGCTATCTTTAATTTGGAATGCCATGTTTTTTGGTTCTCCTCCATTGTTCTCTTGAAAATCCTAATTAGATTATTATTATTGGACTCAACTAGTCCATTCCATTGTGGATAATAGTTGGAGGAATTACTAAGATAAATACCATGTTTCAAAGCCCACTCACTTGTCTTTATTCCAAGGAAAGCCAATGCATTATCAAAAATTATTATTGAAGGAGCCCAAAATCTTGTCACTATGCCTCAATAGAAGTCTAAAACTAAACTTTCATTTGCTTACTTAAGATCTATATCCTCCACTTATCTTGTAAATTAATCTATGGTAGCTAACACTCACTTGTGACCAACACTAGAAGGTGGGCTGATTAAGCCAATGAAATCTAGAACCCATTGCATAAAATGTTGGTCTACTTGTATTCGATGAAGAGGTAAGCCTGCTTCCATAAAAGAGGTCACATTTTTAAAATTTACTTACCCAATCATGAGTATCTTTAAACAAACTAGGCCAAAAATAACTAGCTCTCTTAATCTTGGTAACTGTGGTCCTTGAAACAAAGTGATCACCTACTGGTCTATCATGAAACTCAAACAATATCTTATCAAATAGATATGATTCAACACATTTCAATAGTACACCTGTTAAGTCTTTTATAAACAATACTCCAACAATAATTACATAAGGAATAGATTGTAATCTAAAGAATCTTCATTTGGCTCTATCTAGGCGTTGTCGACATTCACCAGTTTGAAGAAAATTGATCATTTCTTGTGTCCAACTCCTCATTGGCGATGATTTAAATATCATAGGATCATATTTAAGGATTAAAAAAAATTCCTTTTGTTCCTTCAAATCTGAAGCAAGGTGTTCACATAATCCCTTCCCTTTCACTAGCTTGGTAGTCTTGATTTCTACATCATACTCTATTACTTTTGTAATCCAACCAGCTCATTTTTTATTCAAATAACTACTCAAAAGGAAGTATTTTAAATTAGGACAAGGTAAAAATATATTAATCTTGTTGTTATGAAACATGTGCCTAAACTTATTTAGACTTATAACAATTGAAAGTACTTGCTTCTATACATAAGTGTACCTTACCTCATTACCTTCCAATCCTTGACTAAAAAAGGCAATGGGTTACTCCAAGTTTTCTTCATTTGATTTAGTGAGCATGGAAGGGATTAATTCTTCATTTCCAAAATTATAAAAGTTTAAATCCTTTGAGATATCAATATTTTCAAGAGTTGGAGATTGAGCAATAGCTTGATTGATCTCTTCAAAACTCTCTTTGTTTCTCTTTGCCCAAGTAAACACTTCATCTTTCCTTAGCATAGAGGTTAGAGGCTTGACTAAATTAGAAAAATAAAGAAAGAAAATCTTTATGAAATTGATTTTTCCAAAGAATCTTTTCAAACCTTTCTTGTGTTTGGGTAAAGTCAATGCCAAGATTGCACTCGCCCTTTCAGGATCTATGGATAGACCTTCCTTTGAAATAACGTGTCCCAAAAGTTTTCCTTAATGAAAAACAAACACAAACTTATTTGGATTAAGAGAGATTCAAAACTATCTAAATTTCTTAAAAATCTTCCTAAGATGATTCAAATGATCCTTTTCATCCTTGGAGAAGACCATGATATCATCAAGATACACCAGCACTATATCATTTATTCATCCTTTAAAATCCATATCCATTGCACATTAGAAGGATGCCCCAACATTAGACAAACCAAAATTAATTTTAATATAAGCATATGTGCCCCATTTAGTGGTAAAGGCTGTATTGTATTGATCTCCTTCCTTTACCAAAATTTGATTATACCCTGAATATCCATCAAGGAGTGAGAACCTTTAACTACCTACCACAACTTGCAAAATTTGCTCCATGGAAGGAAGAGGGTAATGGTACTTCAAGGAAACTATATTATAATCTATAACTTCAACACATAACTTGATTTCTCCATTCTTATTCCTTACAGGGACTAAGTTTGCCATCCAAGATGAATGCTTAATAGGAAAAATGATCTTAGACTCAATCAACTTTATAAGCTCCTTTCTCATAAGAGGCTTAATCTTATGATTGATTAGCCTTTGTTTTTATTTTATAATATTATAATTCTCATCTAAATATATTGTATGTTGAGTTATATTTGGATCAAAACCTTTTAAAACACCATATTCCCATGCAAAGATATAAACAAATTCTTTGCATAATTCAATGGAAGGATGTCTTTCTTCTCTAATACATACCTTCCCAACAGTAAGAAACTTATATTTTAATATTTTTACTCTCTCATAGTTTTATTATTTATTATACATGCTTAAATTTTCCTTATTCAACTGATCATCATCATTAAAAATACTTTCAACTGTGACTAAGCCCTTAGGGAACTTATTTGTCTTCAATTGTATAATCTTCCCTCCACGTTGATACTATAGTTTGGATTGGTTTTTTTAGGAAAACTCAACCTCCTCTTATATAAAAATAGATATTTGATGGTCATTATCAAATACTTTATAATTAGTGACATTATAAGGTATAGAGGGTGTTACTATCAATTTGATATGAGGCTAGTTCTTGTCATCTCTTATCTCCTTTAGAATATGAAACTAAGCTCTAATGGATGATAAACTATCAGCATGTTTGTTATCTTTTCTTGGTATAGATTTAATGTTGAAATATTTTAAATATTATACAATATCCCACACTCTATTCTTATATGATTTAATCAAAGAATTCTTAGTCATATTTTGACCTCTCACTCTATTCATAATCAACTCACTATCACCATAAACTCGTAACTCCTTCACACTTCTTTTTCTTGCCCACTCAAGGCCATGAATGAGGGCCTCATATTCTACTACATTACAAGTACACTTGAATATAAATATGAAAGTAAAGTAATACCTTTCCTTGGATGGAGACACTAACATTGCTCCACCACTTATTCCAACCTTGCTTCTTAATCCATCAAAATAGAGTTGCCATAGACCATTCATGGTGTCATTTGGCTTCATCAAATTTGGTATAAAGAGCCTTATTAATGTATGCAATACACTCCAAGACTATATTATTCTATAAATATATAAGGATCATGTTCATAGTTTTCAACTCCCCATTCATCTAGATGTTTATCAAAAAGTCCCTCAAGAGAAGAAGTTGGAGATTTATATATGTGAAGTTCTTCCTCATCAAGAATAGTATAATTGACATTTGTAACTTTAGGAATGTACATATATAAATGATTGTGACAAAGAGGTTCCTATTAAATATTTACCTTGGTACCATACCTTGTTTTTAAAACCATATATGATGAATTTGCTACCAAGTATCCACCTATCTTAGCTGTAAACTCTCTTGATAAATAAAGAGCAAAGTATGGGGGTAAATTTACAACAACCAAATCATGAGAGATGGATAAATTAGGATAATAATGTAAAGTCAAATTAAAATTCTTGACTACTTCCAAGGTTTTTTTTGGTGACCCATCCAATTTTAGAACTCCTTTAGCCATTGGTTCATACTTGAGTCCTATTTTATCCACTATTGACTTAGGCATGACATAGGTACTAGCCCAAATATATATGATACAATTATGAACTAAACAATCAAGAATGATCAAGGATAGATAAAAAGGAGTCTTATCATTTTTATTTACTTGTCCATCAATGGGTTGAGATCCATTCACCAAAACAACATTTTTAGTCCTTGATGATCCAATTAGTTTACTTAGTCCAAGCAGTTCCTTTTGGAGAATATCCTTTTGTCCCAATATTGTAAATGAGTCCCATAATGAAATATTAATGTGTTACTTCTTCATTTGATCCAAAACGTTGATATAATGATTTTTCATCTTGAATTTCTCTTTGGAAGCACTAGTACCTTATGGTGTAGCATGTTAAGATGGATGTGTAGGAGCTGGTCTTAAATTATAAAATTTCTAATTTTCTTGTACCTTAGGAGTTGAGCTAGACCCACCTATCATTGGATTTTATGTAGGATTAAAAATGTGTCCTTGATTTTTCCCTCGTTTCTCTTCAACAACCCTCTTCTTAGATCTAGTGTTAGATGATACACTAACATTCACATTATTTGAACTTCCCAAATGATTCATGGCACAAAATTCTACCTCTAAATGATTCATAAGAGTGGATTCAGAATGTGTTTGTATATTATCCATTACATTTTGTATTGTAACCTCAAAATTAGGAAATTTAGGTACTTTACTACTTTACATTGTCATGGCTTGACTAGGCATTTCATTGGCATATAAAACTTGGCCTCGATTTTGGTCATAGGAAGGGTACCATGATTGTTCTTGAAAAAATTATTTTGAGTAAGAACAAGAGCTCTATAAAATAGAGTGTTAGGATTGAAAATTTGGTAAGGTATAGCTTGAGTTATTTTACCTTGTCCTTGGTGAGCATTACCTTGAAAAAGAGGCCTACTTGCTTGTCCAAACTAATTGTAAGGTTGATAAGGCCTATAATTTTGGGCTTGTTATCTTTTGAGAGAAAGTAATTCATTACTAAAAGTTTGAACAAAAATCTTGACTTCATGAATCTAATTGGTAGGGGCAAGGTTAGAATTCTCTTGGCTATTAGGTAATGGATCCAAGGTAGGTAATGTAGTTTGACTAAGGGGCTGCAAATCAGGAAAAAATGGCATTGGTGGTCTAAGAGAAATATTTCTCAATTGAAAAAGATAATTCTCAGAATTAATAGCTATATCATAGGTACTAGGTAGTGTATTCCCACCCATATATTGGATCATCATGGCGACATCACTATTCAATACTTTTAGGTAATACAAGAAGGCATAATTTAGAGTGGGTCTCACAAGGGTTGGGGTCCTATCCCATGTCTTTTGAAATCTAGAGTTAAAATATTGTATGAAATATTGAGGGACCCTCTTGATAGTATTAAATTCCTCAACTAGTGACAAATAATCACTCTTCTCTTCAAATCTCTTAGACAATAGATTTCCTAGTTCATCCCATGAAGTAATAGAAGCATGAGATAGAGTTCCATACCAGTATGAAGCTTTCACTTTGAAGACAATGCCAATATTCTAATGGCTACATTCTCTTGAGTGATATTATGGATGTTACATAAATTTTCCATGTTTTTAATGTGTTTAATAGGAGTAATAGGACTATCTCCACTAAAACATGGAACACTTTTAATGGCTGCTTCAGGAATTTGGTCATATTGGGCAAGATTCAAAGGAGATGATCTAGTGAAGGCCAAAAAAGGCATATTTTTATCCATATTAGAATTTATGTTGTGAGTATTATGGGTTAAATCAAGTATAAACTTGTATTTGTTAAAAACCAACTCCCTTCTATAAGGATGAGTATTCATAAATCTCAACCTCTTAATAGAATAACAAGGCAATTACACAAACTCAAAAGGTATACCTTTAGTAGAAGACCTATTGGTCACCTTTTGCATGGAAAATTATGACTAATAAACAAAAAAGGATGTGAAAACTTAATGGAATCACTAGGTATTAAATATAGATGTTTTTGCAACTGTAAATATGCCAAGATCAACAACAATCTTAGACAATATTCTAGGTCTTAGATTCCCACCAAGAGTGCCAAAAACTATTGTCACTTGGATTTTCACCCCTTGAGGAGATGTATCAGATCTCCTAATCCAAGTGTCACAATAGAAACATCTCACAATTTTTGGGTAACCAATTGGTGAGATGAATCTCTAGAAGGGCTAGTTCCCTTGATGCACTCTTTAAAACACTTTCTTACTTATCAAATTTTCATGAAAAGGGTTAAGAAGAAAAAATAAAAATATAAAATGTGATGCACCAATAATTAGTTTCCTCCTATTGACTAAAATTATACTACTTAGAGAAAATCAAAGCTTCTTTCACACATAACTCACAACTCAAGACAATTTATTACATCAATGTTTCATATGTTAGGTTCAAGAGGTATATTGATGATTAGGAGGGATAATGAATGATCCTTTGGAGAATAAAACCATAAAAAACTTCTAAAATTATGATACAGTAATAAATAACACTAAAAAATACCTATAACAATTACTCTTTTTCACACTTGGTAAATAGTCGAGGACAACATACTAGAAAAGACTGTCTCTTACTAGACAAGATCAAAAAAATTGTAATAAGACTCAATAATGAATCATGTAAGTATAAAATTCTAATTTATTATTTATTAAAGATACATTTAAATATAAAAATGGCTAGGTTTTCACCATTAACCAATGGAGGTTACCCAAAAGAGCTTAAAAAGTCACTTCTTATAACATTTGAGAGAGGAGTGAGAAAAGAGAAGTCTAAAGGTCATTTGGATGATTTTAATGATAATATAAGGGGTTAAATTTACATGAAAATATAATATTAAATTAATCATGAAAATTTATAAAGTACAAGTGTCAATCCAAGGCATGAAACTCTTGAAATTTGGCATGAAATTCATTTTTCTAGCTCAAAAAACTATATTCATCTATCACCCTTTTTTTAACATCCAAAAACTGACTAGGGATAGGTATAATTATTTAAATGAGAGGGAAGGGTTGTATACATGCATATACATGCACTAGATGCATTCTTAATCACCTGGATTCCTCTAAAAAAGAGACATCACTATTTGTAGTCAAAGAAACTCCCTATTTCACACACCTTAGACACTTGTCTTCCAAAAAGTATTTAGTTTTTCATGAAAATACATAAAATGGGGTTAATTACATGTTAAAATTCCATACATGTCCCTTTATTCATAAAACACACCTTCAAATCAATTTACTTGAAGTTTTTCACCCTTATCACTATCATGTTCACTATGCCAGTTTGACTGGCTAAGATGAATCTACTTGTAGTAACACTTAGGATATTTTATGTAGTATTAAATTCTAATATTGAGTTATAATAAGTCCTAATATCAATCCAAAATTTGATTTTTCATCTTGAAAGTCCCTAAAACTTGAATAATGCCTAAAATAGTCAAATAAAGCCATTCTATACCATGTCCATATAGGTAGGGTAGCATAAAAGTTGATGAGGATGATATTTGAAGAGTCTTATATGACATAAAACCAATTTAATGGTCATTAAATCCCACTTGGATAACTTTCCATCCTTTTTTTCTCAGTTGGGTCCTTATCCAAGAATTTGCATGGGTTTTAGGTCTTTTAGGATCTTAAGGTTTGTTCATAAAGATATGACATTATAACTGCAAAAAAAATTCAAAAGAGTGATGTTAAAGACCCATATTAACCCCTAAAAAATTATTTGATCTCCATGAAAAATTCCAAAGGATATGTGAGAATTTCAAGTTGTTCTATCGAGCTTTAACCTTCATTTTGTATACCCTTATTGTCCTTGAGCTCAAACGTGGATTAATTATGATTTATCTACAAGGTGGAAGATTTAAAACATTATAAATGACCCATAAAACATGATACAATAGGTTATAATTTCCACCTAAGTCTAGAAATGACATTGGCCCCCCATTTGGGTATTAGGCTTAAACCCTGCCTAATAGTCCTGACTGCAACCTTGAGGGTTTAGACCTCCTTGTTAGGATTATCCCTTATGTTCTTGGTTTTACATGTTTATATATGTGTTTTTAACCTTTAAAAACCTTATTTAAATGTTCACATAGCTTTTGGTCTATCTCTTTATCCCTTTTTCTTCAAGTCTATAGGGTTTTCTCACAAAGGGAGTGCCCTCTGTCTGTGATAAAATAGAGGGTAATGACCTTATTTTTATAGAAAAAAATATTGGATGGGATTAAAAAATATATGGGGACCCTATTCACAAAAAATTATCCTTTATTCATATCATTTGACCCTCCATCACTCACAAATACCAAAATAGACTCCTAAGAAGGTAGACCGTGTGCAAGATTTTTACCATGTGGACTATGTGATGCATTTGACAAGTGTTTTATGTTATTATTCCTTGATTGAGGGTATAAATTAAATTTAAATTCCATTTTAAAATCCATTCAAATCACTTATTCACTAAAACCCTTGTTAAAACCTCTCAAGTCATGTCCTTAACTTGACTGGTCAAAATACTTAATTGTATTTCTTATTTTGGAGGGGTATCTGTAGGTTGATTTACATGATTTAAGCTTGAGAAAATGTTTTTTTACCACACTAAAGTAACTTAGGATAATTTTATACTTGTTTTGACCCATTTGGAATCATCCTTGTGTTGTAGTAACACTCAGACCTCACTCCTTAACCTATTGTTACCTACAGTCAACTACAATTGACTGTACTAGAGCAAGTAAAGGCCTATGGGTGAGAAGTCATATTGAAATATGTGTAAAATTAAATTTATAAGATATGGAACAATTATAATCTTATTTCATAAATAAACATTTATATTTCCATGTTTAATCCTTTATCATTGACTGTGTGCTCCTACAATCAGTTGTAGGTGAGTATTTTTGCATGATGGGACACCTATAGGTATATATGAGATTTAAAACACCACATATCATCTCATTTTGATGATATTTTAGATAATAAATTATACTTCCACTATTTGGAGTCACTCAATCATGGTGTCATGTTCTAAACTATCAAATTTGAATACAAGGTCACTCAAAGATTTAAAACCTTTAGATGTCAATGAAGGATATTAGTGCTCAAATGGACAACTTTGAGCCTTCTAAAAAGCACTCTCCCTTAATGAAATGATTCACTCCTTTTGAAAAGATATTATATAATGTAGATTTTATAATGTTTGACCATTATTATTCCTCAAATCTCTTGATAACCTTGTTATAAGATATCCAAAAAATAGCTTAGATCTCTATTTTCACCTTCTAGGGATTAGATCCTTGAATTCAGTCATCACATCTTTAAAGGTAGTTTACACTTCCATTTTCCCATTTGAAACTTCAAATAGGTCTGACCTGATCAGTCCTACATACTAGGACTACAAGGAAGGCTTTACCATGCTTAAAATTTCCCATACAAGTACCTTCATGGCTCTGTGATGTCACATGTAGGTGAACATTTTCACATACATGTAGTGGATACAAATTTGGATAATATGTGAGATATATGTGATTATGATAAATTAAAGTTTCTCACCAAGTGTTCAAATTCACTCTTATCACTCTAAAATATTAAAATACCTATCAAAACTCCCATCGCATCATGATGTCATCTTGAGAACCTCTTGTTGGTGTATTTGAGTTGCATGTAGGCAGTGAAAAGAATTAGAGAAATGTGCATAGATGAGTGGTCTCATGAATAGAATTAAAATCAATACCAATTCCTCAAATGTATGTTTTTCACTATGGATATCTTGAAACAAGTTTTAAAACCTCTGTTTCAACATGATATCCTCTTTTAAGCACCAATTATAGATCAAACAGTGGTAACTAGTGACTGATTTATGTAGTGCATGAACTTGTAAGAAATATTGCCTCTTATTCAAACATTAAAATGGAATCTCCTCAGCTATTTATGACTTGAACAAGTTAATATACCTTCCTTAAAACTCTATGGACATGTTAGACAAGATTCATACACGTGGTTGTAAGTGAAAGTGAGTGAAGAGATGATTGTGAGCATGACAAAGATGTAAGTTTGATCAAAGATTGATGTGATGAAACCAAACATGAAAAGAGGAATAATTATATCAGTGAGAGATAGGAAAAATCATATTCCATTCACATAAGAAATTTTTAGAGAACCAAACTTTCTGCAAACAAGGAAACCTTGACTGAGACTTCACATGGTGACACCTTCCTATAACATGAGATGACTTGCCTATCAAAACACCATGAGAAATGAAACCAATAATGGAGATAATTTTAGGAGAGAGAAAACATAATATATAATAAACATCACCTATTGTATTGTATGCACTTGTCCAAATTAAAGCAAAACCTATAGGGTGTAGGAAAAAATGAGTAGAAAAACACA
This sequence comes from Torreya grandis, assembly GCA_037957365.1. NCBI lineage: Eukaryota > Viridiplantae > Streptophyta > Pinopsida > Cupressales > Taxaceae > Torreya > Torreya grandis. Next base: position 783,344 of record JARHVA010006193.1, on the reverse strand, counting down.
ATCAACTTGTTAGAGATGATTCATAAATCATGGTTAACCAATATTTGAAAAATTATTATGGAAATTAATATTTATAAGTTTAATTTCACCTCAAAAAGTTGTTTGACCTAAAAATTCTTCAGTTGGCTATACTAAGCACAAACCTATTGACTGGTTTTATGTGTGTAGAAGGGCAAAGAAGGAACATAACAATTTTAGACCCTTTTTAGAACCTACAAAGCATTTCAATAACTAAGATGAGTTTGAATAAAATGGACATTTCATGACATTATTCCACATGTCACATTCCCTCATGGGTCCTACAAGTGCCAAACTCTTCCTTTTTAGTTGATTTCTTGATCTTCAGTTAGATAACCTATAAGTTTCAGATGGGATTGACAATCTTGATAGGGAATCTAACTTATTGAACATTTGAAAGAATACTAAGACACTTGGACACCTTGAAAACTATGTCACTTAAATTTATAACCCCTAAATGCCTATTAAGTGACTCAAACTGACATATAAACTAATCAGATAATGACTAAGGCTAACAAAGCATTAAATTACATCAAATAGACTATAACATACCCTATGAAAAAATATTATACCCCTAAAACATCTAAAGATCAATTTTTTACCTATAGGGGTCCCAATTTGACCTATAGGGTCAAATTTATCAACATTAACAATGGTAAGTCATTTAACTATCTACATAAGCAAGTATTCATTGATAAGTATGCATCATATGAGGTTTTGTTTTCATGGAGTAGTATTTATGAAAGAAGAATTATATTTGACCCTGGTTGAATCAATGAAGAGTTATTTTTCATCTCAAGTGTTTTGAGGTTTTGTACATATTAGGATAGGTGTGTGCCTTCCTTTGAGTTGGTGTGTGTTTTCCCTAAGTTCTTAAAGAGCACAAGTGTGTGTCTTGGTGTCTTATTTTCTATGTTTGTTTCTTATTGTGTTTGGTTTGAGTTTAAGGTTTGTTCAAAGGCATATCAATGTTAATTATAGTGTATGGGTGACTCCATTACCCAAGGATAGGAGAAGGCAATTGGTCTTAATATAGTAGGCATGCTATCCCCTAAAAATCACCAGAATGTTGACCAAATTTCACCATAGGTAAAATTAGGTCAACCCCTATAAATTCAATATTTTAATAGGGTCCTTATAGGTTTTAAATGTATTCCATGCTCCTAAATAAGGTCACAACATATTTTAACCTTATCATATTTGTCATTTATCTTATTGTAACCTTTTTTCCACCTTTTGGTCACTCTAAGGGAGTTATACGTAAATTTCACCAAAAGGAAAAATGTAAAGGCTCAATATAACATACTTCCTATCAAGGAATGCTATAAAACTATTTTAAAACTAAAACCATTATAGATTCAACATTAAAATAAGAATATCACTATAAAAAGGCAGTTTCAAGTAGTTTTATAAACTAAAGTGACTCACCTGGCATGTATGAGGATTCAAAAAAATGTTATGGTATGCCTAAAAGTCTTTTCTAGGCTCAAGAAGCTTCAATAGGTTAAAAAATTATCAAAACTAGTTTCTCTCTCCTATTGCTCCCTTGGATAGGTCAAGAAGGTCAAATAGTTTTATGTTGGTCTAGATCGGGTAAGGAGAGTTTAAGTGAATGCACTTTGTGGATGTTAGGGGTCCCTGTGTAATTCCATTCCATGGCCATAGTTTCAATATTGGTGGTACGTACTATATGAACAATCACTAAGATTGTTTTCACCTCCAAACTACCTGTACATTCCCAATGATTGGGTTCTCTCATCTATTTACATTGGTCTATGTGAACCAAGTTGTGTATGTGGACTTATAGATCATGCTCATACTTTTCATGTTGAATTTAATTGATTTATCATGTGTGGATATGAAGGAAAAGGTAAAAATCAGTCTCTTGTACTAGGAGTGAACACCAATGGTCTAAAGAATAGTGTTTTAATAGTTGTAGGTGAAGGTGTGAAGTGGAGGGTTGAAAATCAACTTAAAATGAATAACCTAAATGTAATGTGAGTTTATAATCTTAGTTGATCATGTAGGAATATGGTTTGAGGTCATAATAGACATATATCCTCACTATCATCCAGGTAGAATGCACATTGAACATGTTTGTCTTAGAGATGGGAGGTGCCAATGGTCTATGGGAGATTCAAATTACATGCTCATAACCCTTCAACAAATCTATATCACCTTTAAATCCCATGTCATATTCTACCTATTCAAAATAGGGCTAAACATTCAAAATAATGAGGCCATTATCTATAGCCACACTTGGAGTTTAAAGTCTCAGAATTGAAGAAACTTGTGGAATGGGAAGTTTACCTTAAATTATCTAAAAAGAGACTTTTCTTTGTATAGTATCATCTTCTGGTGAAAGACTATGAGGTTTAGGTAGGTCTGATGGTTTCTTTATTGTATCCTAATATTATAGATCACATATTGACACAATAGGAGGTTTTTGGGTCAATGGAGAAGGATGGTTGAATGGATTAAAACTTAGTCAATTTTCCACCACTTGAAACACTCAGTGAAATATAGTGCCTTTTAGTCCAAAATGAACCTGTAACAATACAACATTGCAAGTGACAATTAGTGTATTGGTGGTAAGAGATGAGAGCATGGTTCTAAGGCATGAAATGAGCTCAACTAGGTATGATATGACCTCAGTGACTTCAGGAAGATTAAAAGGAGTGGAAACATAATGCTAAAAAACATATATGACCACCTACAAGAATCTTATCATTCCTTACTGAACACCTATAGTCTGACTATGGAGACAAACAAGCATAAGAAAATAGAGAATACAAGTTTAAAAGGTATACAAAAGTGTAAGAGGGGTGAATACATTAAAATAAATTTTATAGTGATGATACCAAATTTCCATGAGAATCTTAGATTTAGGGAAATAAAACATGGATTGAACTAAACTAGATTTTCAAATCTCATACCTAGTCCACAAAAACCCTGCACTTGCAAACATGCCTAAGATAATTTTGGAAATTAGAAATGTTGATGGATTTAGAAGCATAGTCAAATTTTGAAAATTGACATAGAGGATCCTCATGACCTAAAAAATCCCTCCATAATCTCCTTTAGGTCGAGTGAATAGGGGAAGTGTCCTCTATTTTATCTCAGACTAGAGGCACTCCATGAGTGATATAACCTATAGACCTAATGAATGGATGGTGGAAGGATGAATGGGAGAGCCTTAAATAAATGCAGGATGATGTCTAAGGTTGTATTGAAGGTGATTTTTTTTGAAAAGGACCTATAGTCACTATGAACACTCAGAAGGGTGACATATTTAGGAAACACATTCTAGCAAACTAGGCCTAGAACTAGACATGAACCCTCATGGTGTATAATGTAAATATTATGATAATATGATCTTTCAAAGAAAAGTGAGAGAATTTAGGAGAAAATATATGGTTGATTAGATTCAATGGTTTGCAAGGAATAACTCAAAATTGGTCATTCTGGCCTAATTCTCTCTTAAGGGTGTCCAGAATGCCTAGTAGGAACTCGAGAGCCATTTTATTTTGATCATATTTGTAAAAAAAATGTGAATGGTGTATCAATAATTTATTCATAGTCGAGGGGTGTATTTAACTCAAAATCAGTAGCATTGGTTGAAGGGTTAAGCATCTAACTTTTATGAATCATCACTAAGAACCTAAATGACCTAAAACTGTCTTAAACCCCTCACATGAACCTGATGAAGAAAATATGAATATAAACACATAAAAAAGAGGTAAATTTACCTATAAACTTACTTTAACCTATTATTAACTCTACCAGGATCCTCACCACTTAGATTTTTTATACAATCACTTATATGGACATGCCTAATTATGAGTTTTTTATAAGATTTGAGTTGCATTGAAGGTGAAGAAGGGAATAGGTGAATGGAAATCATTGTGTAAGGTGTGTGGAGAATTTTTAAAATTAATCATACCAAATTATCATAACAATGATGCATGAATACCCCTTTGTTAAGTTGGTCATTGCAGGTAGTCTTGAACAAGACAGTGAGAAAGAGGGTGACTACCCAAGTTGAAGATGATAAGTGTGATATTGAATATTCTTGAGGTCTACATGATAAAACATAGGACAAATAAGGTTTGAATAGGTGTCTTACATCCTTGAAACTAAATTTATTGAGAAACTACAAGTCACCATAGTGATAAATTTGATAATCAAGGCCTAGAGGGCTAATGAGTGATTGCAAACAAGGAACACTAGTGTCAAGGAGGAGGTTATCAGTTAAAGGGGAATTATGACTTGCACTAATAATGTTTTTCACCTCCTCAAGTTAGATGATATGTGCTAATGACTTAAAAATTATTTCTATACTGTCAAGTGGATTCCTCATCAAGAAGGTAGTGACAATGAAGATCTCTATGCCAACATCAGGAGAATGATATTTCAGATGGAGACTTGTCTAAGAGGACCTCATAACATATTATATAACTCTATTTTCTTACATTATAGCTATATTTCAAGCCTTGAGACTTGGCCTTATGAATTTTCAACTTCACTCCTTCTCTCTCATCTCATATGCTCTATATATTCAAGCCATTTTTGCATTATAAATAATCCATAATTGATATGGCAAAGCCCTTATAGTTTTGACATCTTGTTTTGACTTTGAATAAAGTTCTGAAGTTGATTTAGACTCTAAAATTCTTTCTTGAGTATGTCAAGTAGTCTATTTGGATGATAAGTGATGCATTTCTTATTCTTATTTCCATTCTACACTTGTATGCATTATGTGAGTAGTATTTTATTCTAACAGGTCTCATGAAGTGTATATGTTTGTTAGGTGTATTTGAAGTATGTGAGAGATTAATAGTGTCTAATATCAAACCTCCTAGCTACCCACCTCTAGATATGCATATTAATATACCTCCATGTAGAAACACTTATGCTAGAAGAACCTTGGGTTGAGATCAATTTTAGAAGTCTTCTTTTTTAGTGCATATTCAAGTATGTTTGTGGAGTTATCTTTGGTGTATGACCTTCATTAGTATAGGTTGATTTCAGTTTCCTTCTCCCCTTTTCACCCCAATATTAATTAGTCTAGTTTAGTGTGTGAGCCTAAAATATAGATCAAGAGATATATCCCTTCAAATATAGAGATCTATATCTTGTAGTATCTTCTCTATATGTAGAGATAGTTCCATGTTAACCCAAATTTGAGATGGTCTACTTGGCTTCTCTCGGGTGTAAATTTGGGATATAACAATAAACCTGGTCAAATGTGGATGTATTTTCATTATAAAATATCCTTGAAGGAAAATTAATATCTCACATAGTCTTGAAGATCATTATAAATAATGTATTTAGGTGATAAGCCCTAGAAGTCAAGGGTACTAATGTTGTCTATAGGCCAGGTTCAAAAGGAGATTATGAATCTACAGGTTTACAAACCTATAGGTCAATATTTGAACCAAATGGTTTTAATGGGGAGTGTATATGGAATTTTTAATGAATGATATTACGTAACCTTTCATTTTAAAAAATCTCTATAAGATTTGAAACCCAAACTTCTTAGGCCAACAATGAAAGAATGAGGTCCAAGTGCATACAAAGCAATAAATTGCATGGAACAAGAATAATTGTGATTATATAAGAAATAAATGTTCATATAAATTTAATGGACTTAAAATTAACCATATAAAGGATATATAATATTTATATAATCATAATAAACATATATTAGGGCTCAAAATTCAACTCACCTTGTATTCAAATGGACTGTGTGAGATAGGATGGACTGTGTAAGCTAGGATGGACTGTGTGAGCCTAAAAGAAGATTATGAAGGTTAAAAATGCACACAAAAGGTGTTTTGAGTCTATTGGAGTGATGGGGAATATTTAAAAACATAATTCACTTTGTCTATAATTACATCATTGGTCTGTTAGGCTCAAGATGGAGAAGAACATTAGGCCAAATAATGACCTACAAGCTTGTCACATGCAATAGGAACAAAATGGATATTTGTGAAGATTATTTGAGGGATAAAAATGTTAAAAGGGTAAGAATAAATGTGAGTGAAATTTTAATATTATAAAAAACATCTCAAGAAGGCTAAACTAGTTCAAGGAAACCTGTTTGATAAACCTAATAGTCAAGGATACCTAATGACTACCTATAGGTTGGTTGTTGGCAGTATGATAAAAAACATAGGTGGGATGTGGAATGATATTTTAGGAGGTATTTAGAGAGGAAAATATTAGTATTAATATAGTCTGTAATATTTTTCAAAATCACTAAAGTTATAAAGAGAGAAGATCCATCTTCAAAATTGTAGTCAAAAGCTCATAAGCACCTACAGGCTTGTTATAGGTGAATTGGGGGAGAAAGTGTATCGGTTGTTGTTTAAACACATGAGGTATATGATAATATAAAAGGATAAATACAATATTTTCTAATGTTCCAATAGGATCTTCATATAACTTCAAGGTGATAGAATGCAATGAAGGGGTCAAGAAGCTTAATTAGGTCTAAAAGTTCTACATAACCACTTACAGGCATGTGTATGAGAAATAAAGGAAAATTACATGTTTTGGAGTGTTTTTATGATTAATGAGTCCCAAGGGATACATTATATGTTTTAATATGATTCCATGAGGTTTTTAATAACTGAGAAATAAGTAAAATGCTTGAAAAGTCTTTCTAGGTCACTTCAATATGATTGGCTACAAACCCTTACTCAAGGTTTAAGGTAAGTTTCAATGAATTGAAGGGAAAATTAATTCATATAAACATTTTAACATATCATATGATGTTACAAATACCACAAGATAGATTTTCAATTCCAAATAATTTGATACATTTTATTGCTAAATATCTCTCCTCGAATAAACAATCATGCTTGTATTGTTAAAAAGGGTAACTTCTAGTACGTGTGGACTTGAAAGAGGAAGTGAATGGAATATTGAGCCTATTTTGGAATAAGTGGGGGTTATACACTCAAAATTATTAGTGTTAGTTCATTCATAGAATCACACAATTTTATGAACTATCATTACCAAGTTAGGTGGCTCTAAAACCCTTATTAAACCCTAAACATAACTTGATGGAAGAGATAGGCCCTCCAAGCACTCAAAATGGATTTAAATTATTTATATACCACTTTTATGACCTCTATGCTTCTACTATGCATTTATTGAGCAAAGTGATGGCATGTGTGAACTAAATTATATGGAAAATGTCCTAAGAATCCCCTTTTTGAGCTTGTTTATAGGGGTTTAAGATGGAAAAACTCTACTTGATAGTTGCAGAGAGTATTTTAGGTAAGATAGAGATGTTACCACCATATTCAAGTCATTTAAGAGGTTTATATAGTTAGAGTATAGGCTAAAAGTAATCTTATAGACCTTAATTAATAATCATGGTTGATAAGGCTTCAAGAAGATAAGGATATGGACTAGATATAGGTTCAAAAGATAAAATAAGTTATAAAACACCTTGAGGAACATATAAACATCACCTAATTATAACTTGGAGTCATGAAGTAAAGATAAGGTTCAAACTCAACCCTAAAATCTACTTGAAATTTGCATGACATGGAATCTCTCTCTACTCTATTGACTAAAAAGAGAAAAGACCAACTGCAAGATGGTTTCAATTAATTGAACAAAGATCCATGACCTAGAATTACATATTCATTGAAGAAAAAAGATATGATATCAGCCTTTAATATCATAAAATTAGATCTTCCTTTGGAGGTCATGATTTGGTGATAAATAAAGAAGAATTCATGAAGTTTAATACCAATCTCACAAGGAAGAAGAAGCATTTTAAGAGAGAAAAAGTTGGTGTAGGTCTTAAACGGTGCTGAGTGTCAATTGAAGAGCTTGTAATTGTCCCAAGAATCAGATAGGTAACTCTATGAGGACTTATGAACAAGGCATCAAAAATATCAAGATGGCATCCTATACCACCCTTATGAAGAGTTATATCAACACATACCATAAGAAAATAGGAGGCAAGATGAAAACACATTCTTTCCAAGCTTGGTGTCACCTTTCTCTATTTTATAACTAACTTAATCATGATAGGCAGCTCATGATTTATCTTGTCATATCCTTTTCTCTTCTTCTAATTCATCTATACATGAATCCTTTAAAGTCATTGAATGTATCTTCAAATTGGTTATGGTGAATCCCTACTAATTTTAAGACTTATATTTGCCTTTGAAATCAATTAAAGCTAAGTTATGCTATTTTCATCTTACATACAATAATTTTGAGTGAATTATTGATGAATTTTTTATGATAGTAAGATTAATTACTTGAATTTATCCTTCTCTTTCATGCCTCTATGTAACTTAGTCTTCTTTCCACATGTCATATGATGTGTAACTCATGGTTTGATGAGTTTAAGTTTTGGAATAAAATTAGTGATACTCTTAGGCCTTATAACTAATCACATTAGTTGTTTCAATAGACATATCCTTCATATAGAATCACTAGTGTGGTAGGATCTATTTTGAAGCTATAAAATCATATTATAACTTGTCATTTCATAGTTAAAATAATAACAAGTAGAGGACACCATATTCGATGTATCAAATCCATGTTTGATTATTATTATTAGCTCTTTTCTATCCTTTTTTCCTTGTAAGTGTGTTAATTTAGTTATAATTTTGGGTGAAGCATTAAGGGAACTAGCCCAACCTAGAGGTTCAATCCACTCATTAGGTTAACCATAGCCTATGATTGTTTCCATGCTATCATATAGTTAGGAAGGCTTGAAAAACCTTCCTAGGGGTGAAAATTAGATAGCTAATAGTTTTGGCATGCCTGATGGGACATAATTTGAACAAGGTTATCCAAGATTGATGTTGGTCTTGGCAAATTTTTAGCTATAATATCCCACTTCATGCAACATTTGGTGACTCTAATAGGTTCTTAGCTCTTGGTTGCATGCTAACAAGTTAATTTTCATGCTAAAGGTGAAAACAAACTCAAGGGCCAAATTTATTCCTTTTGAGTTTTTTGAATTACCTTTATTTTCAATCAAGACAAAGAGATTTCTCCATACTCTTCCTTATACCAAAACACCTATAAGAGAGTTTCATTTCTAATATACTCCTAGATCTCCCAAAGCTATAAATATAGATATAAATATGAATTTTTTTCCCTTAAATGGTGGATCTCCTCTAAACCTTGCACAAAATGATGACATCCCTATGGCATCCCTCAAGAGTGTCCCATACTTTAGTGGAGAAAACACTATGAATTCCATTGAGAACATAAGAGATATGTCTAATTTTTGTAATATCCATAATATAACCCAAGATAATGTAGCCATTAAGTTAGTGGTAATCTCATTTAATGGAAAATCTTTGGATTTTTATAGGAATTTGGTTTCTAATTCAATCAATTCATGGGATGAATTTGGAGAGAAGTTGAGTAAGAGGTTTGAAGACAAGAGTGATAATTTATCACTAGATGGAAAATTTACTACTATTAATAGGAATCCACAAGAATTTATGCAAGACTTTAATTATAGGTTCCAAAAAATATGGGACAGAATCCCAATTCTTGTGAGATCTACTCCAAATTATCCTTTTATCTACTATCTCAAGGCATTGAATAGTGACATAGCTATTATGATACAATTTATGGGAGGAGAGACCTTACCTAAAGCCTATGACATTGCTATCAAAGATAAAAATAATCTCATATAGGCTATAAAGATATCACCAAGGCCTCTCATGCCATTATTTCTTGATATATATCCCCCTACTCCCACTCTTGCTCTCATTCCTACATTAATCAGTGATAAGTTGACTGATCCTAGTCAACTAAGCAAGTCAAATGATGTTGAAGGATTACTTAAAACCATTAAAAAACAAGTTTATAAAAATGGAGCAAAGGAAAAAAAACTAATTTCATAGACCTTGTTAAGTTTCATATCAATCCAATCAGCCCAATAAGCCACCTATCCAAGGCAATTCTCAAGGGCAAGGGCAAATTACCAATGTTAGACCATATAGTAGCTACAATCCTAATCCTACCTCCAGTTCTAGAGCCCTAATACATACTAAAAACAAATTATTACAAGAGCATGATTGGACATCTCAATGGGATCAACCTCTTAATTAGTCCTCTTATTGAAATAAAGTGTTAAATCAAGCTTGTATGGCACAAAATGTAACCATTCCTTTTATGATGCAAGCTAAAGTTACAAATCAGGTTATGAATAATTGAGCTCAAGTCTAATCAAATGCTACATTGGTAAATTGTCAAGAGGGATATTATTGTGTAGTCAATAAATTGGGAATCACAAGTAAGGTTGGTGATACTTATATATCAACCAATACAAGGTCTAAGAGGAGAGAAATTGATGATTCTCAATAGATGGGTAAAAGTGTAACCACTATTCCTTCTATGTACCAAGGAACAATATATGTTAATTCAGCTCACAAGGCCCAAGAAACTTAGAAAAATCAGAATGTGAAGGGTGATTTCATACCCCAAACTTTGTAGCCTCAAAACAATATGATAGATCCTAAAGGACAGCCAAGATTTAGTTGCTCTTGCATCAACATTGTATACCAAATGAAGAAGGTGAATGTAACTATTCCTATGTGGGATACATTGGATCTTATTGGCCAAAGGGAGATACTTCAATATGAATTGTCAAAGCTTATCCTTTCAAAAACATTAGTTAGAAGAGAGAGTTCAGTTTTCATAAATAATCTTCCACCTACTAGTGGGCATCCAAGCAAAAATGGTAAGCTACCTCATTTTCATGTTTCAGTGATAATTGGAAGTTTCTAATTACATAATTTCATGATAAATAGTGGTACAAATATCTTGGTAATGCATAAACAAATAGATGATAAGTTAGACCTAAAGTATGAGCTTAATGCCAAAGCTGTCTTGTAATTGGATGATTTAACTACTAAGACCATGGGGGTAATCAAAGGTTTGAGCCTCACTATTCATCCTTGTCCTAATTTATCTACAAGATGTTTTTTAGTGGATTTTCCACCATATTTTTATCTTTGTTTGTCAAAAGACTTACCGTCAAGATTGGGGGTTACATATCATCTGATTGGTCATACATAGATTTTAGACCTAAATATGGCACTAAGATTACAATCATATTTGAACCTATATCTAATTTTCATCTTTAGCCTTACAAACCAAACATTTCAAATGTCAATTTCACTATCATTGATGATAAGGATAATCCTAATGGTCAAGAACCAATTATTCCTATTGAAGACATATCATATCTTTTCCTTGATGAGTGGGGAGCATAAAATCATGAGTATGACCCATATCGAGGTTTTAAGGAAGGTGGTATTGGTGTCTATTATTTACATGAATAAGTTAAAACCATACCCTCTCTCTAATCCAAGTGAACACAATGATGACTTATGTAAATTGTTCTTTGATGGCTCAATAAGTAAGAATGGAGTAGGGAAAGGTATTATGCTAGTTTCTCCTTTGATCAAATGAAATATACTATTATACAATTATATTTTAGTTTATTTGTACTTGTAATTTAGAGGAGTATGAGGCTCTTATACATGGGATTTAATGGGAATGAAACAAAGGAGTGGATCAATTACAAGTTTTTGGAGTTAGTGAACTAGTTGTCCACCAAGTAAAAGGTAAAAGTGTTGCTAAGAATGCATTGTTGAAATCCTAAAAGTATAGAGTATGCGAAATTATTGAATATTTTTAGTCCTTCAACATCTAATCAGTTCTAATGGAGGAGAATTAACATCATGATAGGTTAGCTTCAGTGGGAGATCAATTTGACGTCCCTAATGATGTCAATAACTAAAAAACTTAAGCATATATCAAGGTGGTAGTAAGGCCATAAATAACATATAATGATGTCAATTGGTAAGTTTTTGAGTGTGATAATAAATTATCATGTTTCCTTCAATAAGAAGCTGAGTTTTTTTTAATAAGTAGGCCAAATTGTAGCACCAATATGGAGATCAAATTATACAATTGAGGTCTAATAAGCTTCCCAAAGGGTTGGTAACTCTTGAGAACATATTCAATGAGAGTGATCAAATGAGAAAGGACAAAGTAAGAATGTATACCAAAGAATAACATCATGATAGGGTGGCTATATTCAAAGATAATCTTCTAAAGCTTGGAAAGGTATGCACTTTAGCTGAGAGAGCTACATTTATTGAGTTATGTATAGAATTTTTTGATGTCTTTACTTAGGAATATTATGATATAAATGGGTTTGATCCCACATTAACCCAACATACCATAGAGATTGATCCAAATTCCAAACCTATAAGACAAAGACAAAGGCTTGTTAATCCTAAAATTGAGATGCTAACGAGAAAAGAGCTAACCAAGTTGTTAGAATCAAGAATCATATTCCCTATTAAGCAATCTTCATGTGTTTTTGACCTAGGTATTTTGAGAAAAAAGAGTGGAGAGATCAGATTATGCATGGATTTTATATATTTGAATTGGGTGTCATTGAAGGATAATTGTACCTTACCCTCCATGGAGAATATTCTTCAAGTGTTTGCAGGTTCTCAATGCTTCTCTCTCTTCGGTGCCTACTCATGTTATAACCATGTCTTGGTGAAGGAAGAAGATCAATATAAGATAACCTTCACTACCAAATGGGGAAAATATTCCTATAAGAGAATTCCATTTGGGATGTCTCATGCAGGGGCTACATTCTAAAGAGCCATGGTTATCACTTTCTAAGGTTTGATCAATCAAATAGTGTTAATATATCTTGATGACATAATAATTTTCTCAAATAATGTTAGTGATCGCCTAGCTCATCTTAGATTTATTTTTGAAAGGTGTAAAAATTATGTAATCTCTCTAAACCCCCCAAAATGTGTTTTTTCAATTCATGAGCGTAAGTTATTAGGACACATTATCTCCAAGGATGGGCTTGATATATATCTTGAAAGGGTGAGTGCCATATTGGATTTATATTTGACCAATCATCATAAAGGTTTATAAAGTTATTTTGGGAAAAAATAATTTGTTATAAGGTTCATACCTGGTTTTGCTAACCTTGTGACACATATTAAAACCATGTTAAATAAGTACCAAGTCTTTGTTTAGACTAAAGAAGGAAAAAATAGTTTTGAGGCCATTAAATAATCCATTTCACAAGCCCCACCATTGATCAATCCTAATTTATAAAACAATTTATTCTTGTATGCCTTTGCTAACCTTGACACCATCTCATCCATGTTGATGCAATAGAATAGTGAAGATATTGAGTAGCCTATTGCCTTATTTAATCAAGGACTAAAATATTATGAAGAGAGACACACCTTAATTGATAAGAAAGTGTTGTAAATCATAATTATCCTTAATAAATTTAGGAATATGGTGTCTAAAAAGAATATTCATGTCATGATGACCGACACAAGCATAAGATACTTCCCTTTGAAAAATGATTTGAATGAGAAGAGGGATGGATGGATAACCAAATTCATGGAGTATGATGTGGAGATCAAGGCCACTAAATTGATAAGAGGAAGAGTGATATATGAACACTTGAAAGTAAAACTTACATAAGAAAAAGAGGATATTTGGAATTGCAAGATGATCTTAATGTAGCTGCACCTTCACTCTCTCCAAGTTGGACACAAGATATTGTAAGATTCCTTCAATCAGGTGAGTGTCCTATAGGTTTATGTAGAGCAAAGAGAAGATACTTTAGATTATAGTACATACCTTATGTTATTATGGATGGAGTTATATTTAGAATTAATCTCAATGGTATGATGTTTAGATGTGTTTAAAATGATTATATTGACAATTTATTAGAATAATGTCATGATGGATAGGCCGGAGGTCACTTTCAACCTAAGACCACAATTAAAAAAGTAATGAGGGTTGGGTACTATTGGCCTAGTTTGTTTAAGGACTCTTATTCATGGGTAATTAGGTGTCAAAGTGGGAATTTTTCATAGGTAAATGAATGCTCTCAACCAATCCCCTCAATTATATTCAAGTGGATCAACCATTCATGCAATGGGCTCTTGATTTCATTGGAATGATAAATACACATTCAAGTGTTATCCATAAATGGGTGCTTATAACCACTAATTATTTCACAATGTGAGTGGAAGTCATAGCTCTCAAGGAGGCTAATGATAATTCATTTATTGACTTTTATTAAGGTGTAGTGGCTAGATTTGGACTACGTTCAATAATAATTTTTGATAATGCATTGGCATTTAGTGGTGTAAGAACAATTGAGTGGGATATCAAGCATGTCATTTATCTAAGTTCTTATTCTAATTATTACCCTCAAGAGAATGGGATATATGATTCCACTAATAATAACTTGATCATAATCATTAAGAGAGTAATATTAGACAATCAAAGAGCTTAGCACACCAAGTTAAGGATAATGCCATGGGATGATATGATCACCCCTAATAAGGATCTTGAAAACTCACTCTACATGTTTATCTATCTGAGAGAGGCCAAGATACCTATTTATCTTGACCTACCATCCCTTTAGTTAGATCATCCAATTGAGATGATGGAGAGTGATCCTATGAAGATAATATTGACATAATTTATGGCCTTTGAGGAGACAAAAAATTAGGCTATGTATACCCTAGAGTACCACCAAACCCAAGTGAATAAGTCCTTTGATAAGAGGGATATCTCAAGATCGTATCAAAAGGGAGATATTATGTTGAAGTGGGATGAATATAGAGCCAAACCTGGTAAGCATACCAAGTTTGACACATTATCATGTGGGCCCTATGTTGTCATTGGTTGCAAAGAACATAATTCCTTTTAAATTGTAAATCTTGATGGAGAATCCTTGGGATTCCCAATCAATGGGGTACACTTGAAACCATGCTAATAAAGTTAGATTTGTGATTTTTAACATAGTATAATAAGTGTTTACTTTTCCTAGGTTCTTAGTGCACATGTTTTTTGATGCTTTTGGTTATTTTCCTTCCTCCATGTGTCTTGTGACACACACACACACACATGTGTGTGTGTGTGTGAGATGTGTGTTTTGAGTTAGTTTAGTTTCAATTTGTTTTAAGGTTGTTGTAGATTAAAAATTTCAATTTTCCTTCAAGTCAATTTATATTCATGACTCCATATCCCAATTGATTCTTAAGGCCACTAGTCTAGATGCATAATAAGCATGAGATCCCAAAAGGTTGCCAAAGATGTTAGCCAAAAATTAGTTACCGTGAATGGATATCATTCAAAAATTTGATGTACTTGATATGAAATTTTGTTGATGGTTATTATGAAGGTCTTGTATTGGTCATTAATGATCTAATATGATAGGTAGTGTGTGCCTTCTTTAGAAGCTTACAAGGTCCTCTAGGATGGTCTAGTAAGTAATAGGGTTAAGTCACTTTGTATTGTGATCAAATGGTCATTATTTGTAGTGACTTCATGTGTTTAGAATTTTTTAAGGTAAGTTTGACAAAGTTAATGTTAAGTTTAAATTCAAGTCAATGAGGAATCATGCTCAAGGGGGCAAGGTGGTGACCTTTCCAAGAACAACTATGATATAGATCTAACCAAATTGATCAAGAAGCAGAACCAATAAGTTGATCACATTATATTTTCAAGTAATTTGGAGAGATTAAGGTAGTTTTGATAATATTAAATTATTTCATTTACTTTAGTCTCATTTTACATTCTAATGTTGAGATGATACTTTCTAGGAAAGAAAAATTGTGAAGGTTATATCATGGAATAGGGGTCTTTTAAGTCATTTAATATCTATGTAATGACATCGTACTTATAATTGTCTATATATATCCTTTAAATTTCTTAAATAACTAATTTCTAATGTTGCAATCCCCTTGATAACTACCTATTCATTGCTTATAATGTCCAAGTGAGGACATATTGAAAGAGCTTTAGGGAAAGAGAAGTTGGAAGTGTTTTGGCATACTACACCTCTTTAAAAGTCGAGGGAAGCTGCATAATCACTTGGTTCATCATCTCTAGTAATTTCGAAAGGCAAAATAGGGAGAATCTTGAAAATAATGATTTTGGAGATTTTTTAAGAGGTTTTCTATAGATGGGAAATGTAAAAATTCCCCCAAGGTGTTACTTGGTCTTTTTAGACCCAAATGCATGTAAAGAGTGGATTTTCACAACCAAACAAGGAAAAAACTCCTTTTCTCCATCAAGCTTCTTAGTAACCTCAAAAAGCCAACTGGTTTATGGATGGTACTCAGAGGAGAGAGAGAGTTGGATCCCAAGATCTTTAACAAAGGAGGGGAACCTAATTCAATTAAACTTTATGACATTGCTATTTTGGTTAGGCCCCTTAAATTTATGAACAATAATTAAGAATCTAAGCATGCATACATTTGACTCAAAACCCCATAGGGTCAATTTTATCTTGATGCAGAGTTTTGAGGTTTAATGAATGAATTAAGATAATTGTGAAAGGTATATTGAACACTCTTTGACCCATTTAATATCATATTATCTCAATTTTATTCATGTTCATGTTGAAATTAGTATCAAATAACCTTGATTTGCTAGTTTAAACATGTCAGTCACATTTGTAAAGAATTATGAAGTGTCTTGGTGTAAATAATGAATAAAATGAGGTGGTTATCAATGTAATCAATTGTTTTAATGAATTTTGGCTTATATTTTTGAAAGGGAAAGAGAAGAAACTAAATATGGGTATGGTTAAAAAATCTATTTGATTGTGCATGCACTGAATTAGAAGATTGTGAAGAACTCCTCTTTGGCTTGGGAGGATGACTTACACATAAGACAACACTAAACTTTTTTTTTTAGATATATAGTTGAGTGGATTGCTTAGTGATAGCTATATCCTAGTAGTAAGTGCTTCTTCAAGGGCTGTCAATCCACAATTTTAAAAAAATAGGTTTTTCAACAAAAAAAAAAGTACTTGCATCAATAATCAAAAGGTATTGAAATTGAACACAAGAAATACTCTCTACAAGAAATACATGATTAAAAATAGTGATAATATAATTAATTATAGTGATAGATAATTTGGTTCTGCTTCAAAAAATTAGGTAGGGGTCTGTGAATAGGTAGGGACATAGAAAACTAGATTTGGTTATGGGTAGGTAAGTGGAAATAACTTGATAGAATTTACTTCCACAGTGACCATTGATGGTTGGGCTGACCATTGGTGGTTAAGGTGACCATATATATTTAGAAAAACTATTGGTGATTGAGACAACCATAAAAAATTAATATGTGTAGATCTGAGTTGGTGAATGGCTGATTGATAGGATCATAGTGGGATTTCAGGAGATGGGTTAGTGTTGGGTTGAGTGAAAAAGGAAAATAAAGTAATTAAATGTTGGGAATAAAATAATTATCTTAAAAAAATATAATTGGGTGGATGATTGAGGTGATTAAATCATTGGTGGAGTCTAGGGTGATTCTGATAGAGTAACAGTACTAGGCACTTTGGTGGATCTATGGTAGAAAGTTGGCTCTCTGATGTAGTTATTAGTTCACTAGATTGTTGATGATAATTGACCTAAAAGAAGATGATTATATATGCATAATTTATTGATAATAATAATAGATTATTTTCACATCCTTGTTCCTCTCTTCTTATAGGTAAGGCAAGAGAGTTGTAACAAGATGTGAACTGGGCCTCCTAATTTTAACTCGTTCATGGAATGGTTTGCATGTGGATTTAGACAAGTTATATTTAAAAATTCAAGGTAGGTGGTTTGTATGTTGGTTTTTGAGGAGGTGGACCCTAACCATCAATGGTCAGGGTGACCATTAGTGGTCATCTTGACTGTCGATAGTCAAAGGTTAAAGGTCAAAGTAGATAAGAGGTTAGGTTAAGCTAGTTTAATCAAACTAACTATAGGTTAGGCTTGATTAGGGGTTGGAGGCTCAAATTGGTCCTAAGAGGGTCCTAAGGGAACTTCAAAATTTAAAATTATAGTGTACAGATTTATTCTATTTATAATTTTCCCTTTTTTTAATACAACTTTGAATTAACAAAATATAAAACAAAAATAGATTGCTAGTCAAGGGTCCAATTACCTCGAGTATGGGAGGGTGTGTTCCCCCTCAAATCAGGAGTTGATGAGGTAAAATATAATTAAGGGTGGGTTTGATAAGGTGGGTGAAAGTGATAATGAATTTTAACATCATGAAGGTGGGCACAAAAGTGTAAACTGGCATGGAAAGTAAAACAAAAGGTGTGATAGCCAAGATCGTGCATAGACAAGGTTGTCATAGTTGGTAAAAATAAAGGTTGGTACTTAGAAAAATAATTGAAAGGTTGAACACATGATAATATTTAGGCATGGTGGCTTGATACACTCTTAAATATAAACCTCCTAAGCCATGTTTATGTTTTCATGGGTATCCAAGGTAGGAAGTACTCCTAGGGAAAACATAAATATGTCAAATGTCATTGGTATTCAAGGTAGGACATGCTCCAAAAAAGACACAAATAGGTCTGGTAAGCATGAGGTGGTGCAAGTTCAAAAAGTGGTCAACATGGAAATGTTGTCACTGTGGTCAAAAGACTAGGCAAAAAGTGTCACAAAATACATGCTAGTTGGGCCAAAATGAACCAACAGTGAGGTGATGAGGTGGTCAAGAAGGTAGTCTCCAAGGGTGGGTAAAATGGGTTGGTTTTGATAAAAAGGTATGATTTAGTGGAGGGTAAAATAAAAAATGGTGATTACCCTGACTATCACAAGATAGGGTGCATAATTGTGACCATCGATGGTTACCTTGACCATCGATAGTTAGGTTATAAACCCTAAAAGGCCATGGGTCAAAAGTAAGTTTTAAATTATTTTTTACCCATTTGTCACTATAGACTTTAAATCTTTAGTGATTATCATATTTGGTCAAAAGTGATAGTTGATGGTGATTACTTCTAGTAGGTAAGAGGTTGCTGAGGTGGATTGACCAATGAAGATGTAGGGAGCATGGATGAGGATGGGTAGGTCTATGGCTAAGTTCATGGTAGCAGTCATGAAATGAGGTAGGGGGTGTCCTTAATCTGATAGGTTAGCTTAATTGTATCCATTTGTATTTGGGTGGGAGGTCATGGTAGGTTGAAATGATTGGGTTTGGATTATTATCCCCTAATTAGGGTTTTTGGGGAATTTAGGTAAATTTGTGGGTAAAATTAGAAATAGATAGGGTGGGTGGGTGAATTGGTGTGGTAAGGTACCTTAGGGTATCAAATTAGGATGTTTTATCTATATTTTAAGTGGTTTGTAAGGTAGGGTAGGGTTTGGGTGTTCCACTAGCAAAACACCCATAGTGACCATAGATGGTTGTGTCCGATCATTAACGATCGATACCCATGGAATGATGGACACCTGACTATTTGTGGTCACCATGACCACCAATGTTTAATGCATCTAAGTTTTTTCTTGGATGCTATAAAAAATGTCTTTGGTTAAGTTTGGTAAAAAAAAGGTGTTGGTATTTATAGGTGGGTGATGTTAGGAGTGAAAGGAAAAAAATTAGGCTAAGGGTAGGTAAGTCTAGTGAATGGTAGATGGAGCTAAGATTTGTTTTGGAATTGGTGTAGGTTAGGGAGAAAATATATATGTGTGACTAAGTGTTACTCATCTTTTTAGAAATCCAGTAGGGGATGACCCCAGCTGACTAGGCACATATAGAGGAGGTTATATTAGGGGTAATGAGGCACTATCAACATATGCCTCAAGATACTTCCATGGTAATAGAGATCATCAAGAAATGGGATCCAACTTTGAACACTTTATTTCTATCAATTGATGAGGTGATGATATTTATTGAGGATGTTCATAAGATCATACGGCTTTTGCTCTGGGGTAACCCAATTTATCATATAGAGTGAGAAAAAGGAGCTCATGGAGCTTTTGTATGGAGATGGAAGTGATTGAGTCCAATGTTATGTTGGTGGGTTCAAATACAACACACTATATGGGAGGATTCCAAGTGAGAGGAGACATATGATTTCCATCTCTTGCTTTGCTCTTCCTAACTCAATCAATGAAAGGTTCCCATATTTGGTACTAGGGGTGCTGGTGGAGTTACTACTAGGGTGGAATATATTTTGTTGGGTGCCTATTCTCTTGGTGCAGATATATAGGGAGATATGGGTATTCAGGGTCCATAAGAGATATAGTATCAGTGTCAGGTTAGTTCTTCATTATTGGGCCTATGAGCATATCTAGGTGCTGAGGTTAGTGGGATTGTCATGGGTAGGATACATGTAGATTGAGTTCCTAATTAGTTTTATGAGGTGGAGTGGTGACTTCACCATTTTAGGTATGGGGGGAGGAGATCATGATGTTGATTAGCTCAGGGCTTCATTAGATGTACTAGTGATTGATGACATCACCTAGAGACCTTATGTTCAGTTTCTAGTATGGCTTGGTTACAAGAGGCAGTCACTCTTCCTATAGAGTTACAAATGGATATTCG
The DNA here is from genome assembly GCA_037957365.1 of Torreya grandis. Lineage (NCBI taxonomy): Eukaryota > Viridiplantae > Streptophyta > Pinopsida > Cupressales > Taxaceae > Torreya > Torreya grandis. Next base: position 762,908 of record JARHVA010006193.1, on the reverse strand, counting down.
GTGAGTGGTATGAGGAGGTGGAGTTGATCCATTTTAATAGGGTAAATAGAAAATTCAACCTAGTATAAGGCATTCAAGGTACATTCCTAAGGTACCAACATGAGGACTCAAAGATTTTATTACTAGAGCTACATCTTGTGCTGACTTTGTTAGACCATGCTGAACTTCCAACTAGGCCACATATAGATGATGCTAAGTTTAAATATGTGTACATGGCATGACACCACACATTATATGTAATGGTTAATATCAGTGGGGATGATGGAGGTATGAGGCTGATAGATATGGACCTGTAGACACCTAAAATTGGCCATCAATAACTTCTAATTAGGCTTTTGGATAATTTCCACCCAAAATGCATAATTTAGCTTAAAAAACACAAAATGATGTGAAAATGATATATTCAAGTGCTAATTTTGGCTAGGGTATTCCTAAATGGGGTAATGCAATTTATGGGCCAGCTAACTTTGATAAGATCATTTCGAGTCAAAATGCCAAATTTGCACCCACGTACTCTGGATTGATCTTTCTTGTCAAATATCTTGCACAAGACTTGTGGCTTTATTATTTATTATTGACAACATCCTAAATGGGAATACTCATACAATGTATCTAACATTGACTTCTAATTCCAATCTAGTCAAATTTAGGACCAATAACAAGCCATTCTGATCAATCTGAGTAATTTGTGCATAAAGTGCTTTATCATGTTTAAGAGCTAATTAACCCAAATCAAGGCCTAATTAAAAATTTCATGGAAACTTGTTGAATAATTATTTTTGGAAATGAATATTGAATATCTGCATCATCAAGTGACATCATTTCTTAGGAAGGCATCCCTAGGCCATAAATGTCACAAATATCAAGATTCATGCCCTCCATGCCTCATCAATGCCTTCCATGCCTCTTAATTTCCCCTTCTTCTAATGTCATGATGAGGATAATTAAAAAATTAATTCTAAAAATTGAATTAATCCTTAACCACACATCTTGGATGGTTGAGGTTGATTCTGATAAAATCCAAAAATATATAAATAGGAGGCCTCACAACATCATTTATAAGCCATTTTGGTACAAAGTTACAATGCATAAATATCTTCAAAGAGCCATTACAACTAGTGTTACCATGCCAAATTGATTCCAAGCCAATCCAAGCCAAAGCCAAAGGTGCCAGGAGAGATGGAGGTAGACAAGCTTCCATTGTCAAGGACTTCATGAGCACAAATCAAGCAAGCCACTACTACAAAGGAATTTAGAGCATCCAAGGAAGGTGAAGGAACTATTGTATTTGATCCCTTGTTTTTTAGTTGTGCTTGTCATTTGATTTTGTTAACTAAGCTCTCCCTAGTGTCTAAGCCTAGAAATGTTATGCTATTAGTGTGTTTATTTCATTTTGTTTTCATTTTGGAACTAACACCATACTAACCATCCTCTCTTGAGTCAAATTCCTAGATCACAAGACCCATCTAAGAGAGAGGGATAGAGGGCACATGTATAGGGGGCTGGACCTGATGGATAGGTAGGAGTGGCATTAACCATTACATAGGTACATGTTACAATTTTATAGGGGTAAGTGGCCACCTTACAGGGTCATATTACTACCTTATAGGGTCATGTTGCTACTTTCATAGGTGATAAGGACCAGGTGTGGTCTTCACTCACCTTGGTTACACAGAAGAGGGACTCTCTAAGGTAGAGAGGAGAAGGAGCTATAACATAAATGAGGCTACTAGGCACCATCCCAATGGAATGATACCTAGCTACTATGGAGGAGATACAATATTATGAGGTCATAGTTTTGACATAGTGTTCATAGGAACCTTAATGGGGTGATTAAAGGGCCAACTTAGTTGGTGGTGCCAGTGCAGTGACACCAGGTTAGTGGGTATCATCTATAGCTAGAAAAATAAGTATATCTAGGGGATTGGTATGTATAATAGGTGGGAAGGCCCTAGGATCTAGTGATGCACCAGGAGATAGTAGTGCCCCTAGGGTATATATAAGGTATGAATAGATTATGACATTTTTATATCATTTTGATTTTGGCCTATGAGTTCATGTGATGCAATGTACATTTTGAGAGAGACATGTCTATTTGCATGTACACATTTATTATGCTATTTGACTCATGAGGTATATATGTGATCATTGTTTCTTACTCATGTTTATGGTTTTATGGTTTGTGTTGATGCTTAATGCTTATGGTGTGATATTATGTTACTTATGGATTATGCTTATGTTTTGGATGTTAGACATTGATGTAGATTGACCTAACTAGGCATGAGATGGCTTTGATGGATGATAATGCTTATGACATGCTAAAATTTAATGAATATATTCTTTATTACTTATATTTAGACATGTGGTGGAAAATGGTTGGTTGTTTTATTTATTCATTATTTTTATGATTATGATTATGGTTATGCTTGTTATTAATTTGTTTTTAAGATAAAATTCGTGAGCTAGTTTAATTAACAACACTAGATGGGAGAATAAAGAATGTAATAAAGAGATAAATTATTTAATAAAAATACTAATTAGTTATGACTAGATAATAAGAGGGCACGATGCTTCTTTGTTGATAAGGACTAAAACAAAAACCAAAGTTGGATTGGCTTAATGAACATAAGCCCTTTGAATGCCTTGAATTAGCATTCATTAGTTGGTTAAAAAGGTGTCTTGACCACATAATGTTAAGTAAGCTAAAAAATACCTTGATTATAGTGTATAAAGGGGGAATCAATGGAAATGGAACCTTATTTTAAGACTAGCATGCATTTTTTGTAGGTGTCTAAAGAGCTAGGATAAACAAGTCTGTGATGAACTATGTAGACTGATCGATGTAGGAAGTCTACTTGTAAAAGCTAATTAGAACTTCTACCTTAATTTGCTATTTAAGAGCCAATTTTAGCTTTCAAAATTAGTTTAATTTTGTTAGGATTTTGATAATGGGTCTTTGTTTTGTTTCTGTATATGGGAAGCTAATCGATGCGAGAAGCTTCCAAGTAATTATTATGCCTTTGAAAAAATGCTTTACTCATCCATCCTTCAAGCGACTGATCTAAGTTTATTTGCTTTATTTAATTATTTTTGATAGTTGTCCTTCAAGGGAATAATACACCTTATATTTGGTAATTAAAAATAAATTTTCAATAGCTATCCTTTGAGGGAGTAGTCTATGAATGGTAGGAATGACCCATGATTACTAGTGATAGGAATTTTTACTTTTTGATTTTTCCTGACATAGACTTGTTTATATACACTTAAGGGTTCAATTTTATGAAGGTAAAACTAAAATCATAAGAATGTTGATCAGGTGTGAAGAGGTTTAGGTGTCAAAGATCATGGGAATCCATCCTATGAAATGGCTGACAAGTACCATGAGAATCATGCCATGGGTAGAGCCATGGTATCCATTGTTCAAGATTAGGCTATGATTGTGATGGATAATCACATGTTTTGGTTTTAATCAATTAACCATAAAATAGGGAGATAAATGTGGTTGAAAGTAATGGATGAGCTTAAGTTAAAACAAAAGGTGAAATTGATTCTTCTTAATAAAAGAATGGATGCAGATGCGAAGCATTAAGGGGCTTAGGGTCTAGGTTGCCTTTGAGAGAGGATAACTATTAAGCTCATAATCCATACTTGTGGGTTATGATATAGGGTCCAAGCCAATTGAAAGCAAACTTTCCTTACTTTTTTTTCTCCATATTAGTGACATGTTGGTTTTCCTTTAGGATGAGGTCTCCAATTTTGAATTTTTGCACTTTGAGGTACTTGTTATAGGCACACTTGACATGCTCTTGATATACATGGAGATGGTTAAGGGATACTAAATAATTCTCATCAAGTATCTCAAGCTAAGCTAAATGGTGTTGATGATAATCATCCTTAAAAAAATATCTTGTAATGATATGCAGAGAGATGGGATTTGAACTTCAAGAGACAAGACAACCTCTACTCTAAACACAAGAGAAAAGGGTGTATCACCCGTATGGGTTCTAATGCTAGTGTGATATGCCCGTAAGGAAAAGGGGATTTTCAAATTCCAATCCTGACTAGATGCATTGACCATCTTAGTTAACATGTTATTAAGGGTTTTATTAGAGGCCTCAACCTGTCCATTCACTTGAGGGCGATAGGGTGAAGAGAAGCTTAAATTAATGCTGAATGCATCCTTTAGACCCCATACTTGATTTTTATTAAAATATTTTCCATTATCTATGATAATCTTATGAGGAACACCAAAATGATAGATAAAGTGATGGTTGATAAAGTCAACAATCTTCTCTACCTTGGTCGAGACTAGAGGAATAACCTCTACCCACTTTGTAAAATATTTGGTCATAGTGATGGTATAATGGTGTTGTTACAAGGAATCGGGGTTAATTTCACCAATAAAATCTAGACCACATTATGAGAAGGGCCATAAATTGGTGGGAATGCAAAGACTATGACTAGGCACATGATAGAGATTAGCATGTTGACATTTAACACACTTTTTCACATAATCACAATAGTCTTGGTTAAGGGTAGGATAGTAATAAATAAGGAAAAGGATGCATTTAGCTATAGTGAGGCCACTAAAGTGTCCCCCATAAATACCATCATGTGTTTCCTTGATAATATGAAAGGGTTCATGAATACATAAGTAATGAAAGATAAGACCATCAAAGCCACATTTATAAAGAATTCCTCCCATAATTGTATAATGAGAGGTACTCTAGATAAATGCTCTTTGAGCATTCCTAGAAAGACCAGAAGGAATGATTTCAAGGTTGATGTATTCAAAGGTCTACTGATACTAAAGGTCATGTTGGGTCTCTTCCACATTAAAAATGGTAGGAGAATCTGATTTGGCATATGAAGGCTAGGTAAGTCTATGGATAATGATAGATAACTTAGAGTCAAAAGGTGCAGATGGTATTTGAGAGGTAAGGGAAGCCATGGTGTTAGTGAACTTATGGGTAGATCATGGAGTTGAATAGATGCGTTAGTGTTCAAATGATGGTAAGAGTTCATCAACTAGTTTATTATACTATTGCAAGACATCATTCTTACACTAATAAGAGCCATTGATTTGATTGAAAACAAGCTAGGAGTCACCAAAGATATTTATTTTTTTGACTCATAGGGCTAAGGAAGTTTGAAGGCCTATGACTAGGGCTTCATACTTAGACATATTATTGGTACATTCAAAATCAAGCTTGAAGGACAAAGAGAGAGGTTCACCATCAAGGGGGATAAGGATGATACCTACTCCCCCACCATTCTAACACTTTGATACATCAAATAACATGGTGACTTGATAAGTGAATTCCACCTGAGAGAGGGTCACAATGGACTCATTAGGGAACTCAATAGGAGGAGGTTGGTTGTCTAATAATGTTGCTTCAACCAATTGGTCAATAATGACTTGCCCCTTAATTAACTTTTACTGAAGGAACTCAAGGTCAAACTCTACTAATAGTATGAGCCACTTAGACATACATTAGTTTTGGTATGGATTGGATTACATGTACTTAAGTGGGTTGATGTTGGTAATAACATAGGATTTATGGTTAAGGAGGTAGTGGAAAATCTTGGTGGCCATGAAGACTAAAGCTAATAAAATCTTCTTGGTATGGGTATACCAAGTCTTGTACTCTACAAACATATGACTAATGTAGTAGATGGCTTATTTTGTATGTTGTTCATCATGATGAGCAAGCATTACCCCTAGGGAGTGGTTGGTGGTGGAGATATATATGTAGAAAGGTTATTCATCCTTGGGAGGGGTGAGGATCAGTGGAGGCAAAAGGTAATTTTTGAGTGAATCAAAGGACTTTTGATAGTTGTGATTCCACTTAAAAGAGACATCCTTCTTTAGAAGGTGGTGAAAGGGTTGGAATTGGTCTAAAAGCTAGGAAATAAAATGACAAATGGATTGAATCTTCCCTCAAAAGATATAGAGTTGCTTAAGGTTGATTAGAGGGAGCATGTCAAGGATGGATTTGATCTTGGTAAGATCGACTTCTATTTCTTGAAGGGAAACAATAAAGCCAATAAGATTTCCCAAAAAAACACCAAAAATGCACTTCTTGGAGTTAAGGTGGACATGGTAATGGATGAAGTGTTCAAAGATGACCTTAAAAACAACCAAGTGATCTTTTCAAAGTTTGGATTTTTTGATAAGGTCATCCACATAGTCCTCTAAATCTTATATATAAGGTCATGGAAGATATAATTCATGACACATTATTAGGTTGCACCAATGTTATTTAATCCAAAAGGAATGACTCTATAGTATAAGGTTCCTCATGGGGTGGTAAAGGTGGTCTTGTGATAATCTTCAAGAGCATTAGGATCTGATTACATCCTGAGAATCCATCTATAAGAGATAACATCTTGTGGCTAGCTATAAGATCAACTAGATGGTCGATATTTGGTAGAGGAAAGTTGTATTGGGATAAGCAAGGTTGAGGTCATGAAAGTCCACATAAATGCATAGTTTCCCTATGGATTTGGTGACATATATGACATTTGAGACCCATTGGGGGTAGTTAATGGGTTGAATGAAATTGACAGATAAAAGATGTTGATGCTCTTATTTGATGAGAAGGGCTATGTGAAGGTACATGCATTGAAGCTTTTGCTTAATAGTCTTAGAATCATAATTAATGACTATGTTATAGGTGGAAATGTCAAGGTTAATTCCAAGCATGTCACTATAAGATGAAGCCCATGCTCTACTATGATAGAGGAAAGAGGGGAATTCTTGAAGTTCCTCATAATTTAGTGATTGGTTAATTTTGATAATATAGGGGTTCTTTGGAGTACCTAAGTTGATATTCATGGTGGATTTTTTCAACATGTTTGAAGTCTCAAGAGGAATGGATTTTTAGATTGAAGAATATAGGGCACCAAGGTAGGTGAGAATAGAATCATCATCCTGACACTGAACAATGATAATGATAAGAGAGTCTTCTCCTATTATCTTAGGATGGGTCAAAGGGATGGTTACAGTTGCCCTATAATTTTGATAAGTCAGGGATGCAAGGATAATCATGTTGATGAAAATAAAGTTAGGTGGGATGATGTCATCATCCTCACACATGAATGAAGGAGAGGTCAGTGAGGAAGGGGTATCTTCCTTAATAATGGTGGTGGTAGGTGGTTTGGGTTACTTCTTGTTGGGTAGGATGAAAATGAGGCCATGTTTCTCATGAGGCTTTCTAGTTTTAAGAATGACCAACTCATGTGGGCCATGTTCATATCTACCAACACCAAATCCTTTTCAAACACACTAATAGAGGCATGTCTGAGAAAATCTTGGTTTGTCTAGGTAAGAGAAATTGACAGTGAATGGTCAAGGTGGAAGAGAGGTAGTAGAAGAAAAAAGGGGTTTGTCAAGTCTCCCATAAATAAAATTTGTCTGACAATAGGGAGGTCTAAAAGGAATAATAGTTCTGATGTTGGGGTCATATCCTAGTTAGTTAGTAAGTTTCCCATACTCATGAGGATTAGGGAAAGAGTCAAGGGATAAAAGGTGATATTCCCATAGTGAAAGGAGATGGAACATTGATTCTAAAGGGTCCATGGTGGGGATTTAGTCTGAAGGGATAGAGGAACTGGTTGATGCTTCATTGGTAGAAGGGGATATGATATCTAATTTTATGTTGAGAGGTTGGTCTTTAGCTACTGAAGGTGTGTTGGATGGAGGTATGAGGATATCATTGGGGTGATAAGTTATGTTTCATGTTAAAAAATGAACTGGGTCAGTTGGGATGGTGATGACATGGCCTTCATGCTTAAACTTGATGTAATGGTGAAGGGTGGAGGGGATGCAACCCATGGAATGGATTTAGGGTCATCCCAATAAAACATTGTATTATAATTCATCTTCCACTACATAGAGGATTTTAGGGAGCATTCAGGGTCCTAAATGGATATGAAAGGTAATAATCCTCAAGGTAGTGGCCATGGTATAGTCGAATGATCGAAGGATGGTCAAGGTTTTCAACATAACATTATTTGGTAGGTTGATTTGGTTATAGGCATGGGAGGAGATGATGTGAATACTAGCTCCCCCATCAATCATGACCTATTTGATGCATGTTTGGTTAATGTAAGTAGTAATAAAGAGGGGGATCTGGGTCATTTAGATGGATGGAAGGTATTTCTAAATCCTTGAAGGTAACAAGGTTAGAAATTTGAAAGGCACCAAAAAAGGTTACTATAGGTTGGGGATCTTTGGGTTAGATATATATAGATTACAAAGCCTTTATTAGTGCTTAAAAGTGATGAGGGGAGGTAGAGATCAAATCATACAAGCTCATCTTCACTAGGGTCTAGTGAAGTTGTTTGCAGATAACTCTCTTGATGGATTCTAAGGGTTTAGATTAGAAAGCACCTAAAATAGACACCTTGGGTTTGGTCTAAGGAAGAGATGGTTGGGTGTGGGTTGGTTGGGAGGTTTAAGATGGATATGTCCATGGAATGGACACCTTATCCTTCCCCTTATCCTTTTGCTATGATCTTGTGACTATGTTGATAGTATGGATAGGAGGAGTTAGGGTAGGAGATTGGGTAGACTCATATTCACTCTGAGGTGAGAGTGGAGGAGTGAGTAAACATCAGGTAGGTGTGGTTGTTGGTGGGATTGGCATAGGGCTCATGGGAGGTTCATCTTTTAATAGATCATAATCACCATAAATTTAGTGGATAATGGTTTGGAGAAATTTGTAGTTATCCATGTCATAACTGGGTGTCCTATGATAAGAACACACTTGGTGGTCATTGTACTAGATGGGCTTTGAATAAAGAGGATTAAAGAACTAATGGGAGGTAAGGATTTTTTTTTGTAATAACTTATGGGAAATTGTCTAGTAGGGTTCATCTAAAGGTGGTAAAGGTTTAGCGATCTTAGCTTTGGTTGTTGAGGTAGAAGGTTTTTTAGAAGAAGGTTTGGTGATAGGTGCTTTGAGTAAGGTGGTGCACTTGGTTGATGGATTTGGCTTAGACAAGGAGGCCAATGAGATAGAGGTGGAATATTGTAAGATAGGAAGCCTAGGTATTATTGGTGTGGTGAAGAGAGGTGCATTAGAAAGCAACTATGAAGGTGTAACCAAAAGAGGTGGTGGGGTTTTGGTAGTAAAATAATGGAATTCTTGCTGAAGGTAGAGGGATGAGGTACCAAAATGGAAGACAAAGTTGAGGGAAGTAAAATTTCAGCCTTCGACCCTTTGGGTGGTTTTACCTCTTTGGTTTCTTTTTTATGACATTTGGTTGGTGGGCTTGGATATGTTAGGTCCACTTTCATGGATGGGTGACTAAGACATGGTGTAAGGTACCAAGGCTTTTGGTTGATTTGGTTGGGGTAATAGAAAGGGGTTTTATTATTTGGGTCATGATTGACTTAGGTGGTTGAGGGTTAGTTGTTTTAGTAGAGGTTTTGGTTGGTTGGGTAGAGGTTTTGGTTGGTAGGGTAGATATGGTAATAGGTTGGTCAATAGAGGTGATGGGTTGGTCCATCAAAGAAGGGGTTAAAGGTTCCAGTTTTTTAATGTAAGGGAGGCCTAGTTTTTGCCAAAAGGTAGCCTAGTCTAAGTTGGGTTTAAAAATAAACTCCAATCTTTGGACTAGTATAGAGAATGGTTTATAGATCAGTTTGGTTACCTATGTAGTAGGTTCAAAGGATAGACCTATTGATTGGGAAAGAGATATGGTAACCTTGTCATTTTCCTCAATCAAAGGATACAAGGTTGAGATAGGTGGCTCCTCTATGGGAAGAGTGGACATGGAGACTTCCTCTTTGGGAATGATTTTTGAGGGAGGGGTGAGTTGATCGATAGTTAAAGGTAAAGGTAAGGTGGTGATGGCTGGTTGTTTTAGCATGTCAGTTCATAGAGTGGTTAAGGACTCCAATACCTCAATAAGTGGAGGGGGAGAAGATGGCATTTCCTTGGTTTAGGTTTTTAAAGGAAGGGAAGGTAACTCCACTAACTTAGTAAGTAGAGGAAGCAAAAAATAGAGAGATTGGGTAGTAGGTGGTTTGGTAATGAGTGCATTAAGGACCATATTGACTATATGGGCATCATGAGAACACTTGACCTGGGTACTCTCATTTTTGGTAGGAGCATGCGAAAAGGTTACCTGAATATATCAAGGGCTTTGTTTGATGATGCATTGGGGTTGTCCAATGTGTGCTTCCCCTTGTCAATGAGGGATTGGATAAAGATCTTAAAGGTATTGCACCTACTAATGTCATGTCCTTTTACCCAATGGAAGGCACACAAATCATTCTCATTGTACCAATTAGGTGCAAGATGAGAGGAATCAAACTACTAAGGGGGTTTGATAGGAGGAAGTTAAATGATATTAGCTTTCAATAACTTCTCTAATATTGAAGCATAAAATTCTCCAAGTGGAGTGAATTGCTTCTGGTTGCTATGGTTTTAGTTCCTCATGTTTTACTTTGAGGAACTAGAGGAATTTATTTGGTTTACAAATGGTGGAAGAGAAACTTTAAGTACAACTACATTCATAGTTCCCTTTCCCTTGGTATTGGTATTAGACTAGTTATTTGGTTTGAAAGAAGAGGCCTCATTGGTTTTGTATGTGGAGTTCTTGTTTTTCAGTTTTAGCTTCCCTTCATCAGTGACTCTATTCTCTAACTTATGTGCCATGGTAAAAGTTTTATCAGAGGTCTAGAAGATTTGGACACATAGTGTAGAGGAGATATGATTGGCACATGGTTGAGAAAAGAGCTCTATGAGTTTGAGTTGCAGCAATGAAAAGGAAATTTGGTTAATTAAGCTACTCCAACAAGCTACAAAATTTGTAATGGATTCATTCTCAAACTGTCAGATAGAGTAGAAGTCGGTGATATAAATTTTCTTGGAGATATTGATCAAAAAATGGTACAAGAATGTTCAAGCCAATTGGGTAAAGGAAAAGATGGAATGCCTTGTTAAGGAACTATACCAATCTAATGTCGGTCTTGACAAAGATAGGAAAAGTGTAGAGGAGGGCATCATTATAGGCAATCAAATAATATGAATGATTGAATGCCCTAAGGTGATGTTGGGGGTCCTCCTTACTCTGAAACTGTGAGAACTTGGGAAGTTTCCATTGAGGAGCATATGGCCTGACATGCATAGATGAGTGGATGGGCTCATTAAAGATCTGGTCATAGGATATGAGATTGTGGGCCCTAGAGATAGATGACTCTAGAGTTGTCATCTTGTCCATGAGCATCTTCATTAAGTATATTTTGGGTGTTACACCTAAAGGGTTGTAAAGTGAATAATGTTCTTGAGGTTGAGTGACATATTGATAACTTGTCAGATGTTGAAAAGTTACCATTTATGGGTAAGTGGTTAGAGGTGGTTGGGTCGAAGCCACATATGAATATGTGGTCATTGGTGGTTGGGTATAGGGTATGTTTTACTAAGGGGGCATGGGTGGTTAATTTAGAGTTAAGGGATAAGTGGTAACCTTATTAGTGATAGGTAGTATGGTAGAAGGTATGGGTGCTACTATGTTTTGAAGTGGAGTGTAAGTAACTAAAGGAATGGTAGTGGTGGTGATAGTAGGTACTCCAACAATAATTAGGGTATGGGTAGGTAAAGGTTAGGTGGTGGCTGTGTCCAAAGAATTATTAGTTAGACTAGGAGGTGTTATAAGGTGGAACAAGTTAGTTCTATATGGTTGTGTCAGATGGGTTGCTAGCTGAGGTAGATGCCTATGTAGATAACAGTTGGGTGGTGATAGTGGAAACATAAGAGCTACCTAAAAATAATAATGGCATGCCATAGGGTGGATCGATAGGTGGTGTTGAAATGGGTGTATGGTGAGCTACTGTGTTAAGGTAATGCTATAAGGTTACAAGGTTATTATCCAAAAAGGTAGTAAAATCTAGGTCACCTTGGGAAACTACCCAAGGCACACTAGAGGCATCAAAATGATGAGGATAACTCTTAGCATCTAAGATATACTCCATGGATGAAGAGGTAGAGACTGGATAATCTATAGATGGGTCGTAACTTGCTAAGTCCCTTCATTATTGGTGACTAAGAACCATGCAAGTAGGATAAGAAGAAAACACAAAATATTACAACTCAAACAGAGAGAAAGCAAGAAAATGATCAAAGAAATCCAACACACACTAGAGTAAATTAAAATCCTATGGTTAATTTTAATCTCATTTTTGGCTTTTGCCTTAAGTTATGAGAATATGTGATAGAAGTTGTCTTGTAGATTAGGTACTATAAAAGCAATCTATGGTTGGTTTTGGGTTATTTAGGTGTGCAAAAGGATCTGTATTGGGAATTAATATGTGGCTTGGTATTGGCACCTACCCTCTCACTTCACACACTATAGCGATAAGGGTGTCAAGTTCTTAGCCAATATATATTGATTTCCAGAGTTTATACTCAACCAGAGAGCTAAGTTGGTTCTCCCCTTGGTAATGACCTCCAAGTAGGATTTTCAGGAAAGGGTAAGGTTACTATTAGGTGATGAAATCTTAGTTGGGATTTTATTAAGTTTGTTTTATGTTTAATTGATGAAAGTGGTGTGGTTTAATGTGTGAACCGAAGACTGATGATACGATAAAATTACTATGCTTTAATTCAAAGTGAGCTACAATTAAAAGCAAGAAATGGATGCACTTGATTTTAAGCCCAAAAGAAATTGCAATTTTGTTAATGAGCATAGATAGAGAGGAGAGCATATATATGCAAAGAAAAGAAACCCAAAGTAAAGACTCAAGGTCCCACCAATTATGCCAGAATGTTTTTGTGAATTTTAGCTTATATTTCAGAAAGGGAAGAAGAAGAAACTTAATATGGGTATGGTTGAAAAACTTGTTTGATTGTGCATGCATTGAATCAAAATATTGTGAAGAACTCCTCTTTGGCTTGGGAGGATGACCTAAAAATAAGAAAACACTAGAGAAAATTTGTTTGTTAGATAGATAGTTGAGTGGATTGCCTAGCGATAGCTAGATCCTAGAAATAAGAGCTTCGTCAGGGGTTGTCAATCCACATGTTTTAAGCAATTAAGTTTTTAAATAGAATAGAAAGTAATTGAATCAATAATACAAAGGTACTAAAATTGAACACATGACATGCTTACTAGAATAAATAAACTAAAAATGATTAAAAATAGTGATAAGCTAATTAATACTAGTGCTAGATGATTGGGGTCTACTTGAAAAAATTGGGTAGGTGTTTGTGAACATGTAGGGACACAAAAAAATAGATTTTGTTAGGGGTAGGTAGGTGGAAATAGCTTTCTATAATTTACTACCACAATGACTGTCAATGGTTGGGCTGGCCATCGGTGGTCAGGGTGATCGTTAGTAATTAGATAGACCATCAGTGGTTGAGAAAACCATTGACAATTATTGTGTGTAGATTTGGGTTGAAGAATGGCTGATTGATAGGATCACAAAGTAGGATGCAGAGAGATGGGTTAGTGCTAGACTGAGTGAGAAAGGAAAATAAAGTTATTGAATACTATGAATTAAATACTTATCTTTTAAAAAGCTAATCAGGTGGATGCTTAAGGTGATTGATTCATTGGTGGAGTCTAGCATGATTTTGATAGAGTAATAGTACTTGGCACTTTGGCAGAGCTATGAAATCAAGTTGGCTCTCTAACATAGTATCTGGTTTATTAGATTATTGATGATGATTGACCTATAAGAAGAGAATTATGGATACACAAGCTCTTAATAAAAATTATAGATGATTTTCACCTCTTTATTCCTCTCTTATTATAGGCAAGGCAAGAGAGTTGTAAAAAGAAGTGAACTGGGCCTCCTAATTTTAACTCACTCATGCAATGGCTTGCACATAGATTTAGATGAGTTATATTTAGAAAATCAAGGAAAGTGGTTTGCATGTTGAAGGTTGAGGAGGTGGACCTTGATCATCGATAGTTAAGGTAATTTTCAATAGTCATTTTGACCATTGATGATTGAGGGTGAAGGGTCAAAGTAGGTAAAAGGTTAGGTTAATATAGTTTAATCAAATAACTGTGGGTTAGGCTTGGTTAGGGGCCAGAGGGTCAGGTTGGTCCCAAGAGGTTCTTAGGGTAACTTTAACATTTGGAATCATGATGTGTGGATTTATGGTATCTAAATCAACTTTTTAAAGATACGTTAAACCTATATTTACATCATTAAATGAATTAACTTCAAGGAAAGTGGATAACTATGCATGCATAATTGAGCTGTTAGAACTAATAGCCATGGTGGAGATAACCCTAGTCAAATGTGGATGTGTTTTCATTGTAAAAGATAATTTAAGGAAAATTAATAAATCATATGGTATTTAATATAATTATTAATAAGGTATTCTAGGTGATAAGCCCTAGAAGTCAAGGCTCTTAATGTTGTCTATAGGCCATGTTAAAAAAATGATTGTGAACCTACATGTCTAGACCTATAGCTTAATATTGGCATTAAATGGGGAGTGTATATGGAGTCTTGAATGAATTATATAATGTCATATTACTTTTAAAAAATCTCTAAAATGCTTGAAACCCAAACTAATTAGGCCAACAATGAAATAATGAGGTCCAAGTGCATATAAAGTAATATAATGCATGCAACAATCATAATTATGATTCTCCAAGAAATTAATGTTCATATAAATTTAGTGGAATTTAAATTAAACATATCAAGGCTATATAATATTTATATAATAATCCTAATCATATATGAGTGTTCATACTTCAACTCACCTTGTATTCAAATGGACTGTGTGAGCTAGGATGGATTGTGTAAGCTAGGATGGAATGTGTGAACCTAAAAGAAGACTATGAAGGATACAAATACACACACAAGGAATTTTGAATCTATTGGATTGATGCAAAATATTTCAAAACATAGTTCACTTGGTCTTAAATTCTATCATTGGCCAGTTGGGCTCAACATGTGTTAAGCACGGGATATACTGAGAGGGGGGGTGAATCATTATATCATATATCTTATAAATCTTTCCCTTAACCAAATTACACTTAATAAAACATTCAAGATATGAAATAAAACTCAAACAATAAACACCACACAAGATAGAGAGAGACACCAAATATAATGTGGAAACCCAATGTGGGAAACACTACGGAGAAAAATCTCAAGTATATGAATGAGAATCAACCCAAACAATATTTGCAAGTACCAACTTGCAGGAGCACCAACCCCTTTACTGAGCACCAACCTAGCAACTATTCATGAGCACCAACCCATAGGAGTGCCAACCCATTTTTCAAGCACCAACCCAACAACAATTTGTGAGCACCAACCCATAGGAGCACCAACCCCTTTGCCGAGCACCAACCCAACAACAATTAATGAGCACTAACCCATAAGAGCACCAACCCCTTTGCCGAGCACCAACCCACAGGAACACCAACCCCTTTGTCAAGCACCAACCCAAAAAAAATTCATGAGCACGAACCCATAGGAGCACCAACCCCTTTGTTGAGCACCAACCTAACAACAATTTGTGAGCACCAACCCATAGGAGCACTAACCCCTTTGTGTATACCACACAACTATCTCTCAATTTTGCTATCTCAACAAATGATAGTTCATTACAACATCTCTTTTCTCTCTCTCATCTTTGCTCTTCTAAGCTAGATATAACAAATACAAATCATATTCATCTCTCATAATTGCTCTTCTAAGTTAGATATTACAATATCAAATCAACCTCTATCTCTCACATTACAAATGGATTCTCAAGCCTTTATTTATAGCTTTCCAAATGACCTTTGGCCTTCCCTCTTTGTGACGCTTCAATCCTCATGGAAAATGGTGCCAAACTTGTATGACCCTTCATATCCTTGCCTTTGAAAAGTCATGTGGTGACCCTTCATGAGCAAAAACATCCTTCCCTCTTTTGTCCTTATCTTGGTGACTTTTTGTATTCCTCAAAGTGTCCCTTCATGATAAATATTGCCCTTCCTCTTTTGTCTTCACTTGGTGACTCTTGGAATTCTCCAAGATGACTCTTCATGGGAAAATGCATCCCATCCTTCTTTTGTCTTTACCCCATGGCTCTTTGACTTCTCCATGGGCCCTTCTTTTGTCTCATATGCAACCAAAAATATATTCATTAATATTAACTCACATTAGCCAAAATATATCTATTACAAAAAACATTAAATGCAATGGGGACTTTATC
Organism: Torreya grandis; assembly: GCA_037957365.1. Classification (NCBI taxonomy): domain Eukaryota; kingdom Viridiplantae; phylum Streptophyta; class Pinopsida; order Cupressales; family Taxaceae; genus Torreya; species Torreya grandis. Next base: position 746,727 of record JARHVA010006193.1, on the reverse strand, counting down.
ACCAATAATTCTAGACCTGTGACATCAATGACAATATTTCCAATAATCTCCCCCTTTGTCATTGATGGCAACCTCAATCCTGAAACTGCCACATCCTATCACCTACACATACTATCATCTGAAAACATACAATAACTCCCCCTTACTATAGTAACCTGTACCTATTCCTTGTACCTATTTTTGCACTTGTACCTGTACCTATTATTCTCCCCCTTTGAAATCAATGGCAAAGGGCCTACCTGGAGCTAACACTTAGCTCCCCCTCAACTGATGTTGAACATCAATGGTAGGAATTAATAGAAATTACTCCCAACTCCTCTTGCAGATCTTTGAATGTATCCTTTGATCGTGCCCTTGAGAAGATATCTGATTAAAACATTACCTGTCCTTTGAGAATCTGTAATCAACTCATTTGAATATTTTCTTCTAATCTCACAAACCTTTTGCATGAAACTTTAAGGTGTATCCTTGATCACATATTTGACTTACACTCAATAGATTATGCTTACAAAACATTCTTATCTTTGGTTCTACTAATATCCAAACTTAAATTACCTTTTTTGGCTATCCTGGTAGTGGTTTTATCTTTGATTCTCATTGTGCCACCATTGATCTTCTTTACTCTTATCTCCTGTCATATGCCTTGAACATCCGCTATCAATGAACCATGGCTGATATTTATCTCTTACATGCAAAACTGTTTGCACCAACATAGAATATTCAGGTTGTTTCTTCTGCCTTGAACATGTCTGAACCTTCTTCTTGATGAATGAAGCTTTGAAACTCTGATCCTTATTCTTGATGAATGGAGCTTTGAAAATCTGATCCTTCTTCATTGAATCTACATGAGTATTCTTTTCCTTCTTTCTGAAACTGTTAGCTCTTTTTCAACATTCTAATTTCTTGTGACCATAATCATTTGAAACAATTTAAAACTTTTAAATACTGCATATGCAAGAATCATTCTAATAGCCTTAAACCTTAACACCGGTGTAAAATTTTCTTCAAAAATCTATTCACTCAAAAGATATACAAATTAATCTGTCAACTCACCTTCTTATCATGCAACATAGCCAAGACCCAATAGCATCCACCATGCTTCAATTTTTTCTTAAAAGTGTCTCCTTGAAGCCTAGAAGAGACACCCCACACAAAGGGTCCTAGAAAAAAATATCAGGAGATTCCCACATCTCCTCTATTTCTTCCTTGATCTTCTTGTGTTTTTATTTTGGAATCCGTTTAAGCATGTCTAACCATTTTGACCTACTCACCTTATCATTTATGATGTTTTTCATCTTCTCAGATTTTGCAACTATCTTATCTTGACAAAGCTCATGCTCAAATGTAACAAGAGATTATGTATAATCCTTCCTATCTAATTCTTTATCTACTATAAAAATTAATTCATTTTCACTCTTAAACTCAACTTGATCAACATTTACTATTTTAGGTCTCCAAACTTTAATTTGACTCTTCTCATATCTTTTAGGGGCTCTGTAACCTTTGACATACTTTGAAGATCTCTTTACTTGTTTTGGACATAATTTAGCAATATGGCCAACCTTATGACAATAAAAGCAAACAACATTTATCATACCTTATTTTTTAATGTGACTGAGATATCCCTTTGACTTATTGCTTCTCCTCATATAGTCTCTTGCCCTATGAACAACATGATTACAAAAAAAACAATGGCCATGAGAAGAATTTGAAAACTTAAAAGCATTGGGCTGCCTGATCAGCTTCTTTGATTTACCTTCAAAACCTGCATCCTTCTTTCCTTGGACTAATATTTCATGATCTTTCTCAACCTTGATTATAAGCTTCTTATGATTATCCTTTAAAAACCTAACTCAACCTTCAACTGATTACACTCTTCTTCTTTTGATGTTAAAATTGAATTTGCAACCTGTAACTGATTCTTAAGATCCTGAATAAATATCTTATTTTCTTTTACTTTTATAGCCAACTTAGAATCCAAGATACACACCTATTCCTTAAGAACCTCAACCACAGATTTCAACTCTTGATTCTCCTTCTTTAGCTTCTTGGCCATCTTATGCTTTTCTTTGATCTACCTTCAAGCTGTTAAACCCTTTCTGAAGGAACCTGCTCTGATACCAATTGTTAAGCACAGGATATACTGAGAGGGGGGGGTGAATCAGTATATCATATATCTTATAAATGTTTTCCTTAACCAAATTCCACTTAATCAAACATTCAAGATATGCAATAAAACTCAAACAATAAACACCACACAAGATAGAGAGAGACACCAGATATAATGTGGAAACCCAATGTGGGAAAAACCACGGAGAACAATCTCAAGCATATGAATGAGCACCAACCCAAAAAATACTCATAAGCACCAACTTGTAGGAGCACCAACCCCTTTGATGAGCTCTAACCTAACAACTATTCATGAGCACCAACCCACAGGAGCACCAACCCCTTTGCCGAGCACCAACCTAGCAAAAATTCATGAGCACCAACCCACATGAGCACCAACCCCTTTATCGAGCACCAACCCACAGAAGCACCAACCCCTTTTCCAAGCACCAACATAGCAACAATTCATGAGCACCAACCCACAGGAGCACCAACCCCTTTACTGAGCACCAACCTAGCAACAATTCGTGAGTACCAACCCCTTTGTGTATACCACACAACTATCTCTCAATGTTGCTATCTCAACAAATGATAGTTCATTACAACATCTCTTTCCTCTCTCTCACCTTTGTTCTTCTAAGCTAGATATAAAAAATACAAATCATATTCATCTCTCATAATTTCTCTTCTAAGCTAGATATTACAATATCAAATCAACCTCTATCTCTCACATTACAAATGGCTTCTCAAGCCTTTATTTATAGCTTTCCAAATGAACTTTGGCCTTCCCCCTTTTTGACCCTTCAATCCTCATGGAAAATGGCACCAAAATTGTATGACCCTTCATATCCTTACCTTTGAAAAGTCATGTGGTGACCCTTCATGAGCAAAAACGTCCTTCCCTCTTTTGTCCTTATCTTGATGACTTTTCATATTCCCCAAAGTGTCCCTTCATGAGAAATTTCTCCCTTCCTCTTTTGTCTTCACTTGGTGACTCTTGGAATTCCCCAAGATGACTCTTCATGGGAAAATTCATCCCATCCTTCTTTTGTCTTTACCCCGTGGCTCTTTGACTTCTCCATGGGCCCTTCTTTTGTCTCATATGCAACCAAAAATATATTCATTAATATTAAATAAATATTAACTCATATTAGCCAAGATATATCTATTACAAAAAAAATTAGCTGCAATGGGGCCTTTATAACCAATAATGCTAGACCTTTGACATCAATGACAATATTTCCAACAATATGGAGAAGAACTCTAGGCCAAATAACCACCTACATGCCTTTCATAGGTAGTAGGACAAAAGGGATATTTATGACTATTATTTGAGGCATCAAAAGGTTAAAGAGGTAAAAAAAATGTGAGTTAAATTTTAATAATATAAAAATATCTCAATAAGGCTAAACTAGTACAAGGAACCCATTTTGATAAACCTAACAATGAGGAAATACTAATGATTACCTACAGGCTGGTTGTTGGCAACATGATCAAAAATCATAGGTGGGATGTGAAATGATATGTTATGAGGTATATAGATAGGAAAATAGGATTATGAATACACTCTCCAATATTGGTAAAAATCACTAAATTTCCAAATAGAGAAGATCCACCTTTTGAATTGCAGTCAAAAGCTCATAAGCATCTACAACCCTATTATGGGTGAATTGGGGGAAAAAGTGTATTGGTTGTCATTTTAATCCATGAGGTATATGATAATATAAAATGATATATACATTAGGTTATAAGGTGACAATATGATATTCATATATATTTTAAGGTGATATAATGCAATGAAGGGGTCAAGAAGCCTAATCAGGCCTAAAATTCCTAGATAACCACGTATAGGCCTATGTATGAGAATTGAAGGAAAATTGCATGTTTTGGAGTGTTTTTATGATTTAGTAGTCCCAATGGGTATATTATATGTTTAAATATGATTATATGAGTTTTTGGATCACTAATAAAGAAGGAAAATTCTTAAAAAGGCCTATTAAGGTCACTTTAATGTGACTAGCTAAAAACCCTTGTTCAAGGCTTAACATAAGTTTCAATGAATTAAAGGGTCAATTAATACATATAACCATTTTAAAATATCATATGATGTTAAAAATACCCCAATATAGTGTTTAAAGGCCAAACCAAACACTTTAATACATTTTCTTACTAAATAGCTCTCCTCAAATAAATAGTCAGGCTTGTATAGCTAAAAAGGGTAACTTTTAGTATGTGTGAACTTGCAAGAGGAATTACATGGAATTATGAAAATATTATGGAAGGATGGGAGGTTATCAGCTAAATATTATTAGTGATATTTCATTCATAAAATCCTATAACTTTATGAACTATCATTAAGAAGTTAGGTGGCTCTAAAACCCTTGTTAAACCCTGAACATGACCTGATGAAAGAGATACGTCCTCCAAGAAATAAAAATGGATTGAAATGAATCCAATAAAGATTTTAATGCCTTTATTACTATATATTAATATTAATAATTAAATTAATGTCACATGTGATATTAATTTGTAAAAAAAATGCCCTGAGAAGCCCCTTTTGAACTTGTTTGCAGGGGTTTAAGCTCGACAAACTCTCCTAGATAGTTGTAGAGAGTATTTGAAGTAATATAGAGATTATACCACCATATTAAATTTATTTAAGAGGTTTTAATTTTAATAGTATATGTTAAAAGTAATTAGTTATCCCTTAATGAATAATCATGGTTGATATGGCTTCAAGAAGATAAGGTTATGGACTAGTTGCAAGGTTTCAAAGACAAAAGAAGTTCCAAAAACCTTGAACAACCTCTAAACATCACATAATTAGAACTTGGATTCATGAAAAAAATATAATGATAATACTCATCCCTCAAATATACTTGAAATATCCATGACATATAATCTCTCTCTCTACTCTATTGACTAGCAAGAGTAAAGACCAGCTACAAGATGGCTTCCATTGATTGAACAAAGATTGATGACCTACAATAAAATATTCATTGAAGAAATAAGATATGATAGAGGAATTTCATGACACAAAACTATATCTTATTTTTTAGGTCATGCATTGGTAATAAAGAGAGAATAAGTCATGAATTTTAATACAAATCTCATAAGGAGGAAGAAGAATTATAAGAGAGGAAGGTTGGCATAGAAGGTCTTCAAGGGTGCCAAGTGTCAATTTAAGAGCTTGTAACTATCCAAAAAAGTATATAGGTAAATTAATGAGAAGGATTTATGATCAATAAGGTATCAAAATTTTTAAGATGGCCTCCTATTCCACCCTTATGAATATTTACATCAACACATGTCATAAAAGGCTAAGAGGCAAGATGACAACACATTTTTTACAAGCTTAGCATCACTCTTTCTCTATTTTGTAACTGATATGATCATGATAGGCATCTCATAAGTTATCTTCTTGTCCTATCCTTCTCTCTTATTCTAATTCATCTATAAATTAAGCCTCAAAAGGCATTGAATGTATCCTCAAATTGGTTATGGTGAAGCCCTGCTAATTTTAATACTTGTACTTGCCTTTGAAATCAATTCAAGATGAGTTATGCTATTTTAATATTTCATACAGTGATTTTGAGTGAATTTTTGATGAATTTTTTGTGATAGTGAGATAACTTCATTTCATTTTTCCTTCTCTTTCATGCCTCTATGTAAGTTAATCTTCTTTCCATAGGTCACATGATGTGTAACACATGGTTTACTAAGTTTAATTGTTGAAATATCTTTAGTGTTTAATCTTAGGCCTATTAAATAATCACCTTAGATATTAAAACATCCATATCCTTCATATATAATCACTCATGTGGTAGGAGCTATTTGAAGCTATAAAATCAGATTGTTACTTGTTATTTCATAGTGTAAACAATAGCAAGTAGAGGACACTATTTTTGGTGCATCACCTCCATGTTTACTTATTAGTTTTAGCTCTTTTCTATCCTTTTTTCCTTGCAAATGTGGTAATTTAGTTATAGTTTTGGGTGAAGCACCAAGGGAACTATCCTAACCTATAGGTTCAATCTACTTATTAGGTTATCCACAACCTAGGATTATTCCCATGCTATCATATAGTTAGGAAGGCTTGAAAAAACTTCATAGGGGTGAAAATTAGATAGATAAAAATGAGATTGGGTTGTAATATTGGTGTTTTATTACATTTCTGCATTGAATACATGAGGATAAGAGGTTGGAGTGAGGTGTGATAGGGTTTTCTCACTATGTACTCTCCTTGTTATTGCTACAAATAAAAGGTTGACAAATTTCTCTGTAGACGTAGCCTATTGGGTGAACCACATTATCCTCTATGTTGCAGGTTTATTTTAATTTTCCCAAGTTGTTTATTTCTAATTCATAGTTTCTCTTATTGAGATTTTGAGGATATATTTATGCATTGCATTTATCCTAACATTAGTGAGATTGTGGCTTGAAATGCTCACAAAATGGTGAGAGTTTGGCTAAAATTAATTGACATTTGGCAAGAGTGTGACATAGGGGTGACTAAGATGACCTAAAAAATTGAACACTACCTACATAGTCCAAATGGACCTTAGGTCATTGTAGTTTAACTTATAATGAGAGATAATACTAATCAATGATAGGTTGAGGTAGAAAAATGAAAAAGTGGAGTTAATGTCATAAGATTTGGAAAAAGGTAAAACATACAATTTTAGGGACCACCACATAGAAAAACCATGTCTAAGTGATTTGAGATAATACTTGGAAGGATGTACTGAGGGTGACCAAATCTGCATTATTTTTTTGGATCTTGATTTGAATCTTGCATCTAAATCTATCTATGTTACTATAGACCAGGATCAATATTAGGATGGAAATAAGATAGGGGAATGTAATTAGGAGGGACTATCATAATTATAAAAGAGAGGAAGGTAAGGTAATAGGACATTCCCACAAGCATGGATCCTCATAGATAATGTTCAGGCAAATCAAGTGTAAAAGTGTTTGAGATGCATAATATTCATGGGCTCATCTAGCTCTTACCCATATTGTGTAGCCACCTTGTATGCTCTAGATCCATAGTTAGTTATAAAAATGAATGACACTAACCAATTAGGCTCAAATTTTCCCTTATTTTCATGTGTCATATTGGTATTTTTTTGATTCTCTTTCAACACAAGATCACCAAGTGCAAACTCTCTGGGCTTGATAGGCATGTTATAGTTACGACATAACCTATTCTGATATACTTGAATATTATTCAAAGTGGATTTTTATTTTTCAACATGTAGTTCAATTTATTTGAACTAAGCTAATTTATACTCCTCATCATCAATGATATCTTGCAATGAAATGCACAAGATAATAAAATTGATCTCGATAGGGAGACTAAATTTAATTCCATAAAATAGTGAATATGGTGTGGTTCCTATTATGGTTTAGCTGTTGGCATGGTAGGCCCAAAGGGTGGGAAATAATTACAAGTACAATAATGGTTAGTGGCATTAACAATATTTATAAGGATTTGGACTAGGATCTTGTTAGATGCCTTAGATTGGACATTGCTTTGAGGAAAAAAGGAGTAGAAAACCTTTATTTGATATGGTAATTGAAAAAGATGGCTTTGATGTCCTTATTTTTAAAGGATATACCATTATTAAAAATTATGTTAGAAGGGATACCAAAGTAATAGATAAGGTGATTTAGATTGAATTTATAAATTTGCTTACCAGTTACATAAATGAGGGGAATGGATTCAACCCACTTAGTAAAATACTCGATCATAGTGAGGATATGTTTATGGCCATTTAAAGAAGTAGAATCAATTTTACCAATGAGATCCAGTTCCTATGTGGAATATGACCAAGGAATAGTAATTAAATAAAGTGCTTATGTTGGAACATGAATGAGATTAGTATGCTTCTAATAAGGAAAACACTTATTAACATAGGCACATATTAAGTATGAAATATACTGAGAGGGGGGGTGAATCAGTAAATTATATATCTTTTACTTAATCTAATTTATTTTCTTTAACCACTCAATCATATATTCAACATATGCAATAAAACTAAAATAATAATTAACACCACACGAGAGAGAGAGAGAGAGAGAGAGAGAGAGAGAGAGAGAGAGAGAGAGAGAGAGAGAGAGAGAGAGAGAGAGAGAGAGAGAGAGAGAGAGAGAGAGAGAGAGAGAGAGAGAGAGAGAGAGAGAGAGAGAGAGAGAGCAAACTTTAATGTGGAAACCCAAAGTGGGAAAAAACCATGGAGAACAATCTTAAGTAAATGAATGAGCACCAACTCAAAATACAAAGTTTGCAAGCACCAACTTGTAGGATAACCAACCCCTTTACTGAGCACCAACACAATAACTATTTGTGAGCACCAACCCCTTTCAAAGATTCATGAGCACCAACCCCTCTTGTGTATAAAACACAACTATATCTCAATGTTGCTTACTCAACAAATGATAGAACTCTACAATATCTCCTACTTTTCTCTCTTTGAAAACAAATACAAACTATGCACTCTCTTGCATATTACAAATGGCTTCTCAAGCCTTTATTTATAGCTTTCTAAATGACCTTTGGCATTCACCCTTTGTAACCCTTCATTCCTCATGGAAAATGCAACCAAAATTGCAAGACCCTTCGTATCCTTGCATTTAAAAAGTCATATGGTGACCCTTCATAAGTAAAAGCATCCTTTCTTCTTTTGTGTTTATCTTGGTGACTTTTCATATTCTTCGAAGTGTCCCTTCATGGAAAAATGTGCCATACCTCTTTTGTCTTCACATGGTGACTCTTGGAATTCCTCAAGATGACTCTTCATGAGAAAATGCATTCCATTCCTCTTTGGTCTTTTACCCTGTGACTCTTTGACTTCTCCATGGGCCCTCTTTTGACTTATATGCAACCAAAAATATATTCTTTAATATTAAATAAATATTAACACACATTAGCCAAGATATGACTATTAAAAACACCATTAAATGCAATGGGGACTTTATCACCAATAATGCTAGACCTTTGACATCAATGACAATATTTAAAACAACACATGAATCTACTTCTATAGAGGGCCAATAATACCTTATATGTAAGAGTTTATTGGCAGGGACCAATCCACTAGTTTGGGCCCCATAAATCCCTTTGTGTACTTTTAAAAACACTAATCCAAATTATACCAAAGTTAAAAAATGAAGTAGAGTTCCATCCTATCCTCTATGATAGAGTGTAGTACCAAGTGAGGTATAACAAGAGGCATTTTAAATAAAGGACTTTTAATTGTTGTGAGAAAGGTTATCAAGAAGAATATGGTTATGGAGGTATTTATGTAAATCATGGTATCAAGGTGAGATGGGACCAATAATATCACATACCATTTTGGATGTTGAATGTTCATGAGCTAGTTTCAGAAGGTGTTTAATAAAGAACTAGTAATTTGGAACATGATCTACTATTGCTATTAATGAGATAATTATTGCCATTATGTCTACATTCTTGTTACTAGCCCTTGGTATCTACTCAAATTGGATATGTTCAAAGTTCAGCTTGAGACCATTCACCATGTTTTGTAAGGTATAAGCTTCTCATCTTTGGTATGGTATTGCTCTATCACCTGGTTAATAATCAATTAAGAATCCCTATGAACATGCAATTGCTTAATATTCCACTATACTACTAGATGAATCCTAAATTAGTGATTCATACTCTACTATATTATTTGTACAAGTGAAAAAAATGTAGAAAGATTTAAGAATATACACACCCTATATTGTTATGAACAAAATGCTGGCTCCAGATCCATGAGATGTGTAGGAACTATCAATGTAGAGTGTCCAGTATTGTGATTCATAAGAGGTTTCATTCAAAGTCAAGAATAACTCAGGGAAACTAAAAGTGAGTGGTTTGGTATCTGATATGGGTGATTTAACAAGTTGATCTACAATTAATTTCCCCTTAATTATTTTTTGATGTACATATTCAATCTCAAAATCACTTAAGATAATGACCCATTTGGCCATATGACCAATCAAAGTTTCTTTGAAAAGTAAATATTTGAGTGGGTCCACTTTGGTAATAATAATGGTTTTATTGTTGAACATGTAATGTCACAACTTATGGACTATGAATATCATTGATAAGCATGATTTTCAATTGGTGTATACTTGTGTTCATAGGCAACATATGTTGTGATTAAATAATATGCTGCCTTTTCTTTCCCCTTATCATCATGTTGGGAAAGGAGTTCCCCAAGGCATGCTATATTGCTAAAATGTAGAGGATTATCAAATTCCTAGGCATTGGTGGAGATAAGACAAGTGGAGTTTCTAAATAATCCTTCAAATGTTCAAATGCTTATTTACATTTAGTGTTACATGAAAATGTGGTGCCTTTCTTCAAAAGGTGAGTGAAAGGATGCCATCTATCTACTAATTATGAAATGAAGCATCAAATAGATTTAATTTTGCCTTATAAACTATATATCCACTATAGATTAGATAGAGGAGGCATTTTTATAATGGCCTTAATCTTGGTTGAATCAACTTCAATGCCCTTAGGAGAGACAATTAAGCCTATCAATTTTATTGAAGTGACATCAAATACACACTTCTTAGGATTAAGACACACCTTGTATTCATGAAGGTTTTAAAATATCCTTCACAATAGTTATAAATGGCCTACTCTAGTCTTGGATTTAAAAATAATTTCATCCATGTATTCTTCTACAATATAATTCATTATGTCATGGAATATGATATTCATTGCTTGTTGGTAAGTGGCACCGGTGTTCATGGGGCCAAATGGCATAATTTGGTAACAAAACATACCCATAGAGTGGTGAATGTTGTTTTTTATGGTCTTCAAGTGTTATTTTTATTTGATTATACCATGATAAGCCATCCATAAGAGATAAAATCTCATATCATACTTGGAATCTATAATCATATCAATGTTTGGCAAAGTAAAATAATCCTTTGGGGATGATTTATTGATATCTCTAAAATCTATACATATGTAGATTCCTCTTGGATTCTTATTGAATGGGATGATATTTGATATCCATTCTAAATAGTTTATGGGATGAATACATTCCCCCTCTAATAAATTTTCTAATTCTTTTTTGACTAATATGGCAATATGAGCGTGCATATTTCTCACATTCTGTTTGATCAACTGCACATCTGGGTGCTCAACAAGGAGATGTAAAACTGAAGAAGGATCCAAGTTAGGAATATATGAATAGGACCAAGAAAAATATCAATACACTCCCAAATAAAAACAATAAAATTTTTACATTCCTCTTCAATGAGGGACACTCCAAGTTTGATCCATTTGGGATTGTTTGTGGTTCTAATTTTTACTTCTATGATATATTCCACTAGCAGTGTGGAGCCATTGTCTAAAATAGTTGGAAATGAGGTGCATTAATCTTGTTGAATGTGGAGCCCATTTCAACACCCCTAAGGTTAAAATAAAATTAATGAGGCATTTTTAACTTGTAATTTTTAGTTTCACAAATGGTGGGGTACATTTTTGAGTGTGCCAAACACTTCCCACATTTGTGGTATGTTTTATGGAGAAGTGGGCATGATTTAAGGTGGTTGAGAGAATCGAGGGATTATCTTTATCCCAGTTGGTTGTAACCTCCCTTATTTATTGCCATTTTGGTGGGGATATGCTTATCTCCAAGGTATGGTGCATTTTTCAAGGGCCTTTGGAAAGTATAAATAGGGGTGAGGGGGAGCACATTAAGCATTACATTTTGCATCTCATTTTTTTTTTGAGCTTTGTAATCTCTCTTCGGTCGGTGTGATTGGGTTTGAGGTGTAGCTTAGTGTCTCAATAATTTTGGTGTGAATTTAGGTTGGATAAAGTTATCTATGTGAGAGGTTTCTTGTTGATATTTGTCTTGTACTCTTGTTTACAATATTATAGAGATATTTTTGGTGGATGTAGCCCACATTGGGTGAACCACATTATATAAATGTTATGTGTGTATTTGCTTAAATTTTAAATTTTCTTTCATATGTCTCTGCTACTGTGATTTTGAGGAACGAATTTTGTGTTGCATGTTATTGTATAATTATTATTGTTATTTTTTAATCACTTGTTCTTAATAATTGGTATCAAAGCTAGCTTTAGTTGTTTTTCTAAAGTGGTGAATCATAGGGAAATATATTAGCTTGAGTGGGAGCTATGGTAGCTAATGGCAGATATAGAGTTGAAAAATTTAATGGATAGAACTTTGGATTGTGGAAGATGTAGATGGAGGATTACTTGTTTTAGAAGGATCTTCATCACCCTTTGATGGGGAGAGTATGCCAACCTTCAGTTATAGATTAGGCAAATTAGAATTTTCTTGATGGGAAAGCACTGGGACCCATATAATTATGCCTTGCATCTTTAGTTTCCTTTAATATTTTAGAAGAGATGCCCACATTTGGTCTGATGAATAAATTAGGGGAGTTATATGAAAAACCCTCTGCCTCTAATAAAATATTTTTGATGAAAAGGTTATTTAATATGAAAATGTCTGAAAATGGTTCTGTAGTTGATCATTTGAATGATTTTAATATAGTTGTGAGTATGATAACTTCTATTGGTATTAAACTTTAAGATGAAGTTAAGGATTTATTGATTTTTTTCTCCTTACCTAATAGTTGGGATAGCCTAGTTATGGTTGTGAATAATTCCATCCCTGCTAAGGGAAGTTTAAAGTTTGAGGATGTTATAGGTGTGATTCTTAGTGAGGAAATATGAAGGAAGAGCACTAGGGAATCATCTTTAGGGAATGATTTGATGGTGAAAACTAGAGGGAGACAAAATGATAGAAGCAAAGGAAATCATGGAAAGTTAAAGGGTTGGGGAAGATCTAAATCTAGAGTCAATATTGTATGCTGGCACTGTGGGAAAAGTGGAAACACAAAGAAGGAATATTGGGAACTTTGGGACAGGATGACCAAACATGAGGATAAAAAGGAGGTAAATGTGACAACATGTACTATTATTTAAGATGCTTTATTTCTTTCCTTGGATAATGTTTTTGACTCTTGGTTATTAGATTCAGGGGCTTCTTTTAATGCCACCCCACATAGGCATCATTTTACTAATTATGTTCAAGGAGATTTTGGACATGTTTATCTTGGTGATGATGAACAATGCAATATAGTATGGAAAGGTTATGTTTAGGTGAATACAAAGAATGGGAACACATGTCTACTAAAGGATGTTAGACATGTCCCATAGTTAAGGTAAAATTTAATATTAGCAGGGTAGTTAGATAGTGAGGGCTGTTCGGTGATGTTTACAACAAACTCTTGGAAAGTTCCAAGGGTGCTCTTATGGTTGCAAGAGGTGAGAAAGTTAGCACTTTTTATTTTACTAGTAGTGTTGATCATTTTTATTTAGTTGCTATAGATGGAGATGTAACTTTGTGGCACTACAAGCTCGGTCATATGAGTTGGAAGGGAATGGAGATCTTGAAAGACAAGTTACCCAAATTGAAATAAGTTAATTTGGACTTCTATGATGATTGTGTGTATGGGAAGCAAAATTGAGTGAAGTTCCTAAGGGTTAGACCTATGAAGAAGGAGAATAAGTTGGAATTGGTTCACTTGGATGTATGGGGGCCATCTTAGGTATCTTTTATTGGTGGTTTAAATTATTATGTTACATTTATTGATGATACAACTAGGAAAGTTTGTGTTTATTGCATTAAAAATAAATATAATGTGTTTAAAACATTCAAGAGATCGAAAGCTTTGGTTGATAATGAAATAGGTCTCAAGTTGAAATGTCTCAAGTTAGACAATGGAGGTGAGTATTATAGCAAAGAATTTGATGATTATTGTTCATAGAATAGAATTCATAGGCAAAGGATAGTTCCAGGGATGCCATGAGAGAATGGAGTGTTAGAGAGGATGAACATGACAATCATGGAGTGTGATAGCATCATGAGGTTGCATGTAGGGCTGCCCCTAATGTTTTGGGCATAAGCAATTAACACAGTGGTATATCTAATTAATAAAGGACATTCAGTGCCTTCAGATGGAGGCATACTTGAGGAAGCTTGGTTTGGTGAGAAAGTTAATTATTATTTTATTAAGGTCTTTGGATATGAGGCATTTTTTCATGTTGCCAAGAAAGATAGGACCAAATTAGAGGATAAGTTTAAGAGGTGCAACTTTATTGGTTATGGTGAGGGTGACTTTTGTTTCCGAATTTGGAGTCTTAGAGATAAGAAAATATTGGTCTAGGGATGTTGTCTTTAAAGAAAAAGTCATGTATAAGGATCAGTTGTAGGAACAAGAACAAAAAGAGTAAATAGTGTTGGATGATATTAAGAATGGTAAGGTGTCCAAGGAGATAGTATAGGAACCTCCTACATAGGAAACCCAAACTCCTATAGTAAGAGGGTATTCTAGGGTAAGAAGAGATCTTGAATGTTTTCCCCCATATTTGAGTTATTTGTTACTTATTGATAGTGGAGAGCCATAATGTTTTGAGGAAATAATGTAGATGAATGCTAGGAAGAAGTGGGAGAAACCCATGGAAGAGAAACACAGTTCTCTCATGGAGAACAAGACGTGGGATTTAGTGAAGCTACCTAAGGGAAAGAGAGCATTGTAGAGCAAGTGGGTATATAAAATCAAAGATCAGGATGGAGGAAGGAAAAGGTACAAGGCATGATTCGTGGTCAAGGGGTTTGTACAAAAGAAAGGTATTGATTTTGATGAGATTTTTTATCTTGTTTTTAATATGACTTCTATTAGAACTATGCTTGGTATAGTTGTAGTAGAGGATTTACCCTTAGAAAAATTAAATGTGAAGACTGCATTCCTTCATGGTGATTTGGAGGAGGAATTATATATGGATTATTCATAGGGTTATGAGGTCAAATGAAAGGAAAAATTAGTGTGCAGACTAAAGAAGAGCTTGTATGGCCTAAAACAAGCTCCACAAAAATGGTATAAGAAGTTTGACAATTTTATGTTGGAACAAGGTTACTCCAGGTGTCATTCTAAACATTACATAGATGCCAAGAGATTTGAGGATGGTAATTATATTATCCTATGCTTGTATGTAGATGATATGTTGGTTGCAGGAAAGAACATGAAACAGATTCAAGTACTCAAGAAACATCTTGGTGATTCCTTTTCTATGAAGGATTTGGGTGCAGTGAAGCAAATCCTTGGTATGAGGATAAATTAAGACAAGAAGGAGAGGAAGTTGATCTTATCTTAGAAAGAGTACATGAAGAAAATTTTGGAGAGGTTTAGTATTCAGGATGTTAAGCCAGTTGGGACTCCTTTGGTAGGCCATTTTAGATTATCAAAAGAGCAGTGTACCAATATGAAATAAGAAAAGCTAAAGATGTCCAAGGTAGATTACTCATTAGTGATTGGTATCTTGATGTATGTTGTGGTTTATACTAGGTTAGATATTGTCCATGTAGTGGGAGTATTAAGTAGGTACATGAGTAATCCAAGTTATGAGCACTGACAAGTAGTGAAGTAGATTCTTCAATATTTGAGAGGAACCATGGGTACAACATTGTGTTTTGGTGGATTATATACCACTTCGAATGATTATGTGGACTCGGATATGGCTGAGGATGTTGATAGTAGGAGTATGATAGGATATGTATTTACTATTAGGGATACAATAGTCAGTTAGATTTCCTAGATACAGAAGGTTGTGGCTTTATCAACCATAGAGGTTGAGTATGTTGGTTCTAAATAGGTCAATAAGGAGATGATTTATTTAAAATAGTTACTTAATGAATTAGGGCATAAGCAGGAAGTTAATGGATTACATAGTGATAGTCAAAGCATTATACATTTAGCAAAGAACTCCACTTTCCACTCGAGGACAAGGCACATACAGTTGTGGTATCATTTGATCAGGATAGCTTTGGAGGAAAAAATGGTGAAGCTAGAGAAGATACATATGAGCTAGAATCTTATGGATTTGTTGATAAAGGTAGTGACTTTAGAGAAGTTGAGGTTATGTTCACCTTTGGTTGGTCTTCATGAAAATCATAGAGGAGTGTTAAATTTTGTTCAAGGAGAAACAAATTCTAAGTGGGAGATTGTTGAATATGGAGCCCGTTTCAACAACCCTAAGGTTAAAATAAAATTAAAGGGGAATTTTTAACATTTAAATTTTACTTTCACAAATGGTGGGGTGAATTTTTGAGTGTGCCAACTACTTCCCACATTTGTGGCATGTTTTATGGAGAAGTGGGCATGATTTAAGGTGGTTGAGAGAATTGGGGGATTATCTTTATCCCAGTTGGTTGTAACCTCCCTTATTTGTTGCCATTTTGGTGGGGATATGCTTATCTTCAAGGTATGGTGCATTTTTCAAGGGATTTTAGAAATTATAAATAGGGGTGAGGGGGAACACATTAATCATTGCACTTTGCATCTCATTTTTTGAGCTTTATATTCTCTCTTCGATCAGTATGATCAGGTTTGAGGTGTAGCTTAGCATCTCAAGAATTTTGGTGTGAATTTGGGTTAGAGAAAGTTATCTCTTTGATAGGTTTATTATTGAGATTTGTCTTATAATTTTGTTTATAATATTATAGAGAGATTTTTGGTGGATGTAGCCCACATTGGGAGAACCACGTTATATCAGTGTTATGTGTGTATTTTCTTAGATCTAAATTTTCTTTCATATGTCTTTGTTGTTATGATTTTGAGTAATGAATTCTATGTTTCATGTTATTGCATAATTATTATTATTATTTATTAATCATTTATTCCTAAAACATCTTCTTCATCATCTTGTGACTCAATGAACTCATCAATCTCCCCCATTTAATAAGAATATGAATCACCAAATACTAGTAAAGACCACTTAGCAAAGGTACACAAGAAATCTTGAACCAATTATTTGAATACTGTTTGATCTTATAAATTGATTTCTAATAGGCATGAGGTTCTAGGAATAGAGTTACCCTAGGATTCATTCAAAATAAGATGAAATTACCCATTTAATGATTCTTGAAACATGTTTTCACCATGGGAATTATCTTTTTATTTACTATTTTGTTGGTTCGAAAACACCTCAAAAGAGGTTTTCACTTTGGAACCACAATGTTTCATTTTATTTTTTTTCTTTTTATTTATGACCAAGTAAGTTCACCTACTACAACCAATGAGATGTGGATGAGTTTATAAAGTGGCTTTGTTATTTCAAGCTCCACCCAAGTTCAAATCTCACTATGGTATATAAGGTTGGATATGGCTGTCATTGGTATTCTTGGGTTAGTTGTGACCATTATTGGTATTATCAAGATGGTTGTGGTCATTCATTGGTATTATTGGGCTAGTTGTGGTCATTATTAGTATTCTTAGGATGGTTATGGCTATTTTTTAGTATTCTTGGGTTAGTTGTGGCCATTATTGGTATTATTAGGTCAGTTATGGCCATTATTGGTATATCTAGTATGTGTGATAGATGATCACTTGGGGATTTGCCCCCCTAATTTTGTCCCATACTAGTTGGAGCTCTCGTTAAAAGTGAATACCTATAAAAAAAGTTCACCTATTATCTAAAATAGGTGGTAAGGTCTAATGTAATAATTAATCCTTGCTAATGATCACCAATTACAAAAGCATATCTAAGGCCCATGAACTTATAAATTGAATCATCATTCTATAAATCATCCAATGGTATATGTTCATCTTGTTGGTCTCAGTCAATTAATTAGTGGTGATGGAAGAAAATAGGGTAATTAGAGGTGACATGGATAATGATACAAATGGTATTGGTATTGAAAAGGTTGGTATCAATTAACTCATCATATGTGTTTTAAAAGGACTCTACATCACTAGTGTCATCTTCATCATTAGATGGTAAATTGGTATCACTCTTGAGATCATAGTGCTTAGGTAATTTGTATGTAATACATTGAGTTCCTTTGTGATTGGTATTAGATACTAGATCAATAGGACTTTGATAATTTTCCCCCAGTCCTTTTCCTTCATAAGCTTGGTTATCGATTATTCTATTTGGAATAGGATATTTTTTGCTTTTGTAGCAAGTAACAAAGTTGTCAGTGTACAACAATGAGTCATCATCAACTTTGACATGTTTTTGTTCTGATGTAGTAGTGTTAACAAAATGAGTAGGTCATTTTTGGTCTAATTCATCCTTCTTATTCCATTCTATTCTAATACTCTTCACTTTGGGTAAACCATGTAATTTAGGTGTTTTAGGCAATCCAGCTATATGAAAAGCATTGTTAATTCGATATTCATCATGACTTGTAATAGTAAAATGAGAAGATAATTAAAAATGTGGTGTTGACAAAGTAGATGAAAGAGTACTTAGATCCACATAATTTGAATCAAAAGGTTGAACAACTACCTCTTTGTCCTTTTTAGGGACATGATCTAGGCCAAGACAATAATTTTAGCTTTCATATTTTAATTCAATATGTTTACAATATTGATATGATTGCAAATCCAAGGTATAGTTAACTCCAAGCATGAATGAGACAATTTGATGAAATAATGTAGAGTAGATGGTATTTCATGTAATTCATGTATCTAAGGTCGACCAAGGAGAAAATTGTATGATATCTCTAGATCAAGGACATGGTAAAGGCTATCAGGAGTGAGAGGTTCAATGATAATAGGCAA
Source organism: Torreya grandis (assembly GCA_037957365.1). Taxonomy (NCBI): domain Eukaryota; kingdom Viridiplantae; phylum Streptophyta; class Pinopsida; order Cupressales; family Taxaceae; genus Torreya; species Torreya grandis. The sequence continues at coordinate 727,986 of JARHVA010006193.1, read as the reverse complement.
TCAAATGGTGCCCTATGATTCTCTCTCCTCATTATCATATGCCTTGATGGTAATAATATCTAGTTGAGTATCTTTTTTAGTGTAGCCCAAATGTTTGACCAAGTTTAAAGTTACAATATTTGAGCCTAAACCATTATCTATGAGGACACACTTGATATTATGTTTATAAATGACTACATCTATATAAAGTGGGTTATGATGAAGAAGACCAAGGGGTGGCATATCACATTGGTTAAATGTAAGTTTTTGGCCTAAGGATAAATGAATCACAAGTGTTTTGAATTTGTTAGGAGTAATGTCACTTGGGACATTAGATTGGCTTGGTAATGTCACTTAGGACATTAGATTGGATTAAAATATCATTTAATATGTTTTTGTAGACGTTCAACATATGCAAAATATCTAGGATAGAAATTTATACCAATGTTTTTTGTAATTGTTCCACAATATCATATGGATTGTCATTAGGGGAAGAAGTTGGTTTAGATATTCGAGGCAAAGGGCCTTAAATGGAATTATAAGAAGAAGGTGTAGGAACATAGATTGTAACCTTGGAACATCTAGTTGTGATTAGGTAACCCTAAGTTAGTGAGTGGTTACTTTAATTAAAAGAAGGGGAATAAGAGCCTAAAATGGTATCTTTTGGTCATTAGTTAGTATTAATGCCATTTTGAGCCAAATGAAATGGATGGTGGTGGTTTTCAGGTATTATTAGTTATTAGCTTAAGATTGATATTATTAGTGGCTATATGCCCATTAGTAATGTGACCTATACAATTATCGTAGTTGTAGGGGATATTATTGTAGGTGGACTACTTAGAATGGGTGTTTTGACCTTTATTTTTATTAGTTTTTTGTTGATGTAGATTTGGCCTTTGATTCCAATTTTTTAGAGTCTTATTATAATTTAGATTGTTGGCTTGATGTTGATTCTGATTTTGATTGTTAGAATTATGCCACTAAAAAGGGTTTTTATAAATACCCAAATTTTGATTATATGTTGAAGCAACATTGTCCAACTCTATTTCACTATTTTATATAAAGTCTTGGATGAAGCAAAAAATATGCACACATCTATGAATGGATGATCTTTAACCTAATGATAATCATAGAACTCATGTTCCTTATAATAGTTAAGTTTAGGTTGGCCTTCTAGAAATGGCTTCAGAACTGGCCAAATGATCATGTTAGCTACAACCAACTTTTGAAACACTACCTTGATAGGTTCACCAAGATCACTAAAAAATATATCTTGGTGTTGTCCTCTTCTTAGTGGTGGTCATTATAAATTAAGTGGATAATTAGGTGGGGTTACTTAAATAGGTAATGGTTGCACTATTTTCACATGTTTATATTCTATTACCCCATCACCTACAACATTTTTATTCATGTTGAATGACTTAATATTTTTAGATATACTTGATTGAGCTTGTGCCAAATCTAGCATATATACCTCATTCTAAATTTGGTTTTGAGGATAGAATTTGATTAAACCTTTATCAATGAGATCCTACTCAATATATATTCCTTTGGTGATAATATCTTCAAATGTGTTTACATAATGAAGTATGAAATTATAAGCAATATCTAGTTACATATTGGCAATGAAGTCTTTAACTAGTTATTTATCAATGAGATTGTGTGGGAGTCAATTAGCCAATGTGTGCCACCATTGTAAATAACTAGAAAAACTATCTACTCCTCTTGTTTGGTATGACAAAAGTCAACCATAGTCACCTCATGTTATACATTATATAAAGTGTTGCACAAAATTTTCAGATAAGTCATTAAATTTATCAATAATTTTTTTAGGTAGATGGAGAAACCACTCCAAAGCTTGCCCAACAAAAATGTAGGGAATCAAGGGAAACAAGTACATGATACTATAATAACCTTATTGACAAGAAATAAAGAAATATTTCAAGTGTTCCTTTGGATCACCCTTCAATTTATATTTATTAAATTTGGGCATCTCAAAATGATGCGAGATTAGGATCTACAAATAGTTCATATCAAAGGGTTAAGAACATATGTCATCTAACTTAAACTTCTTACTCTAATTTCTTTATTAGATGGTGGAAACTACATATTTTACCTCTTTCCAGTCCTGAAAAGTGGGAATGGATTGAGAGGGATTGGGTACATATTGTTTGGTACTCATAGGTGGATTACCTTGACATGGATAAAGTGGTGGTATAGGGTATTGGGAAATATGTACCTAATTAATTCTACTAGGAATGTTCACCCATTAGTTGGAGTTATATTAATGATATGGAACTTATTTTTGGTAAGGAACTTACTATTGAGTATGATACTGATTTGGATGGAACTATGGTTTGAATGGAGGAATGGTTTGTTAGGTATTTAATGAAACTTTTTGGGTATAGAAAGAGACTTGTTGTTGCTTTGTATGGATATATTGTATGAAAATAACTTATTGCTAGTTAGGTGGAATACATTTTCAGATTGAAGAGTCATATTTTTGACTAGATTAAGTATGTGGTTGACTAATAAGGATTCATTGTTGATTTTACAACATTTGCTGGGGATTAGTTACCACTTGTTGGGTTGGAAGATTGGTCACCACTTATTGAAGTGGGGGATTAGTCACCACTTGTTGAAGTGGTGGATTGGTTTCCACTTATTGAGGTGGTGTATCAATCACCACTTGCTCAAGTGGGAGATTGGTCACCACTCTTTCAAGGGGGGGGGGGTATTAGTAACTTGATGTTGTATCTCATGTTGTTGTAAAGTGTTAGGAACATTGGAAGAAAGTATTTTCTGGTCAATTAGAGGATTTTTTTTGGATTTATGAATGATACTTGATGTGGATTGGAATGTGTTAATTGAGAATTATCAACCACATGATAGGAATAATCTAAAAGGGAATTAGGATCATTATTAGCTAACATATTACTTTTGGATATAGGCATGTTAAATGAATTTGTGACTAGCAAATAGATCAGTATTAGGTGTTGGATGGGTTAACAAATTTGTTTATAGTTTAGATGGTCGATTTAGCTCTATAAGTAGTAGATTTTAAATATAAATAGTAGTTAAGAAGTTAGATAAAGTAGATAAAACTTGACTAACCTATTATATTTAAGAGGCAATGAATTGGATTTGTGAAGATGAGTCAACAAGTTGACCTTTTCCTTTGATATATGCTATGAGGTCTCGACTAGAGGCTAGTACAATAGTCTAAATTTGGATAGATGTATCTTGATTTTCTAATAATGCAAGGGATGTATCTTTGGGAGTTCTATCAAAATAGCATAATTTTTTACTAGAAAACCAACCAAAAATTTAACACCAAGCTTTAAGAGTTTGATAAGTTTTTCATATTTTTCATCAAAGAGGTTTTGTGTAAATTGGTCTTATCTATAGTCAGCACTAGATGGCATGTTTGAGAAGTATTTTTGGTTTTGTACTTGTTCAATATTATAAGGAACACTCGGGAGATATTGTTGATGTCACCTAGTTTCAACATTATATGACATGTTGGGGAGGTATTTTTGCTCTTGTCCTTGGTCATTATTATATGGTATATTTGTGAGTTATTATTGATTTACCTCTTCTTCAACATACCGGTCATACCTTTATAAATTATAAATTACCTCCTCATCAAAATAGGGGTTATAAATAATTCCATTTTGAGTATACTTTAACATGTTTGGGTTCACAATCTTTGCTTGGAATAAGTTTGAAGGTTTTAAAAGTTGTTTGGATTCAAATTTGATTTTTTTCATAATAAGATGAAATGCTTAAAACTAACCTACTTTAGTTGCATCAAAGATAATGTTGAAAAATTAATGGTTTAATCAAAGACATGTCAATGTAAGTGGTTTAGCTTAACATGTATGTGAACCAAATTGATCTAGGTATATTAAATGTTCTCAAATATTTGTATCTTACAAAGGTTTAAAATGCTCAATATATGGATTTTGAACTTGTTTGAACTTGTACTTGACTTTGAACCATAATTAGTGAATGTAGAAAATAAACTTGATTAATTAGGAAGTTTGAACTTGAAATATTTTGGGTAGATTGCTTTATTAAATTGTGAATATTTTGATCTTAGGTTTCAAACAAGTGTGATATGGAAAGTTGGATTGGTTTGATGTTGAATAAAATTTGTATTAAAGTTGAATTTAGAAAATTTTTGACTAAAATTGAACTAGGTATTGACTTTCTGAAAATAGGAGCTTAAATTTAGACTTTGCAACTAGAAATTGACTATGTTTGACTTTAGAATTAGAAATAGAATTGAAATTTAGATTAGGTTTGGATTAAAATGGAAAACATAACAAAAATATATTAATAATAAATTGGACCTTAGTTTTGGAATTGGTTTGAAATTAAAAATTATAAATATGAGTCTGTTTAGAATTAGAACTTAGGTTTAAATTGGATAACCTAATGGCATGGTTTAGACAAGAATGGTATGTATTGGACAAGATTTGAAAAGACATCTAGATAGAGTAATTTATGGCTCAAAATATGGGCATAGTAATGCTTGTTTGTGTAGGTAAGGTATGACAATGTTTTAGACTTGGTATTTGGACTTGACTTGTTGTTAGATTTGGTTTTGAATGTAAACATATTTTTGACATAATAATCAAACATCAAAACACAAATATCACATGGACATTTATAATAAATGACATAATATTATGTCATAATCACTGATCTTTTGATATACTCACCTTTGAGAGGATTAAAATTTTAAATGTTCATTAAGTAATTAAATATAATTATGGTGGTATTTTAATCCCACCCTTCTTTTAGAGCTCTATAAATGTAAGTAAATATTTGAGGGCCATTACCTATGCACCCATGCATCAATGAATGTTTCACATCAAAATAGGTTATTATGAAGCAATCCAAAAATTGGGCTATTCACAAGAGGGTTTAGCCCCTTTATGACCACTTCTTCTATTGGATTTTAGTGAAGTGCTACCGGATGTTTTTGAATACTTAAAGTTTTAATTATCTTTTTATATCATCCATGAAGTACATAAAATATGTTGAATAATAGATTCAAACATTGGGATGTTTATAAGGGGATACATCCCCTATCGAAGAGACCCTAAATTCATTGATGGTGATGTCTAATAACTTAGCATTGGGAGTTAACTCATTACTTTCATGAAACCCTTTATGGGAATTTTTTAGGCCTTGATGACACCTACCACAAATTTATATCCCTTTTTAGATGCATAGGGCTAGTATGAATGTTGGGGGATGAAATCCTAGGTTCGACATCTTAAAGACCCATGTGAAGGCAATAACACCCCAATTATGTAGTTTAAAATAAAAAAGAAAGGTATTACCATTCTAATTCGAAGGAATACCACTAAAGGAAAGCAAAGAGCACAATAGGAAAATCTATTGAAATAAAAAATGGTCACCTTAACTTTTTTGGGTCACCCTACTAAGTAGAGAGCATACATGTGAAGTAATCACACACCACACAAGCAAAACAAGACAAATGCGAGAAAATAAATGATTTTGGAAAGAACAAGTTTTAAGCCCAAATTGAAATCATGCATTCTTTTTAAGTCCAAATAGAAATGTTTTGAAAATAAATGTGCTTTTATTCAATTTTGAATTCACTTCTTTGGCCAAGGTCCTACAAGAAAACAATCAATAGTTTGAAGTGGGGTCTTGAATTTGCATATGAAATGGTCAAAAGTGGGTCTAAAAGTTACAAGATAAATTCACTGATGTGTAGAATGAATTCACTTATATGGAGGATAATTTCATTACATTATGCGATTTTGCCATTTTTCAAGATGAATTCATTATTTGCATGTGTGAATTCACTATTTTGTAGACCTATAGGAAATAGTTAGAAAAGGGACCAAAATGATTTCACCATTTTTATAGACAATTTCACTATTTTTCATGAGAAATTTTCTACTCTACATATGTATAAGAAAAATAGATAGATAGAGAAAATGATTTCACTATTTTTGATGATGAATTCATCGTTCATGATGATTTCACCATTTTTAGTAGTGATTTCACTATTTTTGGGGATAAATTCATTATTATACAGGGAAAATTTTGTTGCTATTTAATATAAATTCATTGTTTGCATGTGTAAATTTGTTATTTTGTAGACCTACATGAAATAATAAAAAAGGGATAGAAATGATTTCACTAGATTTTAGTATGATTTCATTGTTATGTGTGATTTAGTTGTTATTTAAGATGAATTCGATCTTTCCCTGTGTGAATTCACTGTTTCATAGTCTAAATTCATAGTTTTGACTTAAGATGGAAATTAGATTTTTTTTAAAGAAAAGAGGTGAATTAACTTATCAATTAAGTCAATTATAGTAATTATAAAAATAAGAATGGTTTATAAAATATCATAGGGCGTGTTAGGTCCCATCAGGCATGCCATTATTTAGAATAATAATCCAAATAGGCTCAATTTGTTGTTAGTGAATAAAATAAAAACAATTTCATAAACATAACATACTAAGTCTATCCACTAGGATTGGGTAAGGTCAAACAAGAGGTGAATCAAATGGAAAATCACAAAAACACATTATACCTTCCTTGAAAACTCTTTTGTTTTTCATTTCAAAGAGTTTTTGCTCAACTTATAGATTATATATGTTTAACAAAGTTGTATTCATGCATTGGCAATATTTCCCATTATCTAAATTTGATTTGGCTTGGAAATGGCATGTTAATTATGAATCTCTACTACAATTTTGGGATAATAAGTTTAGTTCAAGAGAGCTTGCTAAAATGGTAGATGAACCCTTTTATTTATATACTTTTGAAATAATTGTCAATCTTCCATCTCATATGCAAATGGAGGGTGGATAATTAACCCTCAAATTCATGATTACACACATAGAGTGTGTAAAATACTTCATTTGAGACCTTTTTAGAATGTGGAAGGACTTTTGGAATACAAATGAAATGATTGGTCCTCTTAGAGTGTGTCATAAGTCATGTAAGAGAGAAGTGTGTAAGAGATTATGTAAGAGTGTAAGAGTGTGTGTAAGTGGCTATGTCATAAGCCATCTTAATTACACTCCACTCCATATTCCATTGACTTTATAAATGATGTCACTAGTGTGAGATAATATTGTAATTTTGTTCATTTAGAAAATAGATAATTCAAAATATATGTCATTTTCCATTCAAAAAGATTAGATTTATTAATTAATATTAATTAATAATTAAAATAATAATGAGATTTTGTAATATTATTTTATCAATCAAACATTTATTTAATTGTCTTGTAATAGCACTTGTAAATAACTAATTTGATTTGGGATGTTGATGTCAAATTAAATGTCACGATATGATATATTGCCCCAATCAAGGATATGCCATTGTAATTTTGGATTAAATTAGTAGTCATGCAAGTAAATTAGATCAATTTATAATTTTTGACTAGATTTATGTGTTATTATAGAAAGTCATTTCAATTATAATTTCAACATGGAAGTGATAAAAATGAAGTGTCTGCAATTAACTTCAAGTTATTGCTTCACATTAAGAAGTGGGTTGGTTTAATCATCTTAAAATAAATAATATATAGTTGTATTATCATCTATTGAAGCTAAATATAAATCCCTTAAATAATCTTTCATACAAAGAATATGCTTTATAATACTCTTAGTTGATTTCATAAAGGATTAACTTGAGCCAACACATTTTTTTTATGATAACAATAGGGCAATCCAATTATTGAGGAATATATATTTTCCATTCTACAACCGAGCATATTGAAATCAAACATCATTTTTTCATAACTTTATCAATGATAATAATAATAGTTGAGTATGTTATGAATGAAGATTAATTTTTTGATACTCTCACTAAGGGCTTCCATAAACAGATCCATGGAAGACTTAAGGAGATGATAAGCATTTCTACTCTTTACATCAAAGGGAAGAACTTTGAGTATGATGCCAATATGGAAAATTTATGATTAGTTTTATTAGTCCATGAGTGTTATTCAATTCATTATTATCTTATTTTAATTGTTTGGTCAATTTTGAGCACTTTTTAGAAATTTCTTAAAAAATAGTTAGAAGTACCAATTAGAGTCCAATTCACTGAATGTGTACTTAACTTAGCTCAAATACTTATCCATATTACATATATCATAAAATAGTATTGAGATATACTATGACACTCATCTAAATATTTCTCATGGTACTATAAAAGGATTACCATATCTTCATCATGATTGTAACCCTCACATTGGTCACAAGGATCTGAATACTTATAACATTATTTTAGATGATAATTTTGAATCATATTTATCATTTATCATTCATCCCCGATAGGTGGGGCACACATTTTAATTTGAGTTAACTAAAATTAAATTTATTTTAGTTAATTTCCTACTTCATAGGGATTGGGGCATCTAGCTTGTTAGTGGGTCAAAATTGTTATCTTGAGTCTATTTTTAGTTATCTTAGATTATATTTTTAGGAGTCTATTTTTAGTTAAATTATTTTTCAATTAAGGTCCTAATTTAGTATCCACTTGTCATGTAATTTTTATTTTAATTAGGTAATTTTATAGCTGTTTGATCATAAATAATGGTGCAATAGTGTGGCACCATAGTTACTATTGGAAAATATTTTTGCATGTTTTTTTCTCTAAATTTTTATTTAAAGTATTCACAAATGAAAACCAAAAATATTTAGTATCTTAATTTTAAGTTATCTAGTGCATATTCAGTGATCAATCACACTTAAAATAATACTAGATTAACAACTAGTAATTTTGGACAAGATTGGATGATATATAGCTTCATTTTCATATTGAATCAAAGTTGATTTTCATTCCCTCCATACATTAAAAACCTTTATAAATGAAAATGTTGTGAATTTAACTTTGTATTTGATAGATAAGTGAAATGTAGTTTTCAAATATGGAATTTAATATGATTTTTTAGTATAGAAATGGATGCAAAACATTTAATTTATAGACTTTGATAATGTGTTAGTTTACTAAATGATAATTAAATTTAGTGATTATTTTGTGTTAAATGATGTGTAGTAAGCCACCATCCGTGAGTAAACTTGTGTTATCAGTCTTATTGCAAATAATTTACTCAAGTATTTTATTTTAATTCACCTTATAAAATGACCTATTATTATAAAATCCTAACATTTTGTTATAAAATTTTATTAACTTAAAATAAAGTTATAACTAATTTTATTTAAGCTAATTTTAATTAGACAATTTTGATACAATTAGAAGTGTAATTAATCCTTATTAAAGTATTTTAAAAATGCTTGAATGTGACATTGTTCATGAGGAAATAATATAAGTACAATTGCTCTTATTAGGGGCTCATATTATGTTTCTCTCTTGTGAAAATATCTAATATCATGTGTATGATTGCAGGAAGACAAAATAACACTTTATTCAATGGTGAAGTTCACTAGTTGGTATAGTCAGGGGTATTTAGTTTTATCAATTATTTATACATTGATTATTTGAAATATGTATGAGTATTAATACTTTTGATGAATGTGTAGTGGGCCACCATTTGTGAGTAAACTTGTGTTATCATTTTTATTGCAAATAATTTACTCAAGTCTTTATTTTAATTCACTTTATAAAATGACTTATTATTATAAAATCCTAACATTTTATTATAAATTTTTATTAACTTAAAATAAAGTTATAACTTAAAAGTTTATGTTAAATGATGTGTAGTGGACCACCATTTGTGAGTAAACTTGTATTATCAGTCTTACTGCAAATAATTTACTCAAGTATTTTATTTTAATTCACCTTATAAAATGACTTATTATTATAAAATCCTAAATTTTGTTATAAAATTTTATTAACTTAAAATAAAGTTATAACTAAATTTATTTAAGCTAATTTTGATTAGAAAAGTTTGATACAATTGGAGGTGTAATTAATCCTTATTAAAGGCTTTTAAAAATGCTCGAATGTGACAGTGTTTATGAGGAAATAATATAAATACAAGTGCTCTTATTAGGGGTTCATATTGTGTTTCTCTCTTGTGAAAATATCTAATATCATGTGTATGATTTCAGGAAGACAAAATAACACTTTATTCGATGGTGAAGTTCCCCAGTTGGTATAGTCAGGGGTATTTAGTTTTATCAATTATTTATACATTGATTATTTGAAAGATGTTTGCGTATTAATACTTTTTTATGAATGTATAGATATATATATCAGTTATATGAATTTGGATTAATTTGTATTTTTTTTGAAACAAATGAACACTTTATAAAAATACATTGTATGGAAAATTATTTCTGGTTAATCACATGGACTTGTAACATATTTATCTGTCTCAATACATATTCTATAAACAATTATGAATCAAATAATTTTACGTCTAATGAGATTATTTTTGAACTTTGTGCATGATTCGAGCCTCAAAATTATTTTTTATTTATTTTTATATTTAAATTATTTATATTTAGTTTTTTCCTACTTTTCTTTATCTTCTTTTTATTTTTCTTTATCTTCTTTTTATTTTTCTTTATCTTCTTTTTATTTTTCTTTAGGTAATCTCACAATCTTTTCTTATTTTGTTTTCCTTCTCTAGTTTAGTTATCTATATAACGAGCTTACTATTTATTTTATTTTATTGTATCCTAATATTTTGATAGTTTGATCCTTATTTCATTTTTTATATTTCTTTCTTGTTGATTTTTTTTAGTAGTTGTTGTGTGGAAGTGAGATATTTCATGAGGAGTAAAGAAGCAAAATGTAAATAAGTTGATAAAGACAATATTGATAAATAAGGATAATTAGTTTTGACCCTCCAAGAGTCTACATTTTTATATAGGCTTACTATATTGGATACTGATGATTGTATATTTTTGGGTATGAGTTATGAAATACTCTGAGAATGATTTATATAGTGTAAGTTTAGATGTAATACTATTTTTTTGAATTAAAAAGAATATAGAGATCAATGTATTTTTGTAATTGAGTTAATTTTAATTTGAATTGATTTGTTGATTTAAGTTTCCTAGATATTACTATGTATGGTTAAGTATTAGCATAATTATTAAACACTTAACATATAAACTACCCTCTTACATGCCTAATTACTAGTTTGATAGTCAATAGGTCCCTGTAATTAAATCGACATGATTCTGATTTAACATTCACAATAAGAAAAATGGTTGATTAGTTGGTTATAAATTTTAACGTCGACAACTTCTGATTTAAATACTTTATTCAAATAAGTATATGAATAATTAAATTCCTATATCCCAATGGCATGGTTATTATTTTTAGCTTCCATAATTTCCAACATATTTTCATCAACTTCAGATATCCACTTTGATGTTCATTTATGTATTATAGATGTATTCTCATTAACTAATAATGCTTTAGGGGTTTCCTTATGAACCAAATATAGGGAGAATGAAATATTTTGTATTTTATTAAAATAATACCCCACATCAAAAAGTTTTATATTTTGCTTCAACATGTTTTTAAATTTAGTCATTAAATTCTTTAATTCCAACATTAGGTTCTTCTATTCCACCATTAACTATTTTATTATAAATTTACATTCATGTGCCAAATTTTGGTGATAAATAAGAATCATAACTTCAAGTTTACAATATTATTTATTTAAATTCATTTTGTGTTTAAACATTAATTGAATTATTGTTTGTGGGACCCAAAATTTGAGTGTAAAACATACTTTGACCTTCATTTGTAACTTTGACGCCTTCTTTTATGATCAATTTTTATTGTTTATCCTTCTCTAAAAGAGGTTCCTTTTCCTTGCAGGTTTGGTTTCAAATTAACTTTTATTTTATTTTATAAAAAATTGTAATGATGACATAGTGTGCTCAACTTTCAATGAAAAATAAATATATTAAATCTATAAAAAAGCATGTGATGGCCCTATATGATATAAAAATAGTGTGAAATTATGTAGATCATTGGGAAACTTTGTACATCATTGTTTTTTTTGATAAAAAATGGAATGTGGGATTGTTGGAAATTAGGATGTGAAATTTTATATTAAAGGGAGAAATATATTTGTCCTAAATGGATATTTATATAGCACATATATCTGATATTTATTTCCCTTTAGTAATGTGACTACCATAGTCACATTTAAAGAACCTTCCATTGTAAGTATATGTTAATGGATATATATAAATGAATAACTCATGTAACATATACATAGGAAAAAATATAACCAAAATTTGTATACACCCAATTAACCTTATTTGTTTACATTTTGTGTGATTAGATCACTAATATTAAAAAACTGATGGAATAAAAACACAATCACCTGTAACCATGGAAATTACAAATGATACGGGGTCCATTTTTGTGTTATTGGAGAAACAAATGTCAAATTTTGGGGGAATAGGTGTGATGGGTGTAATACAGACTAATTTGGTGACCTAAACACACCCAAACACCATTATTTGTTGAATTTTTGTGTTTTAGGTCCGTAATAGGGGAAAAAGGAAAAAAACCAAAAAACACTTACAACTAATGAAATTATGGATATATGAGGCCCATTCATGTGTAATCATAATAAAAAGGTTTTATTCAAGACTAAATAGGTGTAATGGGAGTAATGAAATTAATTTTTTTACCTATGCATACCTAAACCCATATTTTTTAAAATTATATCGATTAATTCACTAATTAGGAAAAATGACATAATAAAACCACAAAAACTTGTGACTAAACCAATTATAGACAAAATAGGGCCCATTCATGGTTAAATTTAGGCCCAAATAGATATTATGGAGTAATTCATGTTGATTTTTTGATCTAATCACACCCAACCACTCCATTTTGTTTATATTACTATCATTAGGTTGCTAAAAGGGCAAAATAAATAAATTAAAACCAAAATTGCTTGGGACCAGGATAATTATAGATTATTCCTATGTAATCAAATAAATAGAGGTTAAATTTGGGATTAACATAGTGTGATTATATTAATGCAAGTTGATTTGTTGACCTAAGAAAAAATAACAACCCTCTTTGTCAATGTTCTATGTGATTATGTCTCTAATAGGCCAAAATTGACAAAATAAAACTATAATAGCTTGTGACTAGGGAATTTATGGATGATTTAGGGCCAATTCATGTGTGATTAGAGAATTAAAGATTTAATATGGGTTGAATTTGGTGTGATTATAGTAACGTAGGTTTATTTGGTGACCTATGCACACCAAACCACCCATTCTTTCAATATTTATAGTGACAATGTCATTAATAAACCAAAATTGAAAGAAAAAACCATAAAATTTTGTAACTGATTGAATCATAAATGATATGGGGCCCATTCATATGTAATTAAATAAAAAATTATCATTTTTTGGCCAAAATATATATTATGGGATTAATTTAGGTCAATTTTATGAGGTATCGATACCCAACCACCCCTCTTTTTTATATTTCATGTGACTAGGTTACTATCGACCAAACATGGTTTTTAGGTCAAATTGGGACCCCTATAGGTAAAAACTTGAATTTTAGGTGTTTTAGGGGTCTAATACATATTTAAAAATGTTTTTTATAGGCTAATTAAATTCATTTAATGTTATACTATCCTTGGTCGTTAGTCATTTTAGTTCTTTTAGTCATTTTGAGGTTTAAAAAAGGGCATTTAATGAATTATATGGATTTATTGGGAAGTGTGAAGGTTATAAAAGGTTATTTAACATTTCATGTGTCCTAAAATATATTAATAAACTATTTTTAGATTAAATTGGTAGGTGATTTAGAAGAAAGAGTAGTTTCCTTAGAAAAAAAGGTGAATTTAGCACTTGTATGACCCATGGGGAAGTGTGACACATGGGAGAAGATCTTATAATGTTATTTAATCTTCCTAAAGTTAATTTAAATGTTTTAAGTGATCTTTAAGTTCCATATTTTTCCCAAAAATATTCTACTCCTTTTTCACCTTTCTTGGCAAGCAAAAGTAGTCTTTAGGTTTGTACTTGGTACGACCAACAGAGGAGGTTCTAAATCAAAATAATTGGGGAGCTGAAATTAAACTTAAATAACTTAATTTATACATAAATATTTTGAATAATTGTGTCCTATACTTCATGAACCATCCTCATGAAGTTGACTGTACTTTTTTACTTGTGAATTGGTGCACCCTACAGGGTTTGCTCTTGTTTGGGAAATTCCATACAATTCACTTGATAATATTGGTTCCAAAGGATTTTAATTCCATTATCTCATGATATATACAATTTTTTTCACATTTAGAGTTTATTTGATGGGCCAACTAACTTATTTTTCAAGGAGGAGTGAAGGAGTGGAGTTGTAGTCATTTCTTCTAATTGATGGGGTTTTATTCTATGTTATGGTTCCAAAAGGAAGGGAATCAATTTATTATTTCCTATATATGTATTTTATTCATCTAAAATTACAAATCCAACTCCAAAGATCCACTTTAAGAGCCAAGAGAGTAAGTAAATGCACAAAATGGTCATCTACAATAGTTGTATGACCTGCCATTTCTTGGAGGAGCATGAAATATATGTTTAAGCATTATATAATATTTGGAGAGTATAAAAATTATTGGTAATAATTTTTAAGAATTTTGAATTGGGTTGGAGTAACTAGATAAGCAAAATGGTCTTGGAATAAAATTATAGCACTTTGGGACAATATCCTAAAAATGTCAAAACAAAGGTCCAGGTCCTTTTTTGGGTGTCCTTATATAGTTTTGCATTGATCTGTAGAGCCTCCAAGTAATTTTTTTTCAATATCCCACATAGGCCTATCATGCTTCAAAAGAAGATAAATCTAGAGGTTGAGGAAGATGGTTTTTAAAAGCCTTCAAATTGCTCTTCAGGGCACTGAAATTACTCTATGCTACTTATAACCAATAGAGGATTTGTCAAATATTTAAAGTAAAATTAAGGTTTTGAGGTCCTTATGAAGTATTCAGTTGGTTTATTTAAACCATCCAATCCATAATTATCTCATAAGTCATCAAGGAAAAACAAGACCTAATAATCCTAAAGTGAGACCAAGAAATAGTATCTACAACCAATATACACAGTTGTAGGAACTGAAGATGTACTTTGAGTAACCAAAGTAAGGTTCAAGGTCTTGTTGATGAACTTATTAATTTTTTTTTTTTAATATAATTGAGTCTCAAATTGTTTGAAAATATTAAATAGATAATAAGATAAATGTGAGGTCAAATTACATCATAAACCTGCTACATACACATATAGCCAAGCCTAAAAGAGGAAAATATAGTCTTGTAAGTCACAAGGAAGGAAAGAAGGCCTAAAGCATGTTTTTTAAAATTATAAGTATGAAACATTATTTTAGGAATGGAATATGAATCATGGATATATTTATGACACTTCAAGACCCTACTTGCACATAAGGTGGTTAAGACAATCTGTACAAATAACCTCAATGTCCATTTACAGCTGACAGTGAGCTAGCATTGGTGTTTTGGTAGTGTTTTAGGGAATAAAAGGTGAGTGAATGTATTAAAAAATGTTTTTCAACTTAAATTTTTTATGAAAAGTCTCCAATAATCATAACCAAGTCCAAGTTGATAAAAAAACACCTACAGGCAGGGTTCCAAAGAGCAAGTCACAGTCTAGACCAGACAAAAAGCAAAATGAGTGTTTTGATAGTCACAGTCTAGACCAGATAGAAATCAAAAGGAGTGTTTTAATAAAGTTATATGGATATAAAGGATGATAAAAATTAATCCAAAAAAAACCAAGTGACTCTAAAATTTTTATAAAGGGAAGGATATCACAATTTTTAGAGGAAATGTGTACTAGCAAACCTTTTTTCTCCAAAACATAGTTGATTGTCACAAATAGTGAGCAGAGAGGTAGTGTTATTGGTGTAAATAGGACATGAACATGAAAAAATTGGACCTAGGTAATTTAAAAAATGTCTTGATATGTCTTAGATAAGTTTGGAACATCATATCAAGGTCTAAATATTGCAAAATGCACCTATAGGGGTCTTTCCAAATAGGAAACACAATCAAACACTTTCACACAATCTTGACTGGTTAGGGTACTGGAAGAAGTATGGAGATATTTTGAATTTTAAAGGGACATAAAAAAAAAATAATAATTACCATTAATGTATTTATAATCTATTAATTATGAGATATAAGAAAAGAGAATGCCTTTCAAATGCAAAACATAGTCCATGTAGTAGAAACCCTACATACAGTCCTTTTCCTAGGAACTTGTTTTTGTTTTACAAGTTTTTAGGGGTAAAATGATATGAAAAAGGGATTAATTTTGGTGTTTTATGTCATAAAAACTTTAATAAGGCCTTAAAATACTCATATTTCTTGAGAAAATATGGGAAGTACCCCTATTTTGTCTTAGACATGGGGTACTTTCCCTCATACAAAGCTGGTAGGGTTAGGAAAATAAGGTAGAAATATGAAGCCAAAATATGTAGAGATATTTAAATGGGGTTTATAAATTTTAAATATATTTATATTAACATTATAGACCATACACAGGAGGATGAAACCAAACAGGGTGCTCTAGACCATCAAAAGTGTAGACAAGCTCATGAGGCATGGTTATGCCTAGAATCTAAACAAGAGGTCACTTTCAATTATAGATATAAGTTAAATTTATAATGGATTAGAAAATTTATATTGGGGAATTATAGATGTGTATTATCTATTAAAATTCATTTAAGCCATCAATAAATTCATTTTGATCTTTAAGTTGCAGGTAGGCCTATTGAGCATATTTAGACCTAAGTCCAAACATGAAGCCATTTACACTTTTAGCCTTAGATATGAATTTAAACCTATTGGATCATGTTTTTATGGTTTTTATAGATATTTAAAAACTTTTTTTTGGTATATAAATCATAATAACTCCATTTTTGAGCTAAAAACTCTCTCAGTCCTACAAAAAATGGAAGGAAGAGCTCGATAGGCTAGTTTTGGTTGCTCACATCTTTTTGGAAGTTGTGCATGGGGATATAAGGAGTTTGTGGAAGTTGATAAATGTATTTAAATATTTTATAGTGAATTTTTGTGGAAGATTAAATTTCCCATCTTTATGAACAAACCTTAAGAGGGTAAAATAGGCGTAAACCCTCCTAAACCCTTGCTAGTGACTAGTTTGGAGAAATGGAGTTGTAATCTACTTAAATGAAATATTTTGACTAGGATGATTATTGAAAATTAAAAAGGACTCCATAAATATAATCCTTATGCTTTTTGGTTGTATGAACTTGTATGAACAAGGTATAAAATAGGGTAATTTTGACTATTTTGTGTGTTTTTCAATCTACGGGAATTTTAAAGAGATGAAATAAAGTTTTGGGTAAATATATAGAATTATTATAACTACCTATAGAAATTTAATGACTTTTAAAAACTTAAAAGTATGCAAAAAATAGCTTTCATCTTAGCTAGTCAAAACTGGCATAGTGGACAAGCTAGTGAGAAGGGTGGAAAACTTCAAGTGAGTTGATTTTAAGGTGTCTATGATGCTTATAAGACCATGGAAGGTATTTAAACTTGTCATAAAATTTCTCCCATGGATTTTAATGGAAAATTTATTCCCTTTTAGAGTCTAAGTGTGTAGGGTGCATGAAGGAGGAGTTTTTTGGATTGTAGATGATGATGGCTCATTCCTAGATGGTTCCAAATGACCAGGCCTACAACCAATGCATGGAGAGGAATGTATAAAATAATTCCCATTAACTAAAATAATTGGACATATTCCTAATAAAGTATGAGGTGTTCAAACAAGGCTAATCATGAAGGTAGTTTTTTGAGCCAGAATAAAGAGTTTTATGCCACTTTTCAAGAGTTTCATGCCTTATATGGACACTTGTGCTTACTAAACTTACATGGTTAATCCCACATACTCTTATAATTCATAATAAAATTATTTTATCAGCTTTACAAGTGTCCTTGTAACCCTTGGAATTCTCTCTTCTCCTCTTTCTCTCTCAAGTTCTATAAGAACTAGCCATTTTGGCCATTGTAACTTATCCTCCAATTGCATATGGAAAATACCTGATTATTTTAATACCATTTGATCAATAATAATACTAATTTTTTATCTATTTATGATTTTTATTAGTATGTTTTACTTGAATTTTTGATCTTGTGTAGTGAAGACTACATATTCCTTAGCATATTGTCTCATTTTTTCATCCTATTTACAGTTGGAAAGCTTCTTCTTGTAGGGAATGTGAAGTGTTCTAGGAAATTTCAAGGAATGAGTGAGTTATTATATTCATTAGTGCCATACAAGGCCTCTTGTATATTCCTCATATCTTTGCACATTCATCCATAACCTCATAACATAACATTGATGTGAGAAGATGCAAATTGAAGGAATGTATGTTTAGTTAGTCCTTTGTTCTCATGTGTAACATGTTGTTGGTTGGAATTAATCATATTATTTGGTGTATCACCTCCCTTAGAATGATTTGTTTTTATTTATCTCTCCCTTTCCCCCCAAAGTTTAGGTGTAGTTACAATCTACAGTGGTACATCAAGGGAGCTAGCCCTACCTAAAGATTCACCTCATAATTAGGCTACCCACAAGTCTAGAGGTGTTTTAATTATGACACTTAGATGAGGAGAGCTTAGTAATATACTCAAAGTGTGTAAATATAAGTGACAACAATTTTTGGCATGCCCAATGGGACTCTTGGTCTAAGAAGTTAATATATTTTTGGTGATTTTTTTCAACAATCAGCCTTTGGAGGCATCTATCCAAGCATCAATAGTGACTTTGAAGATACGTCAACTGGATAAGTAGCCTCGGTTTATTTTTAAATATTGTTGGAAATATATTTATTTGTGTTCTTGATTTAAATGAAGTTTCATGGCTAATTTTGGTGTTGAGCACTATTTTACACAAGTTGGTGAGACATTTCAAGCTTGTGCCATTCCCTATCAACAAGAGCAAGTTATTAATTAGAAATATCATGAAGTATACCATCTTCAAAATGAAGTGTATCAGTCTATTAATGAAGTGTATCAATCCTATATCTATCCTTCTCAATGTCTTGCTCTTCATAGTCAGCCTAGTCACTTCTCAAGCCAATCCATTTCTACCTTCAAGAAAACGCTTTTAGGCTATGAGAGGTATATGTTGGAGCTTGATACTCTAAGGGAATTTGGTCAAGAGTTTCCTAAATATCTTATTAATAAGGTGAGAGATGAATTAGATATGTTCAAAAGAGAGTGGGCACCTATTGAGAGAGCTAATTAGAAAAGGCTCACAAGTGAGATGCTAGATGTGAGTGGCCTAGTTTCATCCTTAGAGGGTAGGCTAAGAATTCATGAAAGGTAGCCTCACCAAACCTATCAGCCTTATTTTTCAACTAAAAAATATTTCTACCAATCCTATTTTACCCCTACTCATTATCCCAATCAAGATTATCAAAGTCATCCTTTTCCTAATCAGTTGGAAGGGAGAGTTGAAAGGAGAAACCTTGTGTTTGAATCTAATCTTGATAGGCAGATTGATTTGGCTAATATGAATATATAGTATTCCATGTTAGCAACAAAATAAGTGCATTTCAAGTCCTCATTTCCCTCTCCCATTGCATCTCCATCTTAATGAGTGACCCCTAGATATGAGATTCCAAGTTGGAGACAAGGTAGAGAATCCATGCCTAAGGAGATTCCAAGTTCCTTGAACACTTCACCCACTCCTAAAATTGCATTACCACCTCAAGAGAATAATTATAATCCTAATATCCTCACCTAGAGTAGGATAGTGGAATCATGGGGAAGTAAAGAGGATAAATGCATTGATAAGGACTTTGAAGTTGAGAATGAAGTTGATCCTTTGCAAGCCCCTCCCACCCTTCCTTAAGAAGAGACTCTTATCTTCCATGTCAACCATTTTTCATTATTTATCCTCATGATGATGCCTATCAACTTCAATAAAGACTTTTCCAAGAGAACCTATCCAAGAAAATTGAAGAGTTGGAGTCAAGGATGAAGTTGTTAAGTCAAGGTGTGATGGAAGGTTTAGACCCAAAGGAAAATCCTATGCATAAACACACCCCATCTAACATCCTTCAAGAGAGTTCCCAAGTTAAATCAGATGTGAATGAAGTGATTATAAAGTGGAAGGAAGATAACCAAGCCATTTTAACCCAAGGTCTGCCTCCCCTTCCTCAAGAGCTCCCAAAAGAATCCCCAACTTTGCATTCTCAATTTGATTTTGAGCCCTATGTTCCACCTCCACCAAATAGTTCCTCTTGTCCTCATCTCATCACCCTTTGCCTTGATGGAACTATGGTATGGGAACCTAGAGAAGATCAATTGGTTGAGAAAAAATTAGAACTCTTTCTTGAGGAAAGCCTACCTCTTTGGGGCAACCTCATTGGGCTAGGTCACATGATTTCAAGATGCCTAGTATTGGCATCTCCATGAAGGAGAAAGAGATGGAAGATATTGTAGCCTTTGAAGAAGACTCTAAATCTGATCAAAATGTTATAAATGATCACCTCTAACATGAAGATGAATTTGTTATTAAAAATGGAGAACAATTTCAAATCATCCTCAAAGAGGTGGTAGTCCTAGAAGAATCTCTTGAGACCAAGGTGGAAGTTATTGCTGTTGAAGGTGATCTAATAACTCAGCCTAATATCGAATCACCATCAAATACATTGGAGCTTGAAGAAAACTAGCTTGATGACATCATACATCAAGAAGAGAAGATTGAAGAGGTAGTGGTTTTAGATGATAAAGAGGACAAGGATGATTGGAAATTACAAATGGAGTTATTTCAAGGGCTTGAAGAGTTTTGCCAAGTTGAGAATCAAGTACATGGCAAGGTGAAGAAGGAGGTTTCCATAGAGGATAATGAATAAGATTGGGAAGAATATGCAAATCTCCTTGATGAGCTAGAAGAACTTGTAGCTGAGAGGAAACCTAATCTTATTGAGAGCACTATAAAATTCAAGAAGGTATGTCTTGTTGAATCAACATTTGAGGTTGTATTTTAGGATCCATATGAGAAGGTTGAGGTTGTTTGGATTCAAGAGAAATACTTTTACATTGTAGATCTGTTTGAAGATGGTCTACTTGAGAGCATGGTAATTGAAGTGCTAAGAAATAGGTATAATCCATTAAGTGTTCAATCTAAAGAGAAACATCATTTATACCAGGTTTCATCTCATGAAGAATATGATGTAAGAAACTTTCCTTTTGATCGTAGAAATGGAGGTATGCTTAGTTGTTAGTTGTATATAGTTGTTTGCTTCCTATTTTTACAAAGTGCTTTGAGCACATGTGTGTTTGCTTTGTTTGGTGTGTGTCTTTTATTTTGTGTGGTTGAGGTAATTATTGGTATTATATTCATCAAATCCCATGGTAAAAGGTCTCTTTGTTTTGTTTTGTTTTAGACTTAAAATGACTCCCAAAGCCCAATGGACTGATAGGGCTATTGGTCTAGTTAGTATAATAGGCATACTAGCTTTATGAAGCACTAATTTGTTGACCAAATTTGAATTTTATTTCAAATTAGGATCTTTATAGGTAAAAAATTGGATTTTAGGTGTTTTATGGGACTAATAAATATGTAAAAATGTGTTTTATAGGTTAATTAATGTTATTTAATGTTATACTGGCCATGGTCCTTAGTCATTTAGGTCCTTTTAGTCATTTTGAGGTGAAAAAGGGGAATTTAATGACTTGTACAAATTTATTTGGAAGTGTGAATGTTCCAAAAGGTTATGCCACATTACATGTGTCCTCACATGCCTTAATCAATTATTGGTAACTGAAATTGGTAGGTTTAGGAAAAATGGTGAGTTTGGCATTGGTATGACCCATAGGAAAGTGTGCCACATTGGATAAACATATTAGAATGTATTTTCATCTTAATAAAGATAATTTACACATTTTAAGTGCTTTTAAAGTTCCATTTTTTGGCCCAAAACTATTTTAATCCTTTTTCACCCTTCTTAGCAAGCAAAAGTAGTCTTCAAGTTTGTACTTGGTATGGCCATCAGAGGAGGTTTCAAATCAAATGATTTTGGGAGGTTAAATTAAAATTATATACCTTAATTTAAATATAAATATTTTGAATAATGGTGGCGTGTGCTTTATGAACCATCCTCATGAAGTTGATTGTACTTTTTTGCTTGCTAATCTATGAACCCTTTAGGTTTTGATTTTGTTTGGGAAATTTTGTATAATTAACTTATTTATATTGGTTAAAAAGGATTTTTAATCCATTATATAATGTTATACTTTATTTTTTTCACATTTAGATTTGATTTGATGAGCCAAATAACTCAATTTCAAATGAGGAGTGAAGGAGTAGAGTTGTAGTCATTTCTTCTAATTACTATGGTTTTCTTCTGTGTTATGGTTCCAAAAGGAATGGAAGTGATGTATTATTTCCCATATATGTATTTTATTCATATTAAATGACAAATCCAACTCCAGAGATCCACTTTCAGAGCCAAGAGAGTAAGTAAATGTTCAAAATGGTCATCTACAACAATTGTATGGTCTATCCTTTCTTGGAGGAGCATGAAATATGTGTTTAAGAATTATATAGTGTTTAGAGAGTATAAAAATTCTTGTTAATCATTTTTAATAATGTTGAAGTTGGTTGGAGAAACTAGATAAACAAAATGGTCTTTGAGCAAAATTGTAGCACTTTGGGATAATTTCCCAAAACTATCAAAACAGAGGTCTAAGCCCTTTTTTGGGTGTCCATATATAGTGTTGAATTGATCTATAGATCCTAAAAGTACATTTTTAAAAATATCCCACATAGGCCTATAATGTTGGAAAATAATATAAATCTAGAGGTTGAGGAAGATGGTTTTCAAAAGCCTTCAAATTGCTCTTCAGGACACTGAAATTACTTTGTGTTACCTACAACCAATAGAGGATTTGTCAAATATTTAAAGTACAAGTCAGGTTTTGAGGTCCTTATGAAGTATTAAATTGGTTTAGGTAAACCATCCACTCAATAATTATCTCATAATCCATCAAGGACAAACAAGACCTTGTAATCCTAAAGTGAGACCAAGAAATAGTATCTACAACCAATATACACAACTATAGGAATTGAAGAGGTAATTTGAGTAACCAAAGTAAGTTTAAAGGTATAGTTGATGATTTTTTTTTTCAAGGATAAGTGAGTCTCAATTTTTTTTAAAATCTTAAATATCTAGGAAGATAAAGGTGAGGTCAAATTACATCATAAACCTGCTACATACACCTACAACCAAGCCTAAAAGAGGAAAACACAATCTTGTAAGTCATAAGGAAGGAAAGAATGAATAAATAATGTTTTTAGGAAGTTTAAGTATGAAACATTATTTTATGAATGGAATATGCATCATGGATCTACTGATGACACTTCAAGGTCCTACTTTGACATAAGGAGGTGAAAACAATTTGTACAAACAACCTCAATGTTCATCTATAACTGACAATGAGCTAGCATTGGTGTTTTGGTAGTGTTTTAGGTAATCCAAAGTGAGTTAAGGTATATAAAAATGTTTTTTTACTTCAATTTTTTAGGGAGAGTCTCAATACATCATAACCAAGTCCAAGATGATAAAAAACACCTACAAGCAGTGTTCCAAAGATCAAGTCACAGTTTGGACTAGGCAAAAAGCAAAAGGAGTATTTTTATAAAGGTTTGTGCCTGTAAAATATGAAAACAACAAAAAGTGACTCTAAAATATTTTTAAATGGAATTATATCATAAATTTTAGATGAAATATGTACTAGCAAACCCTTTTTCTCTAAAACACAGTTGATTGTCACAAACAGTGAGCAGAGAGGTAGTGTTCTTGGTGTGAATAGGACATGAACATGAAGTAAGTGGAACTAGGTCATTTAAAAAAATGTATTTATAGGTCTAAAATAATTTTGAAACATCATATCAAGGTCAAAATACTACAAAATTCACCTACAGGGGTCTTTCCAAACAGGAAACATAGTTAAACACTTTCACATAGTCTTGACTGGTCAGGGTATTGGAAGAAGTATGGAGAGAGTTTAAGTGTTAAAGGGAAATATAAAAAAATAATAATGAAAATTAAGGTATTTATAATCTATTAATGATGAGATACAAGTAGAGATAGTTCATTTCAAATGTAAAACATAGTCCATGTAGTGGAAACCCTGCATATAGTCCTTTTCCTATGAACTTGTTTTGGTTTTGAAAGTTTTGAGGGGTAAAATGATATGACCAAGGGATGAATTTTGGTGTATAAGGTAATAAATTTTTTAATAAGGAATTAAAATACTAATATTTATTAATAAATTGGGGGAAGTACCCCCTATTTTATCTCAGATAGGGGGTACTTCCCCTCGTACAAAGTTGGCAGGGTTAGGAGAATAAGGTAGAAATATGAAGCCAAATGATGTAGATACCTTGTAAGGGGGTTTATAATTTTTAAATAAACATATATAAACATTAGAAACCATGAATAGGAGTGTGAAACCAAATAGGGTGATCTAGCCCTCAAAAGTGTAAACAAGCTCATGAGGCATGGTTATGCCTAAAATCCAAACAAGAGGTCGCTTTCAATTCTAGATCTAAGTGAAATTTATAATGGATTGGAAAATTTATATGGGGGAATTATAGATGTGTAATATATATTGAAATTTAGGAAATCCATCAAGAAAGTCATTTTGATCTTTAAGTTACAGGTAGGCCTATTGAGCATATTTAGACCTAAGTCCAAATGGGAAACCATTTACACTTTTAGCCTTAGTTGTGAATTTAAACCTATTGGATCATGTTTTTAGGGTCTTTACAGATATTTTAAAACTCTTGGTTTGTATACAAATCACAATAAATCCAATTTTTATCTCAAAACTCTTTCAAGCCTGCAAGAAATGGAAGGAAGAGCTTGATAGGCTAGTTTTGGTTGGTCACATATTTTTGGAGGTTGTGCATGGGGATATAATGAGTTAGAGGAAGTTGAGAAAGGTAATTAAATATGTTATAGTTATATTTTTAGCATATTTGATGTCCCATCTTTATGAATGAACATTAAGAGGGTAAAACATGCCTAAACCCTCCTAAAACCTTGCTAGTGACCAATTTGGAGAAATGGAGTTGTAAGCTATGTAAATGAACTAGTTTGAATAGGATAATGATTATAAATTTAAAAGGACTCCATAAATATAATCCCCATGCTTTTTGGATATACAAATTTGCATGAACAAGGTAAAAAATAGGGTACTTTTGACTATTTTGTGTGTTTTTCAATCTACAAGAAGTTTCAAGAGATGAAATCAAGTTTGGGGGAAGTATATAGACTTATTTTAGATCCATATGGAAATTTAATGACTTTTAACTTATAACTATGCAAATAATAAATTTCATCTTAGCCAGTCAAAACTTGCATAGTGGACAAGCTAGTGAGAAGGGTGGAAAACTTCAAGTGAGATGATTTTAAGGTATTATTGATGATTTTAAGGACATGGAGGGTATAAAAAATTGTCATATACTCCATAAAAAATATTTTCATGGAAAAATAATGCCTTTTTGGAGGCCAAGTGTGCAAGGTGCATGAAGGAGGAGTTTTTTGGACTATAGATGATGACGGTTCATTCCCAGATGGTTCTAGATGATGAAGCCTAGAAAAAATTCATGGAGAGGAATGCATAAAATCCTTGCCCTTAATTAAAATAATTTTACCTATTCTTAATCAGTTATGAGGAATTCAAACAAGACTAATCATGAAGGCAATTTTTTTGAGCCAAAATAAGGAGTTTTATGACACTTTATAAGAGTTTTCATGCCTTGTATGGACACTTGTACTTCTTGAGATTGTATAGTTCATCCTAGATCCTATTCTCATGGAAAATTAACCAATTTTATCATCTTTACAAGTTTCTTTTTAATCCTTGGAATTATCTTTTCTCCTCTCTCTATCAAGTTCTACAAGAACTAGCCATTTTGGCCATTGTAACTTATGCTCTACCTGAATATGGTGAAGTTGTGCTCATTTGAATTACCATTTGATCAATAATACTATTGATTTTTACCTCTTCATGACTATTTTTAGTGTTTTTCACTTGAATGTTTGATTTTTCTTAGTGAAGACTATAGATTCCTTAGCATGTTATCTCATTCTTTCATCCTATTTGCAATTGGAAAGCTTCTTCTTGTAGGGAATGTGAAGTGTTCTAAGAAATGTCAAAGATTGAGTGAGTTAGTCTATTCATTAGTACCATTCAAGGCCTCTTTTCTAGTCCTCCTAGTTTTGTACATTCATCCATAACCTCATAATGTAGCATTGATGTGAGAAGATGCATATTGAAGGAGTGTATATTTTGTTAGTCCTTTGTTCTCATGTGTAACATGTTGTTGGTTGGAATTCATCATCTTATTTGGTGTATCAACTCCCTTGGAATAGTTTATTTTTAGTTATATCTCTCCCTTCCCCCTAAAAAAGTTTAGGTGTAGTTTCAATCTAAAGTGGTACATAAAATGAGCTATCCCTACCTAGAGATTCACCTCATCATTAGGCTACCCACAAGTCTAGAGGTGTTTCCATTGTGCCACTTGGATGAGGAGAGATTAGACATCTCCTCAAAGGATGAAAATCCAAGTGACAATAGTTACATAATTCAAAAATGACAAAATAAAACCAAAATCACTTGATCCAAGAAATGACACTCATATTATTTCTTATTATCCTAGAAACACCCTTTATTTCTCCCTTATTATATGCCCTCACACATACTTAATAGTGTAAATTCCATCTATGTTGTATATATTTGATGTTGTGATATAGTCTCCAAATTATAAATAAATAAGTATGATTTAATTATTTTGTTGTATGATTATACTAATGTTGAAATTAATAATGCCTAAGATACCTTATTGTATAAAATATAAAGATAACCATTGAAGAAACAACAACCCATAGCAAGTGGGCTAGAAATCATAACAAACGGGTGTAACTTGCAACAACTAGGATGTAACCCATAACATCTATGTTGTAACTTTTGGTATTTGTTATGAAGATTATATCAAGCTAATGTGTAACATGTATCTAATGTTATTCAAAAGCAATTATAATAGTTGTTTCCAACCTGCAGTAGTTGTTGTAGTGGTTATTCCCAACCCTTAGATTGGTTGGATCATTCACAGAGCAACCATAATAATTTTTGGCCATGGATTTATATTACTCCCATATTGTTTGGAGTTGAATAATAATTTATGAGAATAATTATATTTGTAGTGGTTATTCCCAACCGTTAGATTGGTTGGATCATTCACTATAGGTTAATCAACTATTTTTTGAAGTTGAATAAAGTACTCAAAGATATTCCTGGATTCCCTCTCTCCATTATTTGAGGGAATTAAACAAATATTTGGGAGAGCAAATACATATTCTCCTATTGTGAAGGTTTACTATTTTGAATATATTATTAAAAATTTCCTAAATATGGTTGAATATTATAACTTGTTTTATTTCATCCATAGTTTTATATTTGTGGTCATATACCTAGATACTATGAATATAAATAAGGTAATGTCCTATTTATTTAATAATAAGGGATGCACATTATAAATCAGTGGAGGAAAAGATAGAATAGAGGAATCAATAATTATAATTAAGTTATTATAATATTGTAAGGTTTTCATAGGAAATTTATACATCATTAATTCAAAGGATTTGACTTTAAGTAATTTATGTTTAAAAAGCAAGGGATTGAAGTGCAAGTTTAATCGAGGTAACACCCACTCGTGAAGAGTCCTAGTGAATATTCCCATCTATTAGATTGGTTTCCTTTATTTTGTGTGATTTATTTCCTTCATGTAATTTCATTAAGGTATGTTTTATTAAAAAAAATTAATTTTGTATATGCAATTTACATTTGAGTGTTTATCTTTTAATTCCATATGTGCACTTTCAATTATATGTGGGGAGATTTCAATAAAGATAAACATTACATTTCATGTTATTTACTTTACTAAAATTTCAATTCCTACAATTTAATTTTTGTCATTTAATTCTAGCAAGTTTGATTTCATTTATAGCAAGTATGATTTCATTTCCATCAAGTGTGATTAATTATATTAGTATTCCACATGTTTTAGTTGTAACATATATAGTGTAGACTCCTCGCAAGGTTATACAGACCATGAGTTGATAATTAGTGAAAGTAGAATAATCATTAAATTAAGTGGTTGCCTTGTAGGGACCTTCATTGAGTTGTATGAAAGTGATCAGACTATGTCAGGTTAACTAGGGAGTTAATTTTGCTCATCATCACTTATGACTGAGGAAACTATGGACAATATGGGGCCCATTCATGTATGTTCAAAATAATAAAGGTTGAATTCATACCCAAATAAGTGTTAATGGAATAATGTTGGTTGATTGGTGACCTAAGTACACCCAACCACTCCTATTTGTAAATGTTTTATGTCATTAGGTTTCTAATAGGATATAATTGACATAACCAAACCAAAATCACTTGGAATATTTGGGGGAGAATCATTTTAAATCAAATCATTCATAGTCAAATTTAATTCCAATTAGGTATGATGGGACCAATGTAAGTTTTTTTGGTGAAATAAGCAAGCCCAACAACCCCTTGTTATAAATATTCCATGTGATTATGTCTATACTAAGCCAAAATTAACATAAAAAAACCATAAACATTTAAGACTAAGGTAATAATGGATCATATTGTGCTCCTTTATGTGTGATTAAAGTAATACAAGTCAAATTTGAGCCTGAATAGATGTGATAGGAGTAATACATGTTAGTTTGGTGACATTAACATAATTAAACACACCTCTTTATTTAATATTCTATGCAATTAGGTCACTAATATGACAATATCAATGTATTAAAACAAAAATCACATACAACTAGGGAAATTATAGATAATATAGGTTCCATTCATGTGTAATCTAAGAAATAATGTCATATTTATGCCTACATAAGCATGATGGGTGTACTAGAGTTCAATCTAGTCACCTAAGAAGACCTAATTAACCATCTTGTTAGTATGCCATGTGATTAGGTCCTTAATAGACAAAAATTGATAAAACCCCCATAATCACTTGTGATAAAGGTAATTAAAAATTATTTAGGGCCCATTCACATATGATCATATAAAGAAAGGTCAGATCAAGCCTACTTTAATGTGATTTAAGTAATGCAAATCAATATTATGACCTAAAAACACCCAACCACTCCTCTTTTTTGATATTTTGTGTGATTAGGTTTGTAATATACCAAACAAAATAACCACAAACACTTCTGACCAATAAAACTTTGAATGATATGAAGTCCATTCATATGTGACTAAAGCAATAAATGCCAAATTTATGCCCAAATATATGTGATGTCAGAAATTCATGTCAATATTATGACTAAACACATCCAACTACCTATTTATTTATATTAATTTGATTATATTTGTGTATACACTTAATTTATATTTAGACACTTTAAAAACAGTAGCTTTGGCACACATTGACACACTTGGACATTATACATGCATTTGACTCATGTGCACACTTTACCCTATCTTTTTAAACACCTATTATATTTTTCAATCCTATTCTCCAAATACACATATTTAATATCATCCTAGTATATACAAAACATTCCAAAATATAAAACATATTGTCTCCATATCCTAAATCATTTATTTTCAATACCTAAATAGAACCAACAAAATCTTGAAAATTATGATTTATGATAGGTGAATACCTCTATCAAAAATATATAGGAATAATCAATATCTATTTTTAAAATTAGGAAGTCTCCATTAGGTCAACCTATACATGATTCACGGGTCAAACATAACAAAAAATATCAGAGTCAACTATAAATACAAATCAATCCTAAGGTTATACTCACCTAGTACTCACTTGGTAGTTTTAAAATCACATTGATAAATCAATTATCACTCTCTTGAGATATTATCACAAAGGCATATACATATAAAAACCCATCAAATGAGTAGCCGTAGATCAAATTCTAAATACACGATGGTCAAATTTACATAATGTCAAAGTGTGAAAACTAATATTACATTACGTTATATATGGATTGTGATTGAGTACACACACATACATAAGATGGAGAATTACATATGGTTTGAGCCAAATTTTAAGTATTGGAGTGCATGAAAATTTTACTTCCTTAGTGGGGAGTGGTTTGGGATTTCCAACCCTGTATACTTAAGGTCATCTTGTGGTTGAAAGTAATAATATGATTTCAAAGGAAGTAGAATGTAAATAAGGATTAGTGTGCATGACCAAAGGTAAGAAGATGCACACACATAATATAAAATAATATTCATAGTGCTTTGAGGCATCATAGATATTGAAAATCTACATTGACACTACCAAAATAGGTAGGATAGTACTAGTCTCCGTAGGGGTCTCACTATTATTTGCAATATTCATGTAGGTTTTGAGTTATAGTTTCCTAGTTTGAGTAGTGACAAAGCATGAAAATAAATTTTTAGAACTTGTGATGATTGTTATGAGTGAAATGAAATTAAAAATATGGTAAGTATATCTCCATTATATTAATTTGCCATCTCAAAACCATCTACGTGTAATATCAATCTATCGATTTCTTAATTCATATTTTTAAGTAATTGCTATATTTTCCATAATTTAAATTAATCCTAGTTTTACTCTATTTAGATCATCTTAATACAAATTCAGTGTCCTAATGAACCTGATCATTGACATGAGCATGAAAACCCTTAGGTTCTTCGTTCCTCAATGTTTTAAATTTCTCTTCTATTAGGGTTTAACTTTACAATCTCATTTTTATTTTCCTTATCTACATAAGTGAAACCATAACATAATTAAAATAGAAGATAATATTGATATGAATAAATAAAATTATTATATTTATTTTATGATAATTTTGATGATATATATCAATGTGAATTCATAAAATATCTTGAAATGAATCCACACATGATTGATGAATTATTACATGTAGCTAGAGATGAAAATAAAAATATTTATAAGGGAACCACATTTGAGTTATGACATGCTAAACTTTTTAATTAATTTAATCCACATTTTAAAGGCATAAATCCAATAATATTTGTTTAGACAATTATACCAACTAATATTATTCATGTGTCTAACCTATGGTTACACAAGTGATGCCTACATATAGATTGGGTGAAACACAAGTTACTCCATATATTTCTATGATTATCCATACACAATATACTTTTATACCTCCTAGGTTAAAAACTCATGTGATTCTACTTATTTTTAATCAACCTAATGT
Organism: Torreya grandis; assembly: GCA_037957365.1. NCBI lineage: Eukaryota > Viridiplantae > Streptophyta > Pinopsida > Cupressales > Taxaceae > Torreya > Torreya grandis. The sequence continues at coordinate 696,717 of JARHVA010006193.1, read as the reverse complement.
GTCCTCCAACCAAGTTCTTGTACAAACATTGTTAAATCTTCAGAGCCAAGTTTTATAAAAGAGAAAAAGGGTTTCATAGAGTGGGTCATTCAACAAACTCTCTGACATTATTACACAAATATTTTGTCCTAGATAAATCTAGTTATCCCTTGACTACATTATTTTTTGAACCTACACTTACACCATTCAATGGTAAAGGTGATCATGAATAATATATTAGAGCCTTCCATGTTGCATGTTTAGACTATGTATTTGTTGATAAGTTTATTAAAAAAACTTGGTATATTTAAGGACCATGAATTATGATGGTTTTATGACCTTCCTCTATATTTGGTACATGGATACAATTCTTTTGTTGATCAATTTATAGCTCAAATTTTTATCAATATTTGAGAGACAATATATTGTACTTAAATTTAAAAACTTAAACAAGGACCTAATAAACCCATTAGTGACAATGTGATTCACTATAAAAATATGATTTCAAAAAAAAATTCTTAATGTTGATAATGAATTACAAGACGTATTCAATAAAATCCTAATTTCTCATATCCACTAGTTTATTGTATTCAAACATTTCTAATATTTCAATGACATGTGACATACAATTAAATATTATAATTTAAGCTAATGGCCATGAATAAATAAAGTATGGGAACAAACATACCACATATTATAATGACATATTGAAAATAAAATCCTATTTCAAATATGATACTAATGATACTAATAATGCGTTAAAAATAACAATCAATGTGGTTTAAAAACCTACTAGTAAGGTTATCCTTTTGGCTTGTCAAAAGAATTAATTTTAACGATTATCATGACCTCCTCTTTGATCATTGCACAAGTTACCAAACTCATATCTCTCCCTCTACTAATGGAGGTTATTATGACAAAAACATAACTTAGGGGTTTGATATCAATGCATATTTTAATTGACATCGACACACCTAACATTTGACTAATAAATATTTTTTTATTAAGACATAAGATACAATAATAAATGAATAAAAACTCTATTGAGATCAATGATGTTATTACACCTATGAAATATTTTATTGAAAAACCTAATGTGAAGCTTAATATATTCTCATATCCATTCCCAAAACATGTGGCACAAGAAATCAAGACTTATCCTAAGGTAAATATGACTTACAATGCACATCCTCATTTCATTTCTTATGCTTGTATAACTAAGGAGGATCATAATATACATGGTATCATTGGTAAAAATTCAAGGACACATGTTTAACAATAGACAATTAATTTTTTATGAGTGCATTACATTTTTTACAATGATTCTACCAAGGTGCCTTTGTTCATACATGCTTTCACTGAATCATATCCTATACATAGTTTTATGGTGGATAAGGGGTTAAGTGAAAAAATATTCATTATGTTATTACTAACAAGTCTTGAGTACACACATACATATTTTATCATATATGAAAAATACACTAAATTTTTTGACGTAAAATGACAAAATCTTCTCGAGAGAAGTTTTTTAACACTTATTATAGGGCCTACACATATAGGTAATTTTTTCTTAGTTTTTATCAACATTGTTACATTTAAAATGCTCTTAGGACATCCATGGGTATATGATATATGGGAAATTCCATATTTTTTTCATTTATTCTTAAAGTATATCTATAGCAACTGAGTGGTTATGATTTTAGGTATTCCATATGAATACCCCATACAATGTGAGACTTTTCCTCAACCACCTCCATATCATACTATTTTACAACATGTATGGGTTCATCATATGAAGGAAAATTAGAGGCAAGTGATTGAATTTCCTTAAAAACCAATTCTCCAATATATATTACATCAACAACCTATTCAATTATAGTAGGCATTACTACATCTATCACAAATTACTCTAGTTTTATAGAGACCTTATGGGAATGTTCCATAATGAACATCGATGTGTTATCTTGACATATAATAGAATTTATATTTTACTATGGCTAATATATTTACACAGAGCTTACATGATCATGTTGATTATGATGATGGTACTATATATTATATAGTTCATGATTGTTTTCCCAATTTGAATACTTATATACATGTTATTCCTCACCTAAAACATGTTACATTAGTACTAATCGATCCAAGAAATTCATGTGATCATCCCATAGATGGGATAACAAGTTAGTTGAAACATAATTCAAATTAAAAATATAAAACAAATCAAATTTTTAAAAATAAAAAATTAGAAAATTCAAAAATATTAAATAAAACAAATATTCAAAAATATAAAACCACTACCTATCCATGGCATGATTTGATAATACATAATATTGATTGATTTTGTTACATATTTATACTCTTACACACATTATTTTTTATTTTAGACATGAGTGAGATGTAGGATATAATATTTGTATCTAATACATGGACATACAGATGCATGACATTAATTACACCAATAGGAAACCTTTCTACATCCATAACATGCCTATATTAGGGGTATATCCATATAGTTATCAAGTTATATCTCTCTATACTAGTCCATTGATCATAGTAGACTTTTATACATGAATTTATCTTGTTCATATTTTTTAGAGTGATATTTCTTATGGACATTGTGTTTTATTATACTAGATGATGATATGGATTGATTATACATACTAAATCTTATTTATTTATGAGTGATTTATATTGATGATTGTGACATTATGTGATCATATATGTGTGATATTGTAATCACCTAAAAGTGGTAATTGGATGCTAAGAGCGTTGCTTGAGTTAACCTATCCCGAGGCTAGCCATAGACTTATCCATGAGAATTAGACTTACTTTCTAATAATTCAACAAATAATAATCACCTAAAGCCAGTCAAAACATAGTCCTAAAACTGCCATCTCAGATCCCAATAGAAATTACTTAATAGTCTAATCTTATTTTCTTATCTGCACAAGCTACAAAATCCTATAAATACAAGTCTAATCCACCTCTATTCACTAGATGGATAATAGATACAAAATCTATTCAAACCAAAAGTAAAGTTGAGTAATATCAAGGTATTTGATCCTTATTCTACATACTACCATCTACAATGACTCTAAGCCTAGTTTTCAAACATTTCATAGCTCAAGTAAATTCAAGGCATCCAAGCCCACTCTCATTATATCATTCACCTGCACTTATATCAAGCACTATATGGGAGAAATAAATTAGGATTGATCCCTCTTCAAAGTATTAGTATGTAGGCAATTTTATTCATAGTAGGGTGTTAAATATATCTAGTCCATCCTAATAATGAACACATAAATATTGATCATGCCATATTTGTAAGGAGGATTAGGGTTAACACACTAAATTAGGTTTTCCAAGCACAACAAAAAGCTCTAGGTTTCATGCACATAGGAACAATACATACAAACAGAGGTGCAAGTACTCCCAGAAAATAGGAATAGTCCCACAAAGGGGACATTAATGACACATTGAGGACACTACTCATAGATGGCACTACTATCCATATTAGGCGCTATTGTCCAATGAGTATATGAAAACCAGAATCCTATTGGAAACATAATTAAATGTCTAGGTCTTAACTTGTAAAACTTAGATCATTTATGATAATCAATTTTTGGATAAGTCTCTATTTATGCATTTTTATTACTATTATTAGAAAGTCAAATAAATTCAAAGGTCATAAAAAATCATTGCTTAATTATTGTAATTTATTTAACTAATTTCAACATCTTAACCCTTTAATCTAAACATAGGACTTTCATAGTAAAACCCTAAAATGTGTAATCATTTCGTGAACTCATCTTACCTCTAATATTACTTCAAACCCTAGCTTGCATAAATCCAAATTTTGTGTAATACATTTATGGATGAATACTTTTGATTTTTCTAATTTTATTTAGATAACCTAGGTAATTAAAATCAATTTTACATTAGGGTTTCAATTTATTTTACATATAATTTAAATTAGTGCAAAGAAGCCATAGATTCAAAAACCTTAACCTTAAACAACCTTAGGTTTCACATTTGCATCAATCACTAAGTCTTAATTTACATCTCACTACTATGATTATCATGATAAAAGCCATCTTTCATTTCATGGTACAAATCTTGGTACTTTTCTTAGCATGTTTATTATTGATTATTTGTAGAAAGACACACATGTATGTTACTCCTATCATGGATTCATTTTGAGCTAAGCATGTTTCATATATTGTCCATCCATCATGTGAATCCCATTTTTCTGTGGAACATTGCTAAATGGCTCACTTTGAGATACCTCCAATTACTACTAAGGGCTCATAGGACTCCTTTTGTTCTACCTCCACCTAGACCACTTGATTATATACTCTTCCATCTTACCTCTACTACTTGCCCTAGGCAAATAGTATATCCCATGGTTGGAGATATCATTAAGTAGAATAAGATGCCTCCTCAACCTATACATGATCAAGATAACCCTATCATCCATCCTCATCCCCAACACATTAAAACATCACCCAGAGACCAAAAAAGAGAATTTAATATTATGGATCAGTTGAGGAATACACCAACTAAACTATTTATCTTGAAATTAATTCAAAAATCAACAATCTTCCAAGATATTTTGTTTCAAACACTTAATCACATATTTGTGGCTTATGATATCGAGCCATCCTATTTTGCATCTATCATGAATACTATCAAATATGTAGAGTATGTGATATATTTTTCCAATGAATATTTACCTTCACAATCAATCATTGATCAAAACTTGCCACTTTTTATTGAAGCTCAAATCAACAACACAACTATTAAACGAGTTCTCATCGATAGTGGTTCAGGACTTAATATATGCAACCTCACATTTTTTCAAACCATGGGGGTTGATATATCATCTATTTAGAAAACATACAAGAAAATTCAAGGGTTTGATGACATTCTTAGATATACATTGGGATCAATCACATTAGATATTACAGTGGAACCAAAGACATTATCTACAAACTTTTAGGTCATGCCAAACCATTTACATTATAATTTGCTACTCAAAAGACATTGGATACATGCTATGGAGGTTTTACCTTCCACTCTTCATAAATGTGTTAAATTTTTGCATGATGGGTACTATACACATGTCCCAAATATAATCAACCATTTAGATATTATAGACTCATTGAGGCTCCTACACTGAGTATATCATCTAATGGGACAACTCATGTTCTCATCGAACCCCCACCTCACTAGATTCTCATTAAGTAGATATAGACTTATGAGGTGGGGGAGTCTAATAAGACTATTCATACACCATATTTAGATCATCCTAAAACATAGAAACCTTATCTTATGATTGAGGACCAACGTTTATAAGCATAATTACCTTCATCAAGCATAGAGGAATAACCTCTCACAGAATAGACATCCTCATCCAGGATAGATGATGAGATTATCAAAACCCATTTAACACTACATGTTAATTCATAATAGGCTTACATTCATAATTTTGACATAAATACATAGGCCACTACAGAGGATGATCAACCACCTATAGACATCGATGATTATTTATGTGGATTGAGATTTACACCAATGGGTCCAAGGGAATACAAAGTTAATTCAAAGGCATTTATACCTTTCCTTATACCAATAACATCACTTATTCAAGATTATATAGCTACAAGATCCCATACTTAGCCACAATCAATAGTAGACCCCTTGATCCATTAAGTACATATGGTTACATCCATGGATACCAATTTAGTCATATAGATTCAGGTAGGGAGATCATGAGATAAACCACACTAGTTGTTATAGCTATTACTTGATAGAATATTAATGTTATTACCCATAGATATAGTCATTAGTGGTTTCATTGGCCACATCGAGATCTCTATTGAGGATATTGTGCTTCTATTATAAGTTGGACTAGTACACATATCCACTTAGTTCTTAGTAGTACCTAGTGTAGGTTATTTGATATATTATTGGGTAGGCCATGGTTATAATAGCTTTGAGCCATCCCATCCATAGTACATTGATGATTGAATTATATACATGCTAACCAAGTGGTTAAGATTGAGTGTGTCTCATATGAGTATCTTGTTCCCATCCCATAGGTAATTCTAACATAATTTCCAACTATAATTTTAGAAATGACATCAATTATAGTTCTAGAACTGCCAGCTATTACATAGTTATTAGTTAAAATAGAGAGTATAAATCCTATACATACATCACAATGTTCAATAGATTCCTCAGAGCATGCCAAGTCTACTCCTACTATATATACATGCACACATACTCTTCCATAAAGACCATTACATCAAAAATACATCACATATTCTATAAGACCTTATTCTAATCCATTTATGTTGAGATCAGTTATATTTGGGTCTAGGGGTTCTCAATATGAGACAAATACATCACCTATAATTTATATATATATACTAGATGAGTCCCTAAGGCCCCTACAATTCACAAAGCATCATAGTTTGTACCACAACATTATAACATCACTACTCAAGCAACTTTAGATTTAGATTATATGACACACTAGATCATGGGCTCACAAATTCCCTTTATACCATATGCATGATCATAGTTATCCTATTCAACATAGGTCATGGTAATGGTGGGTATTTCATAAGACTCATTGATTAGTATGGTACCTACCCTTATACATAATTCCTTTTCTCTTTCACTCCTTATACATACTTTATTTTCATTTTCTTGGACATAGATTATACTCAAAATAAAAAAATAATATAAAATGTCAAAATACAAAAAACATTCAATTACTTAAAAAATAGAATTTTTTTACATGTTATATGTATTTCTATGTTTACATTTATACTACTTGCCAGATATTACATATTACTAGCTATCCTAGTATAGTCAAATTTATCATACACATATTCTTCACTTATTCTTATCAAGTGATTGTAGATTCTAGATAGGACTCTAGTCCACTACACTGATCTAAACTAGTTATCATCTATCCATTATGGGAATTTATACCAATCCAAGTTTATACATTTGATACATTGCCCACTCAACCCACTCAGGTGCATCTCATACATAGTTTCTATAACTAGGTTCTATCTTACATACTATATATTCTAGTTTATGCATTGATTTATCTTGATATTGATGATTACTCCTCATTGATAAGATGTTTTTGTTGATTATCACTAGTTAAACTCAATATATATGTATCATAGCATTTACATAGATTTGTACTATATAGTTATACATGTTTTCATTTCTAGTTCCTAGATTAGACTTGATTATGTTTCCTATGTTGCTTTCATCTTTGAGGGAATTTGAATATGACTTTATTCTTTGGATTCTAAGCCACTTCTCTATTTATATGCCTTGGACATGTGCCCATGTCCTTTGTGTGTGTCTTCCTGCTTATATATGTGGACATTTGAACATGTCCTTCTATGTGGCTCTATGCTAAATTGCTTGTTATTTATGTATGTGAAAATTTGAACATGTCTTTGTGTGTATTCATTCTTATATTTAGTGACATGTGCCCATGTACTTTGTATTGTGGTCCCTATGCCTACCTTTGTATGCCTAATGTGTTTGTATGTTTGCTTCCTTGTATGTTTCTACACCATGACACTTGTATTTGTTTATTACACACACACACACACACGTATTTTTGATGCCATGAGAGATCTCATGCATGTACCTATTTGAATTAGGTTCCATGATGGACATCATACCCCATCCCCCTAGGTAGTTAGTTAGATTTGCTACTATACAACATTGATTACATCTATCTTGACACCCTTGTGCAATGTTAGATTATAACATACATCTTAAATTACCTACTTACGCTCATATTCAGTTACATTTTGATGTTATGTTTGTATATTATATTGAAATATCATGCACATGATTTGACTAACACATTTTGTAGAGCTATTTATTTAGAGGGTAGTTCTTACACATTTTTCACAAATACCCTAAAAATAAGGTGCATTTACAAGGGTTTATCATAAAGATCAGGATCCTACTTTGATTTTCATAGACAAATTTCAACACATAGGCTTAGTTTCAAAAAATGGACTCAAGGCAGACACAAAATAGAATAAAGACTCAATAATCAATTCAGATCACACAAAAATTAGACTAAATAGTCATTATCACCCATATTGGGACACTAACACCATAGGGAACTATTACTAACTATAGGGCACTACTATCCAATAGCCCCAACTTTAGGATAATTTGGATCATTTAGACTAGTACACTAGGTACAATATATATTTTCATAAATACAATCATAGGTTTGGTAGTTATGTTTAAATTTAGCTCAAATATATTCATTTCAGGTTTGATTCATACCAATTGCTCAGATTTAGGAGAATCGCATACAATATGATCTCTCATACATTTATATCAGTTACCTAGATGCAAATATTACATACTCAATTTAGATTCAATATACTCAAAGCCCAAATTGGGGGTATATGCATGGAACATAGTTTTCATATACTCATATTCAGATAGGTTGATCAGATGGAATGGTAAACTCCATTTTATTATCTAAACTATACACTTTTTATCACATTATAGGTTGTCACTAGATTCATACATTACACCATCTATAGTGTTGGCATTCTAAGTGGCCTAGAGCTACCTAATATACCTGAGTGGCCACAGAGCCAAATACATAGCTAGACTTACTTAGATACTTTCAACACTTTGCATAATTTAGTTACAAATTCATCTACTTCACATAGGTGTTCAATGATGGATTCATGGCCTAATTGAGTTTTTGACCCACCTACATGAGAGGATTAGACACACTTATAGTCTTATACAAAATATTCACATAGATCAAGATCCACTGAGTAAGGGTGGAAAATGATGGATTCAAAACTATATTGAGTTCTTGAGCCACCCATATGAGGATTTAGCAAGCCATCATCTCAATTAAATCTATTCAATGATATGATCACTATGCACACTCTCACACTTAAGTTGTCACCAGGTTCATGCATTGGTTCATGTACCCAATGAGCTGTATTTATTTCTTTCATCTCTCTTTAATCAACTTTACTTAGTTATTTCATTTCAACATGGTATTTTTAATTTGGTCATCTCTTAAGTAAGGACTATTTGTTTTATGTTTTATTCCAGGACATTAATTTGGATCATGTTACACATATGCAAACCTAGATTCACATACTCAAACTCAGCTACACTTATTTTTCATTTATACTAATCATTTCACTTTGCTACATTACTATCATAAAATGGGGCAAATTTAATCACCTAAAAGTGAGAATTGGATGCTAAAGTGTCGCTTAAGTTAACCCATACCTAGGCTAGCCATAGACCTATCCTTGATTATTAGACTTAATTTTTAATTCATTCAATATACCATAGTCACCTACAATCAATAAAAATACAATCCCAAAACTATTATCTCAGATCCCAATCTAAATTGTTTATCAGTTTGCAAAGAGGACATTAGCACCACATTTGGGACACTACAACCACATGGTGCTAGTGGCCCCAACTAGGTTCTACTAACCTTAGCCCTAGCTCTTCCCAATTAATACTTTTTCAAATGTGTGCCCCTCCTAATGTTGTCCTAAGCTCATTTTATTATCCATAAAAGCAACAAGACCCTATAAATACAAGTTTAATCCACCTCTATTGACTATATGGAAAATAAATGTAAAAACTATTTAAACCAAAGACAAAGTTGAACAAAATCAAGGTATTTGATTCCTATTCTACCCTGATTCTACATAATACCATATAAAATATCCCTAAGCCCAAAATTTTAGACATTTAAAATCTCAATCACATTCAAGGAATCCAAGCCCACTCTCATTCTAGTATTCACTTGCACATACATAAAGCACTAGGTGGGAGAACTACATCGGGATTGATCCCTCTTCAGAGTATTGGTATATAGGCAAATCTCTTCATAATGGGGTGTTGAAGATGTACATTCCATACTAATAGTTAACACACAAATATTAATCATTCCATACTTATAAGGAAGATTAGGGTTTACATACTAAATTAGGTTTTCTAGGCACAACATATATCTCCAAGTTTCATGCACACAAGAACAGGACATACAAACATAGGTGCAAGTAATTCTAGAAAAATAAGAACAATCTTAGATAGGGGACATTAGTGACACTTTTAGGACACTACACATAGATAGTGCTACTATCCATACTAGGTTCTACTATCTAGTGAGCAGAGAAACACTAGAATATCGTTGACAACACATATAATTATCCAAGTCTCAACTTGTAGAACCTAGATCAACTTTGATAGTTAATTTTTAGATAAGTCTCTATTTATTACTATTATTATAATTTCAAATAAATATAAAGGTAATAAAAAGTAAATTCTTAATTATTATAATTAATTTTAACTGATTTAGGCATCTCATCCCTTTAATCTAAATATAAGATTTTCATAGCAAAACCCTAATCAGATATATTATGTGTCCTATGAGTGAATTTACTATGTCTTATTATGTCATGTGTAATTTGTGTTACAAGATCCTGTATTCCATGTCATGGCCATGTGGTGTCCATGTCAACTGAGATTTGTGTCATGTTTTGAATGCTTGTGTGCTTCATGATCATGATAATGTGTGCATGTGCACATGCATGGTTACATAAATGATTTTTATTATGATATTGATTCCATGATTTATACCACACATATTTTTATTATGTGTGATGTCATGATTTATGTCATACATCTACTAAAATTATTATCACTGCATAATTGATATATCTACTATAAATTCACACTTGTATGCATGTTGACTTGAACTACATATTTGATACATGCTTGAATGATTAAATATTTATATGATGACAAATAATATCATTTTTATATATATACTTGTTATGATTAATTTTTATATATAACATATTATTCCTATAAATCATTATTTTGATATGAGTGATTCATAAGCTTCATCCCTCATATTGAAAGGGGGTATTCAATGGGATTGTCTCATAAATTAGGCCATGACAAATAAATATTTCACATCATGACATAAATTATGTTATTCATATGGGACAAATTGAGTAGATTCACCAAGATTATTTGATTTAGATGGGTTAAGTTGAGAAAATTAAGACATATGTGGGGCATTCTACATGATTTTGAAGAAAATTTGAGGTATTATATGACATTGTGGTAGATGGATGATGGAATATATATAATTTATAAGTTCAAGTGGATAATATTTGGGGCATAAATGGATTCATGTAAAAAATTTAATATTAATGTAATGTATATCAATGGTACTAAGTAAGCACTTGGAGTCTATAACTTTTGTGTAGTGGTTGATCCTTTACATAATAACCTAGTTCCAAGGTTCAAATTTCCAATAGATCCTTTATGAGGTTCCACATTTATATATGAATATAATTTTGAGGTTCCACAAAATAATCATGAAAATTTTCAAATTAGTGTAGTTGATGTTTTAGGGGTGCTCAAATTTTATCACTTCTCCTTATCCAATGATATTTGAGGCTTTAACACTCCTAAAATTATGGTATTAGTAGTTGCATCTCCTTGGGTCATAATTAACCCATGGAATTATCCAGTCAAGTTTAACAAGTGGAAACATGGTTTATTTACCCTTAGGTGTATTCACTCCCTTTATTTTTAATTTATAATACTTCAATGACTAATATTATTTCAGATCACTTATCTTGATAATACATTGATCTATACATACTTTCTTGCAAGCTTTGCATGGAGAAAATGGGACATTTGAGGCATACCTATCAACACCAAGTGTGGTAATTAAGGTAATAAATTTATTATTTATCTTTTTGTAGACACTAAATCTAAAATATATAGCACCTCAATCTTGTACACTTATAAAATACCTATCATTGTACCCTTCATTTCTAATACCTTCCCATTGTCGAAATGCTTAAATTCACTTTCTATTTGTACCAATTTGATTATCTCTTAATATGACCACTATTATATTAATGAACAGGAATTATGTATCATGTTAAATGATTTAAACCTAATTATTATCAATTTAAAAAAAAAATTGACTTGTACCTATTTTCCAGCTTCTTGAACACTTGCATCCTAGTCAGATGCCTACATCGATGTTAGTATCCATTTTCAAATTAGGTGTTGAGTTCCCAAAAGTCATCCAATTTTCAAATGAAATATATTCTTAAGGTCAACCTAAGTGCTTTAGTGTGATATATTTTAAAAATGGGTTGGTATATATACAAGATCAACCCTCATTCATTCCTCACCTAGTAGCTCATAAGGCAACTTACCAAAAGCACTCAATCAAGCATTCAAGTGAGATAATTTGCCCTATTCATCTCTATTTCCTTATCACACATGGGAGTAGTATCACCATAGGTTTGAATTACTAAAGGATCATCACACGAGTCATATTTTCTAAGTTAAAAACTAGGTCACTCTATATACTTATCACACATTGCATCCTCATGCACACACAAGCTAACATGTAGTAAACTACATAAGTCTGAGGCCCTATTTAGAATATTAGTTATTTATGTAGCACCCACTGATAAATAGGTTTTTAGGGAAAATAAACACCTTGTTCCCACTAACCCATATTTTTCACAATCACTCCAAAGGTGAGGAAGCTAGGGTTTGATCATTTGACAAAGTGTGAAAGCCTATGTGTGTAATCTAAACACACTAGAATAAAGGTGACATAAAACCTAAAAGGCTTGAGGTGATCAAATATAAATCTAGTCACTATTATGTACTAAACACTTACATTAAACTTAGACACCAATTTTGATGCAAATGTATGGATTTGATGCAAGCTATGAGGCCACAAAATGTAAAATTGTAAAATCTGATGACTATTTCATAATCTTGATCTAGTCCACTTCTAGTCTATTTTAAACCAGATCTACACATGCAAATTAAAATAGATAAGTACCATTATTTCCCATTTATTTTAATATCAATAAATTGTTTTACTTTCTATTTTTAGCATATCTCAATATTATAAAATCATAATATTATTTATCTAAGTTTTCAAAATAATTGACCTGATATAGATCTATTTATCACCTTTGTGTTTATTCATTTATATATTCTTAACCCTAATGTACCCTTGTATGTCACACCCCAAATTTTAGGGTTAAATATTTGGTGAACCCAACCTCTGAATCTTCCTTTGAAAACCTATCCTGGTCTAGCTTTTTCAACCTCCTAGGGTTTTATCTTGTTGTGATTGATTTTCATACTTGAAACTTTACCCCATGGTTTACTTTCCTCTTATTACCAAGATTCATGTTCATAAAATTGAAAGTTTATTTTTTATTTATTGGCACATTTTAGCCTCCAAAAAACTCCATTTAAAAATTCCTCAAAAGATTTTTTTCTCAAGATGGTATACTCAAAAAGCTTTTTTTGTTCACCCAAAATTGGTATGGATTTTACAAAATTTTCAATTTATTATTTTTAGAAAATATTTACATACAACATGAATGGTGTCCTTATTTTATAATTAATTTCTAATTTCATTGAAATAATATTTTCTCTAAAAACCTCTCTCATATCTCTAAAATATATTCTTTTTTTGTTGCAATGGATGATTCTTTATTTGGAATATTTTAGGGTTTTACTTATGAAGCATTCCACATTATCTAGCCTATTTATGATTCATAATAGATAATTTTTCAAATTACACAAAGGTTTTTCATAATATATTTGATATAAACAAAAACCTCTTTTTTGGCCAAACTATTATATGGATTACACAAATTTTGCATTTTACTTTTTAAAATAAATTTAGACATACATGTTGTACATTGTACTTATGTTTCCCTATTATTTTAGGTTTTTATCATTTCTTATTTTTCCTTGACAACCTATTTCAAATTAAAAAATTTATCACCTAGTCACTTTATATTGATTTCTCTTCATTTGATACATTGTGGTGACCTTGATCTTTAGTCTCTAAACCCTAGTTGACCTAGTGTTTCTCGATTTATTATTTTATGAATTATGATTACTGATTTAAAAGTGTTAAAAATTAAAAAAATTAGATTTTTTTCCTAAAATTTTCCTCAACATGGACACATATATTGAGCATTTTTATTTTCAATATCTCATTATTGTCATTATTTTTTGCCTTGTCTACATTGTTAAAAATTTCAAAACAACCAAATTAGAGAATGATCATAACCAAGATAAAACTCAAAATTATTCTTTACCAATCTTTTTGCAATGATATTGAATCTCTTCCTCATAAACCTAAGGAGGGTAATAGCTATCATCCATATAACAAGTTCCATCCTATCACTTATTCAAGGGGTAAGGTAGATAGTATATGTATGCATATTCAATTTGAGGTACCAAGGGTTTGTACTTGTGAAATCCTCAAAGATCAAATCACCATTATGAGTGAGTTAATGTAATACTTTTAAATTAATTTTAGTTCCAAGGTCACATCATTGTAAAATCAGATTACATACCTATAGAATCCAATACATGCTAGTGTTAATAATGTGTTTGCATTATCATCTACCAATTTTGTGGCATTGTGCCAAACAAGGTTTCATATCCAAATAAAATGCTACAACCAAATACATCTTAAAAATGTTATTCAAATATTATACCAAAGGTTACTAAGATACCAAGTGCAATCCTAAAAGAAATGATTTTCAAAAATGTAATCACATTACCTCCTCCACATCCTAAAAGGAGATTGAAATACTATTGTGCATATCATAGAATGCATGGGCATCATAAAAATAATTTTTTTCCACTAAATAACAAAATACAAAGCCAAAAAAATAGGTGGGATCCTATCATTGATAAATCACTCAAGAAAACCACTCACATTATGAGTAACTCTCCTAAAGCACAAATACCAAAACAATAAATGTGGTTACCAAAGAAAAACTCAGAGCAAAAACAATTGCAAACACAAAACCTAGAGTAAGAAAATATTCAAAGAGAAAAATAAAACCAAGAAAGGGGTACAAATCTACCTCTCAATAATGATGCTCAGCTTCTAAAACAATATGATTTTAGAAATAAATATTTTAAACACTTTGGTTTGTCAAGGGTTGGGAAAAAATTCCCAATGTATTGTTCATCCTATTTATACATTTGATCAAAATGACTATCAAGGCTTGGGATATATTTGAAATACTAATGCAAATCATTCAAGGATACATGTCCATTTTTTCAATGTAAAAAAAAAAAAACCTACAAATGGAATCAAGTCTAAGGAAAGTGAATAGAGAAAATAATACTCTTGAAAAAACACCAAGAGGAACCAAACATGATACAAAATAAACATTTAACAAAGATCAATAAATGCATCTAAAAGATAATGTAAAGTGGGTGCCTTCATATGAAATAATTACCGATAATTCCTCGAAGCATAAAATAATTGAGCCTTGCATATATGGAAATCAAGGTCAAAATATTATAGTTGACCCAACTTGTGAATTTAATATATGTACTTATAAATTATTTACATCTCTAGGATATGGCATAGAACATATGAGTAAATCTAATGCACCTGATTTTTAAGTTGGGTGCATTCAATGGAATGTCACACATAGATCATAATTATGCTCTAATATTCTGCATATTAGTCCATTTTTGACTAAATATAATGTAAAACTTTGGAAATCATGGTTACTATCAATTAAGGAAAACATATCTAAATCAAACATACCAAATACAAACTTACCAAAAGGCTATGATACAATTCCTAATTCTACTATGCACACATATGTCATACCTTATTCAAGAAAAGTTACACATTTACCTCTCCTCAAAGATTCTCATACCCATATTGAGATCATTAGATATATTTTGCATCTTAAAATATTGTAGATCAACTAAACATGTTCTTATTATTACCACTTTTGATAAACCACATATCACTCAATGTTGGGTTTCATGAACCCCATTCCTTTTATTGTTTCCTTATGACCACTGAATCCTATTATACATAATTAGAGAATCAAAGATATTATAGTGCTAGATATTTCACTTATACATGTTCCTTGGAAATATTACTAGTTTATTACACCAGGTTTCAAGTGGGGGGATACGTATGAGCATCCCTTAGATGAGAACATATTATAGTATTTTATTTTTAAACATTCCAAATCTACCAAAAAAATTAAAACATTAAAAAATAAAAAATTATTCTTCATTCTTATGTCTTATTAGATCCTTGGCATCTATGTTGTTGGTTCCATTATGGTATATAGAATATAATTTATTTCTATATACACATATATGTTTCTTGCATCTTTTGAGTGTGATACAGGTATACCCAGACACATGATATATGCACATACTGATGTTGGGCCTTGCTTCTAATAATGCCATCAATACAATGGGGGAATTTGCTTCTTTGATCATGATACACCTAGGTTAAATTATTATATGATCATTTTCCATTATCATGTTTGAGATTATATACTTACACATGCCTTTATCTATGCTTATATATTTTGAAGTGTACTTGATATGCTATATAATTAATTTTTTTACTAACACATATATCTAGGGCTAGTATGATATGATTATGTTGTTTTATTATGATTTCATGTATTTAATTTTTGAAATTCATTGTCTTTCCTTATTTGATCTTATCTTTTTTTATTCGAGCATTTGAATATGTTCCATTTCTTGTGACCCCCATTCATTTGTTTTCCTATTGTGATATTTGCACATGTCATAGTTTATTATATGAGAATATTTGAACAAGTAATTATATGATTTGTGGATATTTAAACAAGTCATGTCCCTTTGATTGTGAAACATTTTAACATGTCCCTTGTATGAGGTATCCTTAGACCATTACCTTTTGTCTTTATTTTGATTAATCTTATGTATGCACTTAGTTACTTACTAATCTTATAATGTTAATCTATAAATTTTTCCATGATTTAAATCATGTATCTTAGGACTTGATGTAATCACATACTGTGTTATTCATTACTATATCTATATATACATGTTACTCCTATATGTTACATTATCCATACATAGAATATATAGTCTTATCCTTTTGAGGTAAGTTAACTACTAGTTTCTACTTACCCTCACCTCCAAAGGGGGGAATATCAATGGGGGCATGTCATAGAGGTAAGGCTTCCACATTTTCATAGTTTCATATTTCATTGGGGTCATGTCATAGAGGCATATCTTCCACACTTTCACAATTTCAAATTATAGTGAGGTCATATTATGGAAACATGTTCTCCACACTTACAGTAGTTCTCAAATCCTCTAGAATTAGTGGGGGTATGTCATGGGACAATGTCCTACACACTTGAATAATATCAAATTAGATAAATTTCATATTTATATGACTTAAATACACATTTTTGGTAGCATTCTATACATTGGTACCATTATTATTCCCAAGTTTCTACTTGAGACATATACGAGGTGCATGTGCCATACAAAAAGAGCACCTTAAATTTCTAAATAAGACCAGGGTTTAGATTTCAAATAATACCATCGACTATTATCATACCAAAGATGTAATTTTATGGACTTTATTAAACTAATCTATTGCAATATTTGGTTCACCTTTTTTTAAGGTTGAGGTGATTAAATCACTCAATCTTACCAAGTTTATAAGTTAGCCTTGATTGAATCATATAACTTCACTATATTTATATGATGGAGTGATTAAATCATCCACCATCATTATATATATATATATATATATAGTGTGTGTGATTTGATTGGATCACTCACACTTTCCAATTTATAAGTATGATTGGGTTGCATGATTGAGATGAACTCAATGGTCGTATGGAAAATCACCTTTTTACCAAGGTTGGAGGCATGATGTCCTCAAATCTCTCTTTCTCTCTCTCTCTCTCTCTCTCTCTCTCTCTCTCTCTCTCTATATATATATATATATATATATATATATATATATATATATATATATATATATATATATATGCACTTTTAAGAATTCAAATTTTCCTAATATCAAATCCAAGGCTTCATAATGAAGCATATCCTCAAATCAAGTTTCTAAAAGGCAAGATGGTTATATTGATACATAGGTGTACTCCTAACCTTGCTCTCTTTGATTCTAAGAATTTAAAATTATTTAAATTTTAGATTATATGCATTAATTATATATTGTAACATGTTATTTTTTATAGGTCAGTCACCAAAAAATCACTCAATTCAAACTCACACAACATCAAGGTGTGTTACACAACTAGGTACACTTATATTTAATTTAAAATAGTAATTTAATTACTAGATTAAAAGGGGGAATTTATATAATAAACATAAATTATATATCACCTCAGTCTTGTATACTTTAAAAATACCTATCATGGTTGTACCCTTTAGTTATAAGGCATTTCCATTACTGAAAGGCCCATGTTCACTATCTCTTTGTGCCAAGTTCCTTATCTCTTAGTCTAACCACTATGGTTCTAATGACCAAGCCTTTTATAATATGAAAAATTATTTAAACTTGATTATTACAACTCTTTGAAAGTTTTAGCCTATGCCTATTTTCTATCTTCTTGAAAACTTGTGTCCTAATCAGATGCCTCCGTTGATGTTACTGTCCCTTTTGAAAATAAGTGTCTAGTGCCCAAAATTCATCCAATTTAAAAATGAAATGTATTCTAATGGTTTTCCTAAGTGATCTATTGTGAGATATTTTAAAAAGAGATTGGTATATATATATAAGATAAACCTTCATTTGTTTCTCACCTAACATCTCATAAAGTAACTTATAAAAGTCACTCAATCAAGAATTAAAGTGAACAAATCTATCCTATTCATCCCTATTTCCATATCAGGCATAATAGTAGTATCATTGAATGTTTAAGTTACTAAAGGAATATCCCATCAATCACATTTTACATGTTACAAGCTAGGTCACTCTATGTACTTTATTATCAAACATTACTTCCTTATACACACTCAAGCCAATACATACGGTGAACTACATAAGTTTGAGGCTCTTTTCAAAGTATTGTCTTTGTAGGGAGTATCCATTGATAAAGGGGTCATTGGGGAAACTTGACACCATGTTCCCACTAACCCATTTTTTCCCATAGTTACTCTAAGTGTGAGGAATTTAGGGTTTGATTATTTGACAAAGAGAGACATCCTATGTGTGTAATTTGAATATTTCATAAAAAAGGTGATAAAAATCACAAAAGTATCTAGGTGGTTTCATCTAGATCTAGTCACTATTTCTTACTTGACACCCGTTTCTAACTTAGTCACCAAAATTGACATAAGTATCTAGATATGATGTAAGCATTCAAAGCCATAGAATGTAAAATTCAAAAATATGATGACTATTCTAGAATCCTGATCTAGTCCACTTCTAGCCTATTTTAGCCCATACCTACATGTGCACAGTAAACCAACTAAGTACTCTTGTTTCCATTTTTTCAATATTAGTCAATAGTTATACTTTCTATTTTTGACATATTCAATATTATAAATTCAAAATATTTTTTATCTAAGTTTATAAAATTAATTAGCCTGTTATATATGTATTTATCACCCTTGTACTTATTCATTTATATATTCTTAACCTTAATGCACCCTTGTACTTCACAACCCAAATTATAGGGTTAAATACTTTTTAATTTAGAATTTTGAATACTAGATCAAATGGGTGGAATTTTAAACACCTAAATGTGGTATTATAAACCTTAATAACATCAAAATTTACACACTTTGACACACTTAGACATTACATACATATTTGACTCTTGTTTACACTACCCCCTATCCATCTAACCACATGTTGTCTTGGCGAAACCTATTTCTCATAAAAACATATTCAATATTAGTTTATTATGTAAATAAACATGCCAAAATCCAAAATAAACTATCTCTATATTTAGATCACTGATTTTCATTTTCTCAATAGTATCGACAAAAGTTGGATAGTTACAATTTACTTCAAGTATCTACCTCTTCCAGTAGCATTCGAGAATACTCTACATTTTTTTTAAATTAGTAATTATACTTGATATTATCCTATACATATTTTATGGGTTTTTCATAGTGGGAAATATCAAATAAACAACTACAAATATAAATCAATCCTATGGTTATACTCACCTAGTACTTACTTGGAAACTTTGTAGTCACATTAATAAATAAATCAACACTCTCTTGAGATATTATCACAAATGCATACACATCTAAAAAACCTCTTAAATGAGAATCCATAGATCCAATTCTAAATACACAAATTTTAAAAAGTTTCATAGTGCTTTTTTTTCAATCTAATATTTCATTACATTCTAGATATATCATTATTGAACACACACACATAAGTGGTAGAACTATGTACAATTTGAGCCTTATTCAGAGTATCAAAACATAAACAATGCTTATTTATTAAATCAAGAGTGTTTGGGACTATCCAACCCAACATACTAGCCACATTTTCAAGGGTCATCTTTTCAAAAGTGAGATTATGGTTTCAAAGGAAAGAGAAGGAAAATAAGGACCAACACACAAGACCAAAGGAAAGCACATACACAAACAACATATATAAGTGTAGGCATAGTGTTCCAAGGCATCACATACATGTACATTTTATAGGGAATCTATTAGAAAAGGTAGGAAAATACTAGTTTCCATAGGGGTCTCCTTATTATTAATAACATCCAAACATAGTTTGAATTAAATTTTCTTGATTTGAGCAGTGAAAAGGAATAAAAATAATATTTTAATAATATGTGATGACTATTATGAGAGGAAAAAATTATAAATAATATAATTAAATGTCCCTTCTATTTCTTTATCAAGTTAAAATCATTTAAGTGTAATATTAGTCCATTTTTTTCTCAACTTAGATTTGTATGTTATTTATATATTTTACACAGTTTGAATCAACCCTATTTAGATCATATTAA
Source organism: Torreya grandis (assembly GCA_037957365.1). Classification (NCBI taxonomy): domain Eukaryota; kingdom Viridiplantae; phylum Streptophyta; class Pinopsida; order Cupressales; family Taxaceae; genus Torreya; species Torreya grandis. The sequence goes on along the minus strand of JARHVA010006193.1, from coordinate 675,817 downwards.
GCCAAATAAGTTAAAAATGTCATTAAAATGCTAAAAATAAATAAATAAAAAAGATAATCTTTTATGATGAAGATAATTATGGATGATTTAGGGCTCAATTACTTTGTAATTGACATAAAAAAGTTTAAATTCAAGTCAAATTTAGTGTGAAGGTAGTATGTTAGGTTAATTTTATGACCTAAACACACCTTACCACCCATATTTCTCAAAATTCCATGTGATTATGTCACAAATAGGATAAAAATGACATAAAAACTACAAACACTTGTAATTAGAGTAATTATGGATGATTTGGGGCCCATTTATGTGTAATTAGGGTAATAAAGATTAAGTTTGGGCATATTTACATTTGATGGGAGTAATAGAGTTTGATTTTGTGACATATAGACACTAAAACACCCATAATTTTTGATATTCCATGTGATTAGGTCACTAATAGGCCAAAATTAAGATAACAAAACCATAATCATTTATGACTCATTAATACTCACGAATTCATTAATATCCTTCTAGCATAATATAATAATAATATGTATTTTTTATTGTTAAATATTCATTAGAATGGGGTTGATTTTTCCAAAAAAATCAAGATGATTAGATTCTATAATATAACAATGAGAGTGGATGTATCATAAATATATTTTGTGTGGTGTGTGCAGCCTAGAAAGATTAGAAAAGAAACAATGAAGTTGAATGCAATGGAGAGGGATAACTAAGTTGTCATAGAAAAATAGGAGGAATCCATGTACATAAATTATAATATTACACCTTAAGTAGATATGAATTATGTTATCCATGCATTTGTATAAGAGTCTAGTTAGATTGTTGAAGTAGATGGCATTACTTATAGAAATGAAGTATGTAAATCAATTAGGGATTTAATTCCATGCAAGTTTATATAAGTTTAATCTTATTTTTTAATGGTTGTCTTAATTTATGTTTAAATTATAAATGTATCCACCCATTTGACCTGATAATTGGATGCTTTAATGTAAAACATGCTTGTTTTAATATTTTCAACTCCCTCTAGAGAGCTTGGGAATATTCTAAGGATTTTATTATTAGACCTCTAGTGTTCTCTTGGTTTAAATATATGGTTGAAGTCTTCAAATATATTTGGTGTAATTTATCTCTTAATAACAAACCTTTTCCTAATATTATATGTTATTCTTCTAAGTTTTGGTTCTGTAAAAAGATCCATACTCTTGTTGATATATTTTTAAAAATAAGATGGCTCTCATAGGAGGAAGTCAAATTCAAGTAAAGCATTCCTACTACTCACCGAAGAACGTATTCCATGTTGATGAAAATAGTAAAAAATCTTGCTTATGTACTTAGACTTTATTTTTACAAGAGCTTTGAGACACCATTAATTAGTTCAAGGGCCCTCATATTTTGTAAATAACCTCAAAAATGTTATATGACACTTTCATTTTCCCCCAAAAGTTTTCCTACCCTCAATATTAAATGGGGTCTTTATGATTTTTTTTTGGATGTTATCTAATAAATTTCTTGTTTTGTGGTGTTCTTAAATTAAGATTAATAAATATTATATTATATGGACTTTTTTACATGGATAAGTGCATCTAAATGTGAAGCCAATAGGGAGCTTTAAGTGGACATGTTTTTTCCTAAAAAATGAGAACCCTGAACTTTCATGGTTATTAGATATGCCCATTCTCAAAATTTAAAGATGATATAAGAACATTAATTGTAGAATTTTGAATTTAGTTTCTAAAATAATTTTTTTATTTTCAAACAGTGAAGTATATGTGGGTAAAATATCTACAATTTGAATAAGTACTCATAATTTTTAGAAAAAACATAGTAGAGAGTTAGTTGTGCACCCCTAATTATCTCAAAAATATCAAAAAATAGTTTTTTAATATATATAGAATTAGTCTTAGTTTTAGACCTATTTTTTTTTAAAATAAGCATATACATGCATACATACATACATATATACATACATACATACATACATACAATACATGTATGTAGAATATGTACATATATATGTATGTATGTTTATATACATACACACATGTACGTATGGATGTATTTCAAGTAAATATACCCTAAAAATGATAAGTAATGGATACTCGACCATGCATCCCCCAACAGCCTCAAAAAAATAGTTTTTATTTGAGTGTATATAATCAAGCCTAGTTTGTGACCCTGTTATGTTATTCAAATATATATGAATGAAATGAAAGACACATTAAAAAATATATAATTACATGCTTATAAATCAATTAAAATAAAAATATTTAATTAATGAAAATATTTAGAAAATTATATATTTAGAAAGAGGAGAGTATGTTTGATGTCATATTCATATTTTCATGAAATATTTGAATGAAATTCAAAGTGTTTATAATTTTAGAAGTTGGATTTCTTCATTTTAAGTCTAAAACACACAATTTGTTGTGTGCATGTGTAGGTTTAGGTATTAAGTTTAGATTTATAAACCTATGACATGTACATGTTGTATATATTGTATGATGTTTTATATATTATATGTACTAAAATATGCACACATAATAACACATACACATTATAGTGAGCATGTGTTACTTATTTTTTCAAAATTCCCAAGGTTTCCAAGTAGTGCATTTGTAATGAAAAGAAAGTTATGTATTTTATAAAATAAATGTCAAGTATAATTTGAAATTTATTTAGTTACATTTATAATCTTATAATTTATAATAATATAATTTTAAAAATACAAATGTTAGAAAATAGTTGGAATTTATTTTAGTAAATATAATAAATTAGTGTCACTTTGGATCTTTTAGAATTGGTCTCATGGCTCCATGATTTATTATTTAGAAGATTGTTTTTAAAAATATAATCTAGTCAATGCTTATTCATTTTTAGGGTTTTAATATTGAACCTAAGGATTTAAGGGTGTAAATTTTACAACTGATGTTCATTTTTGGAAAATATATTGTAATTTTATAGGTTTTTGGACCCCTCAGATTGATTGTTGACATTTTTAGGAAGTCCAAGTGTTTCAAAATTAAAAGTACAAACCTCATATTTACCATAGATAATGAGAGTTTTTTGGAATAAAAATGACTGAGATGGGGGTGAAATAGTCTTAAAAACCTTTCCTATCAATTTCAATCAAGAATTCATGAACAATTTAAACAAGCACATACATTTAGCAAGTATAAACACCTATCCACATAAGCATGAAACACATGAACATATAAAATATGTGGGAAAAACTCAAGGGAATAAAACCCATTGATATATACAAATGTGATATAGTTATATACGACAAATACAAAATTTAGTGAATCACCCACTTCACATGAAGCACCAACCCTAACTAGCTAGGCACCAACTCAACTAGCTTTTAGCAAGTACCAACTTGCAAGGAGGCACCAAACCTATAGATAAATCAATACTAGATCATTAACTTACAACATTTTATCACCTTAAAAACCATTTATTTATCATAAAATATATTATGATCTACTTCTTAAACTCTTCACACACTTTTGTCCCTCTTAAACTGGTCTCTAGCCTTCTTCATTCAACTAGCCCTCTTCTTGAATTGATTACACCATTTGACCTTGATCCTCATGCATAGAACCTATATAAAACCTTCATCATAATTTATATACACTCCTTTAATAGTATATAATACCTTATTATACTCTACAATATATTATTCTATTTGCTTTCAATCTACACACATAAATAGGCCTAAAATTGTCTTGTATTTATACAAGTTTCTTGTTCATATCCTTCTTGGTCAACAAAATGCCCTTAATATCTTAGGTAGAAAATGAAATTAGAATTAATAAATATAATATACATGGATAAAAATATTATTTGAGTCCCTTTAGGTCTGACCTACCTCAATTAGGCCTTATCTCATCTTTAGGTCTCATGGAGACCTAATCCTATTAGGTCTATTTAGGACACATTACACTTTGCCTTCCTTGGAGCACTTTAAAACACTTCAAAAAATATGAACATATCATATTATACTTAAATATAAAAATTATAATATCATCTAGGATTCATAACACTTTTTATCTTTAACCACCACTTGAAGCACACCATTATCATTATACACAATTAGGCTTGTACATACTTAGAAAGTCTATCTTGAACAATTGAAGCATAAAAACAATTTTTACAAACAAATATGGAATAAAATCACACATAAAAAATATAAATTACCTTATGGTAATCACCATGTTCTTCATACTTCACAACTTAGGGAAAAAGGACTCAAACTCTTCTCTATAGATAGCTCACTTAGAACTGCCAACTAGCCTCAAAACACAATCATGGAAAATTGAAATTATGAAACCTGAAGAAACATAATCAAGGATTTAAAATACATGAATATGATATTATAAAATACTTATAATATCCAAAAATAAAAATATAATAATCTCTAATTGTCAATTATTGGTCTTGAAAATCAATTTGTTGACCTTCTCTCTCACAGACCTTACTCAGCCAGACAAGCCAAATTGGCTTCAATATTAAACCTCTTACACTAAATTTAAAGATTATAAAAATAATGGGGAGGAAATAAAATTAAAAAATAACAACATAATATTAATTAGATACATTAACTCATGGCATTAAGTCTCAAACTCATCGCTATAACTTGTTTACCCAGAACTACTAATTTGCCTTAAAACACAGTCATAGTGAAAATGACCTTCAACACTTGTATGAAAAATTTAAGATATTTAAAATGAATTTGGATGATATTATGATATCAATATACATATATCAGATATAAATATAACATGGTCATATGATAATATTGGTATTGCAGATCAATCTCATAACCTTACACCTTCACTAGACAGGTCAACTTATGAGCAACATTTTCATCATAGCCACTAACCTCCAAAAATTATATCCAACATGAACATGTATTATAAGTATATAAAAAAATACTCATGCATTTTTATTATTTCCTAATCCATGTTAATACATCTCTAATCACCTTCTCACTTCTGTTTGGGTTTCTCATTATTTGCATCATTAGGCTTGTTAGCAACTGGTCAACTTGTATGACCATTTTAACACACCTAAAGGATAGATATTTCTTATAAACCATCATGGAAATAAAATAAAAATTTCAATATTATCCATCCAATTATTTTCATACTTTGACTTTGTCAACTTTGACTGCTACAACAAATCTCTAAGAAATAAATCCTTTCTTATAGGTTACACTCACTCGCCTAAAAAACTAATCACACCTAGAGATACCTGGGGGAGTTGAATACAAAATCCAATAACTTAAATAGACATAACAATCCATTATGAGTACTATATAATAATATATATCATATTAGGTCATTTTTAGGGTTTAAGAGAGGGTTAACACTATTTTTGGCGTTAATAATTATTCACAAAGGATTGCTCCTCATTTCCAAAACTAATTACTAGAGATATTAGATAGTACCATTACCCATATTTCCTCAACAAATCATATTCCCATTCAGAGGTTACATGTGACAATAATCACTTTAAATTCCTTCTTGGGTTGAGAACCCTTCATTCTGTGCACTCAAAAGACCTCAAAACACTTTTTCTTGCCTTAACCTTTAAATTTTGACCTAAAACTTGGTCAAAATACTTGAAACAAAATTAAATACATATAAAAACACTAACCTGTCCATACATTCCTTGTAAATAAAACCTCATACCCAATTAGGCCATGTTTTCTTTCTTTATTTTCTAGGCTTTGACCTGCAAGTCACATTAGGACTTGAAACTGACCTTCTAACAGCTATCCAAGCTCTCAAAACCTCATATAAAAACACAATAAAACTATATTAGTCTCAAAAACTAATTTAAACCCTTCATAGGCCTTGACAACACCTCATCACACCTCATTAGGTTAGACAGGGTATAAAACTAGTCAGTTATAGATTTAGACTTAAGGTCTTACCCCTGTAGGTTCACCTTAAAGCTCTCATGAGTGTTACAATGCCTCATATTAATGATCAAGTAACCTTATACATCATATTATGCCTTTGTTCATCCATATCATCAATCCACCATGCTCATACCTTCTCATTAGGCCTTTTCATGCAATGACTCGTGTCATGACTAGGTTTCCATACATTCATTTGACTTCTTTCTTGCACTCTAGGGGATTAAAACCTCTTTTTTGACTTGATGACCTTCTAACTTTGTTAGGATAAAATATTTCAATGTATCCTACATTATGACAACTATAGCAAACCACCTTATACATAATATTTGATTGATGTGAATTGTGACTCCTTCCATAGTCCCATGAGTACTCATTCTTGGAGGGTTTCTACACTCTCTTGTTTTATGACCAAAATGACTACATACAAAATAGTAACCATTAAATTAATTAACATACCTCATAACCTTAGGCTTTTTGATAGGTATTTTCATGTTGACCTGCTTATCGTCTATAGCCTTTTCCTTAACTTAAGCTACCTTTTCCTTAAATCCAAAGAATTGTCTTATCACTTACAGACTTTTGACTACTCAAGATGTCATCTAGGGCCTCAGTGCTCTTTTTAAACTTCATAAAGGTCCTCACCTTGTTTTATTTTTAATTCAATTCAGCATTCAAGGATTCCACTTTAGTTTTATATCTGGTGCATTCTTCCTCTTTATCCTTTATGTTTGAATTGATTATCTCTATATGTGCTTCAATATAATTGATGATTACATCATACTCCTTGGAAGTGTAACTAAATATATATTCACACAAGCCAATCTACTCCTCATATTCTTTAACTAATGATTTTAGTTTATGATTATTTATTTTTTGGAAATTTAACTCCTCTAGGGAACTCGCCAATTATACTTCAAGATTCAATTTAGCTTCTTCTTCATCTAATTCTACATCAACCATAAGGCCTTTCCCATTTGATCAACCCTCATTGTTTGATTTTATGGCCATGAATAAGGTTTCATTATTGTCATGTTCAAGTTCATTATTACCATCATCATTATTATCACCAAATATTACACCCTAGAGGAGGGTGTTCAAGCCTCCTTTAGATTTGGGCAACATGGTAATACTTCTAGGTATGTGGCTTTACCTATAGTAGAATTAGACCTCTAGGTTTAAGGGCTAGCTCCCTAAATATACCTTTAAATTCTTATCTCCTACCTAACTAGTTGCTTATGGGAAAAGAGATTGATTTTTTCATGAAATGAAATTAATCTAAGGGGGTGATACACCAAAAGTATTTACACAAGACCATAATACTTATTTCACTAATAAACAAGACCTAAAAACTAGCTTAAACGTCTTAAGAGGTTCTAAGATAAGTGTTTTAACATAGAGGTGATATGCATGAGACAACGTAAGGTAAGTGAACTATAGGGTAGCTTTCACACTCTAAGAATAATTGTACACTTGAAAGGATATTAACACATTATTTACACTCTATATGACTTATTAGAACAAGAACTCTTGCATAAACATGAGAAGACAAGGAGAAAAAAGGATATAGGATTATCACTTTGCAAACTTATAAACATGTTCATGAACTCAAAACTAGACTTGAATTTATTGTTCAAAGGAAAAATACAATGTCAATCCAATAGGGATTCACCATACATGGTGTGGTATTAGTTTACAAGAGCCAAAATAGTTATTAATATAATTTGAGAGAGGAGAAAAGATTGAAGTTCAAGAGTAACTAGGATAAGTGTCATGCTGAGAAAAGGAATTACACTTGCATCAGAGAGTAATATGGAATAGACCATGCAAGGTCTCCTTGGATAAATGTCCCTCAAAACATGAAACTTGAGAGGATCCTCCTGTAATAATTAATGAAAATGCACAAAATAATATATTTATTTAATGAAAATGCATGAAATAACATATTTATATAGTTAAAAAAACACTAAAGGGATTATATTAACATAGGCCAATTCGAGGGGGCAATCACCTTTGAGCAAGCTCAATATAATAAATTCATGGATACCTTCATTAGCCTCTACACTTACTTATATACTAAGTCCAATCTAAGCAACTACTACTTCTCATGAATGTGGGATAAAACAAAATGTTCATATGATGAATTAAAAAACATATGCATCCAAATCAATTAATATACTAACAAAGTAAAAAGAAAGGGTAGCATGGGTTCCTAACATCCCCTCCCTCTTATAAAAAACTTTATCTTCAAATATTAAAATATGGGAATTGATGATAAATCTAAAAGAGTGGTTCCCATGTTTCATCCTCTAGTTTCATTATGTTCCACTAAATTAATACCTCTGTGATGGAGTGGAAGGAAGTTGGCATGTGCGCCTATTTAGGATTGCCTCTAGCTCAATAAGGATGGATCCTTCAGTATCAAGTTATAGTAAAATAGTTTGCACTCTAATTTTTGTGCCAAGAACTTTCTTCAAACAATAGACATGAAATATTGGGTGAACTTGAGAAGAAGGTGGGAGTTCCAAATTATAAGCAATCGACCCAGTCTTCTAAAGAATCTTATATGGCCCATAGAAATTGGGAGCCAACTTATGACACCCTTTGAGTTTTAGGGAGGATTAGTTGTATGGTTGTATGCAAAGAAAAACCATATCACCTACTTGAAAAGTGTGCTTGGAATGGTGTTGATCAACTTGTTGTTTCATTCTATTTTATGTCATATGAAGATTGTCTCGCAGGGTGTTAAGGATCCAATACCAAGTTTGAAGAATCATGTTGACCACTTAAACTAATGAACTACTAGGGATATATGGAAGGATCAATGGTGGTGCTTGAGCATAGACTAATTTATATGGATTCATTTCTGTTGAAGTGTGGTAGGAGGTATTGTACCACCATTTAGTGAGAGGGAGCCACTTTTCCCACTGATGTTATTGTTCTGAGGTGAAGTAATGAAGGAAAGTTTCCAATCATTTGTTGATAATTCAATCTGGCCATCCATTTGTGGATGATATCTAGAATTCATCTTTAGTTGGGTACATGTGTGTCAAAATAGTTCCATCCAAAAATCGCTAGTGAATGTTGCATCACAATCTGAGACAACGGAAGAAGGAATGCGATTAAGATGAAAAATTTGGTTTAATAAAATTTGTGTGACTATGGAGGCAGTATAAGAATGGTTGAGGGAACAAAAATGACTATATTTAGAGAGGTGATCAACCACAACCAAGATCACTATTTTCCCTCTAGATTTAGGAATCCCCTTAATGAAATCTATAGAAATATCTATCCAAATCCTGTTAGGGATGGGCAAGGGTTCAATAAACCCAAGAATGAGTGTTGTTTCACCCTTGTTGCATTGGAAGGTATCATGTTTAGCCATAATCTATTGAATTACATTTCTCATTCCCTTTCAAAAGAAGTTCTATCATGCCCACTCATAAGTTATGAGAAACCTTGAGTTCTCATATGGAGAAGCATGGAGTTCATATAATATATTTTGCTAAAGATTAGTACTCTAGGGAAGCACTAGATGACCCTTATATCATAGAGAAACACCATCCTAAGAATAATGTGGTATGACAGAGGGGTTAATGGCCAACTATTGAATGATTTGAGATAATGAGGATTCATCAACATATCCGTACTGTACAACATCCAACCAATTTAGAATAGGCATGAAAATAGTTGTAAGGGAAGCTTGGCCCATAAATGTGTGAGATAGGGCATCAACCATAATATTATCCTTACCCTTTTTTTAAGTGATCTCATAGTCATAACCCGTGAGTTTTCTAACCCATTTTTGTTGTGATAGGGTGGAGAGATATTATTCTAAGAAATATTTTAGACTCTGGTAATCAATTTTGATGTAAAAATGATCTCCTAATAGGTATGGCCACCAATTCTATACTGCATACAAAATGGCCATCATTTCCTTCTCATAATTAGAGAGTACTAAATTCGTTCCAAAAATGGATTTGATGGTAACTTCAATGGGTAATCCTTATTAGAGGAGAACAACACCAAGTCCATTTCCATAAGAATCACTCTTGATAGTGAAGGTCTTGGCAAAATATGGCATAGCTAAAATATATGTAGTATACATAGCTTGTTTCAAACTTCAAATACACACTCAACAACTTTTGTCCATGTAAAATCATCCTTTTTCAACATAGCTATTGTTGGAGCTAAAATATTCTCGTAATCCTTGAAAAACTTATGATAGTATTTAGTCAGCCCCAAAAAGCCATGGAGGCTCTTAAGTATCTAAGGATGAGGCCAATTTGTCATGACAACTAATTTTTTGGGATCAACTCGAACCCCTTAGGCTAAAATAATATGCCCAATATAATCCACTTTGTCTTGGCCAAAATCATATTTGGACTATTTTGCATAGATATGATGATCAGAGAGAATTTACATTGTAAGCTACAAATGTTGAAGATGGTAATACCATGTTTTACTATAGATGAGGATATAATCAAAGAAGACCATAATGAATTTTTGTAGGTAGGGAAAAAAAATTATTCATCAATGCTTGGAATGTTAAAGGAGCATCATTGAGGCCAAAGGACATGACCATAAACTCATAATGGCCATCATTCATGTGAAAAGTTGTCTTAGGGATATCATCCTTGTGAAGCCAGATCTGGTGATATCTAGAGCAAAGATCTAACTTGGAAAAAAATGGGTGCCATGAAGCTCATAAATAATAGGGATTGTGAACTTATCCTTGATTTTGATGTGATTAAATTCCTGGAAGTTAATGTAGAGGCTCCATGACCCATAATTTTTTTGGATAAGGAGAACTAGGGAAGAATATAGGCTGGTATTGGGGTGAATAATGCCTTGCTTCATTAAGTCTCAAATGAGCATCTCAATCTCAATCTTTTTGTTGAAATGGGTAGTGGTAGGGCCTGATGTTGTTAGGAATGCTTCCAGGAAGGAGATGAATATAGTGGTCCTCTAGTTATGAAGGTGTCAATCCCACTAGTTTGGTAAAGACACATACATACCTATACACAACAGTTTGTAAATCAGAAGTAGTGGAGACCATTGATTGTTGTATTTGAATATAATGAATCTGGGTAGTGACACTATGTGAATTCTTTTTAAGAATATTTTCCATGTGATGTGAGCTTATGATGCTGAGAGACCTTAGGTGTAAGCCTTTTAATGTGTGTTTTTTCCCATTGTTTAAAAATTGAATCTGAAGTTTCACAAAATCCCATAATATGGGTCTAAGTGTGCTTAACCATTGAGCTCCCAAAACAACATCACATTCACCTAAGGGTAAGGTAAACATGTTAGAGTACAAGTCATAATCTCCAATTGAGATACACACATTACAACACTTTCATTTACAAGGTAATGTGCCCCCATTGGCAATTATGACTTCAAATTTGGAGCAAGGATGGACAAAATAATCAGCTTGTTTGGTAATCTAAGGGTCAATGAAGTTATGAGTGCTTCTAGAATCAATGAGTATTTTGAGAGGGATCTTCTTGAAGTAACCCTTGACCCACGTGGTTTATGGGATGGTGAATCTTGATAAGGCATGGGGAAAGATATCAGGTTGGTCTTCTTGAGAAGCAAGTTCCACAATCGGTTTAGCTTCTTCTAGATCATCTTCTATATCTTGAACATCTTTACAAACTTCAATTTCAGGTGGAGAGTCCACATCTAGTAGGTAGAGATTTTGATCAACACATTGATGTCCTCAAGTGAATTTTTCATCACAATTATAACATATTCCTTTTTCTCTATGTGTTCGTATCTATGCTTCAATCAAATGCTTGATAGGAGTGGTTATAGGGGTTGGCATTATTTGAGATCACTATGGAGTTGTATTTCTTTATATAGAAAAATTAGTTTTGAATTGCTACTGAGCTGTGATCTTATCCTCTACAAACTTAGCCAACCTTAAGGATTCCATTATCATGTTGGGTTAGAATATTTTGACCTCAGATAAAATTACATCCTTCATTCCACTGACAAAATAACTCTTAAAAAATTCATTAAACAATCCCTCTAAGTGATTGGCTAGTTTTTCAAATTCTATTTGATATTCTCTCATAGTTCCTATTTGGAAAAGTTTAGTGAGTGCTCCAGTGAAGTCATTAAAAGCACTAGGGTCAAACCATTTGAAATTTAGGGTGTAAAAATTAGTCCATATTGGCTCATCACGAGCCTTGATATACCAACAATACCATTAAAGGGCATCATGTTTCAAGTGAAAGGATGCAATCAATACTTTGTTGGCATCAAAATTATTATGCATAATAAAATATTATTCTACCCAATATATCCATCCAGTCAGATCTACACCATTGAATCAAGGAAAATCAAGCTTCATCACACAAAAATTATTGAAAGAAGAAAACTTGATGTTTGAAGATGACTCTGAATCCTATCTATTATTCAAGGTGATATGTTGAAGATTGAGGCCAAGAATTGTTTCATCAATATCTTTGATTTGGTTCTTTAAAGTGGCAATTTCATCCTCCATGTTTTTTGTTCCTATTCAGGTTACTACCATGGTCAGAATAAAATATTTTTTTGATATTCTTTTGATATGACAAGTATTTTGATACTCTATTAGTAATATGCATTGATCAGATATGGTAGTTTTCTAATACTTTGCTAGTAATATGCTAAAACTAGTATGGCAAGTCTTTTGATACTCGACTGGTAATATGTAAAGATCTAATATAACACTTTTTTTATACTCTATTGGTAATATGCTAAAAATAGCATGGAAAGTCTATTGATACTCTACTGGTGATATGCAAAGATCTGATATGGAAAGTTTTTTGATATTTTTCTAGTAATATTTTAAAACTAATAAAAATGGGCCCCAAGTTTCCATGGTTGCCTAAAGTTTTAAAGATATCTCTTTGGCCACCAATATTGTTTGAGTGAGTACTGATTTACAAAAAAATTATGACCACAAATTTAATCCTAAATTATAGCTCTTGGTTTTCCTCATGTGTGGGAACTAGTCAATCAGGATGGGATCATTGCCCTTTTTATTATCAAGTCCTCTCAATGGGACAGCTACTTTAGGGTTCTTGTGGTACTCCTCATAAAGAGTTTTAGGGCTTATGCCCAAGCACTTCCCATAGTTGTGTAGATAGGTATTTACCTTGATCCAAAATATATTATTGTGATACAAAAAATACTTAAATGAATTATGTAGTGGAACAGAAAAACACTTTTGAGAGAAAAAATTTGGCCTTGGAAAGCACTCTGATACCAAATGAAAGGATCCTCTTGCACAAAATTAATGAAAATTCATGAAATAATAGATTTATATAATTAGAAGAAACACCAAATGTATTAAATTAATCATAGGCCACATCAAGGGGGTAACCTCCTTTGAGCAAGATCAATACAATAAATTCATAGATGCATTCATTGGATTCAACACTTACTTATATACTAAGTATAATCTAAGCAACTACTACTTCCCATGAATGTGGGATAAAAAAATACTCATGGGATGAATTAAAAATCATATGCATCTAAAGAAACTAATATACTAAAAAATTAAAAATAAGGGGTAACACGGGTTCTTAACAAAACTCTTGAAATGTGGTGTCAAATTCCTCATTTGTTTGCCAAGAAACTGCCTTCATCATTTGAACTCATTAGAATGATCCAAAATATACTAAGGAAAGATGTGATGATTTAAATGAGAGGGAGGGGTTGTAGACATGATCCAACATGAATTAGAGGTGTCCCTAATCATCAGTATTCTTCTGGACATGATTTATCACTGCCTACAATCCAAATAACTCCTCTTTCACTCACCTTAGACACATAGCACCAAAGTTACCTTTAGTTTTACAAACCAATCCATATAAAGGAGTGTATGAAACTTGAAAATATCCCTCATGACCTTATATTCCTAAGAAAAACCTTAAAAGTCATCCCACTTAATTTTTTCACCTTCTCACTTGCTTATTCACTATACCAATGTGCACTAGCTGAGATGAAGGCACATGCAGAGGCACTTGTGAGAGACATTTACACCCTATTTGTAAAAGTAGGGTGAAATATAAATCTATGGTAAGGATACTTGGTGAGTCCTCTATAATCTCAAATGATTTTCTAGGTCATTATATCCCTTTTGGATGCATCTCCTACTTCATTTTCCCAACCAGGTCACAAACAAGGGTTTTAGATGATTTAGAGTCATTTTCACCTCTAAATATTGTTCATACAAGTTTGGCACCCAATTTTTTAACCAATTCCGAAAATTCTATGTTCAATACCTCCTTTAGCATCCCTCAACTCCTTATACTCCCATGTAAAGCCTCCAAGTAGGTGTGAGCTCTCAAAATTGCCCTCTTGAGCTTTATTCTCCATTCTATGCATGCTTAAGTTGATTTGAGCCAAAATATGGCTTTTCTATGACTAATTTTCATTAAAAAAACTTGAACACACTTTATATCTTCCTAAAAACCTTTTCTAAGGCTTTGATATGTTCTCCTAGTGCTAGAAATGGAGTTGACCCTCTAATTGGGCTTTAGGCTTGGACTAGAACTAGTAGGTTTGTCTGCATACTTGTAGGTTTGGACCACCTTGCTTGGTTCTCAACCTCTATGCATTGGTTTTCCTATTTTTCCATGTATATCATAGACCATGACATCTTTCTGTAAAGTTTCCATTGCTTCAATCTCACCTTGTCATCTCTTTTCCTCAAAACTTGTAGGTTTGTACCCTTGGGGATTGCCCTCTATCTAAGATAAAATAGAGGGAACTTCTCCTACTACCTCAACTAAAGTGAAAATATGAGAGGATTATCCAAGTGGTTATATGTTCTATACCAAATCCCAAGATCTGGTCATGTCTTTAACAAGCTTTATACATATGACTGTAGATTGCTTATATGGGGTTCTCTCTTTTCCTTGTTTCCATGTTATTATAATATCATAGGATGGTCACTATAAACAAAATTATATGAAAAATAATATAAGAGATGGTGGTTTTGTAAGGAATGTCAGGTCCTATCTATGGTCTTACAAAACAACTCACAAAATAAAAACCCAAGGGGTGTGAAAAACAAGATAAAATGCAAGAAGATAAAGAAGACTATGGTACATCAAGAAATCAAAAGTCCAAAAGGGAGGCCTAAAGGTTTGTGAAAGGAAGGAACTTACTGTAAAGGGAGAGACCCATGATAGTAACCTATAAAAAGTGTTAGATAGATATAGATAGAAAGCATGAAAAGAAGGAGAATAATCTACATTAATGTCTATAGAAAGGATGAACATGTGAGAGATAAGCTTGTGTCTAGGAAGGTTTCTTGGAGTTGAATTAGTTTGGTATCATGTAATGGAAAATAATAGTGGGTATCACAAGATGCTCCTAAGGGTAATTGAATGTAGGGATTGGCATTGCAAGATGCCCCAAAGTCTAAAATGATATGTGGGTGGGCATCACAAGATGCCCCAAAGGCTTGAATAATGTGTGGATGGGCATTTCAAGATGCTTCAATAGCTAAAAAGAGGAAGAAAATATAAGAATCAAAGAGAACCCCATATAGTTTCTAAATGGATTCAAGTTATCCAAGAATATTTTGATATGGGACATGATGCTTGAAGAAAATGAACAAAATGATAACAAGGAAAGACAATGAATTAGATCGGTAAACAAAGAAGGTAGAAAATAGTATAGGGTCAATTGGGTCAACCTAGTATAAAAAATAGGGTCTAAAAACTATACAAGGTCGATAGAGTCAATTTATTATAGTAAACAAAGCTAGGAAAAAGAGGTAAAAGGGTCTATAAACTATACATGGTAGACAGGGTCAATCTAATATAATAGATAGGGGTTAAAAAAGGTACTGGGTTGACTGGATCGACCCGATATAGCAAACAGGAAAAATAATACTAAAAAAATTGGAAATGTGAATCCAACTAGTGGTGGGATAGGATTCATGTTAGGTTCACCAAAATATTGCAATTAGAAATGCATCTTGTCTATAATTTAATCTTGGCTTGGAGAATATAGATCATACCTACACTTCGTATTGGGGATAAACTTGTTAAGAAGGATCATGACCAATATGGGGATCTATTAGACCTGATTAGGGGATCACTTGTCACAACATATCATGCTAGGAAGGATTCCAAAGCCTAAAGTCTAACACAATCTCACAACCACCCTAATGGAGTCCTAAGGTTTAAATCATTCACTTATTCGAATTAAAAAAATCTAATCTAGTGCACACCAAAGCTTGTGGCACAAAGTGGGGGTTAGAAACAATAAAACAAATATGTATAGGGAAATTCAATTAAATTAAGTATGAATAATACCCTAATACGTGAAATATGAAAGATAGTATTATTTGAGCCAATACTTATGTTAATTTTTATCACTTGAACTTACACCCTATGAGGAGATGGGACAAACTTATCATCATTCAAGTGAGACAATGGAACCACCTTAGGGCTGTGGGTATCCCTATTGAGAGGTGGATCTCTAGGTTATGGGCTAGCTCCCCTTGATGCATCACTAAAGATCATAATCCTACTAGTAACACTCGAGGGATGAAAAGGGTTAAGGATGATTGAAAGTAAACCTACTATATGGGAGGTGATACACCAAATGTTTTCTCTACTCACACTCTTTGACATGCACTTTGAACCAAGATAATCCTAACATACACTCCATCCAATGACAACCTTCCCTCTTGCATCAATGTTTCAACATGGGGTCTTGAAATTGGCTTAGGCTAGGAAGACTTAGATAATAGTTATTATAAGACACACTATTGAATGAGATATTCACTATACTTACAACTCCATTTGACACTTCTTTTTAACCTACAGAGAGAAGTCTTTGAACTCACAAGGTACTAATAAAGTTGACATGTGAAGGTAAGTTAAGATAAACTTGCACAAGACCACAACCATCACATACAATTAAAGAATTATTGAATGAGGTAAAAAACATCTATATTTATTGATTCAAGGAAAAAATTTGGTAGGGCTTCACCATACCCAATTGTAGAGATCCCTACAATAGCCAAGAAGGCTCAATTCATAGAAGAAATGGGAAGAGATAGAAAAGGGGAGTCCAAGAGTCACTTGGACATGTGTCAACAATGTGAAGATTAGTTATAAATGCATGAGAGAGAGATGGGGTGAACCATATAGAAAAATGAGCTACAAGTGTCATCTCAAATCATCCAAGACCTACAAAATGGTAAAGAAACTCCTTTCTATGCATAGAATATTGCCCATTATGATTGGCCTTCCAAAACTACCCTAACTATACAATTGATTAAGTTTGATGATGAATATGAATATAAGGGGTTACTAATAATCCCTCACATGCATTGGACTAACCTCTGACCATTCTTATCATTATATCTATGCACAATCATCAATATATTCCCAAAGTGAGCTCTCTCCATGGACCCTTCACACTTGGCACCTAAAAACTTTTCACCCCTACAATTTTATCTATAAAATAAGAGCGATAAAACATGTAATGAGTGATCATAC
This sequence comes from Torreya grandis, assembly GCA_037957365.1. Taxonomy (NCBI): domain Eukaryota; kingdom Viridiplantae; phylum Streptophyta; class Pinopsida; order Cupressales; family Taxaceae; genus Torreya; species Torreya grandis. Next base: position 658,372 of record JARHVA010006193.1, on the reverse strand, counting down.
CATATTTTTCAAGAAAATGTCCTTAAAAGGCCTTTCAAATGGAGTTTAAATCTCTTTCACCAAGTGATCACTATTTGCCCACTAGACTGGCTGAAGTGAGAAGCTTAGTAGAGACACTTAGGATAATTTATGAGATTTTAAAATGACATGCGAAGTTTATTCAATTACCAATATATCCTCATAAGTGATTAGCATATTTTGATCATCTTCGAAACCTAAAAAACATAATAAATTTTAAATAAACTAGTCCCTTGCTCCATCTATATGGATTCTATACAATATGACTCCATGGATCTGATCCTCATGGAGTTTCCAACAACTTTTCTTCAGGTCCTAGGGTCAAATTCTTCCATCCGGATGCATTTTTAAACTGATCTCTCCAATCAAGTACCAAAATAGAGGTTATGAAGCATTTTAAGTGCATTGGACCTTTAAATATTATTCATAAACCTCTGACGTTGGATTTCTAAACCAACACCCAAAAGTGCTTGTTTAGGACCCCCTTCAACCTCTTGGAATCCCATGAAATGCTTCCAGGTAGGTATAAGCATTTGAAGTGACCTTCTCAATTTCACCCCTTATATTTTCATACCTTTTCATGACATTAGGTCCAAGAATGATCAATTTGGGGTTTCTTCTTCATTGCAATAACTCCAACAGGTCAAATTATGCCCCATGGGTCTAACCTAGTCCATTTCATCCACTTGTTAGCACTCTAAATGGTTTTGAGCAGCCTTGTGCACTCTATGAGGCCTATGAAAGTAATAAAAATTTGTTGGTGGAGTTCATAATTATACTATAGTAGTCTATAGATGGACTAATGGAGTCCATATTTTTTCTATAAGATTTTGAAGCTAGACTGACGGAGTCTATAGTTTTTATGATGGCTTCAACATCTCTATGTAGCCCTTCTTGGTTATAGAATATTGATTGTTTCCAAAGCATATAAAAAGGTGTTTTATCTTTTTTTATGTGTTCTATAGCTTCTCAAATCATCAATTTGGATTTATTGACCTCTAGTCCATCCATATCACCACTTTTCCTTCAAACTATTTGCTCATGCATGAGAAAACTGCCCCTACTTTGAGACAAAATAGAGAGGGTCTACAACATTATTTTTTATAGAATAGCCATTGTATCATCTTCTTGAACTACTAAGGGTACTATTTACCAAATTTGAGATTCTAAATCTTCCATTTGACCCTTCAACTCTTCAAATTCCCAAGGCAGACTTATGAGCAGGCAACATGTGAGGGTAGGCAGGGTATAGGTTAGGTTTGGAGATTTTAGGGGGTTGAATTTGAGTTTGATTAAGAAATTTAGGTATCCTTCATGCTTAACATGATACATTAAAACCATCCTAAGATACTTACCCCTCAAACACCTTCTTATGCCTTTGGAGTTATGGACTAGGTCTTTGATTGATTGTGTTTATGCATTTTGGACTGCCTGTAGGTGATCTTGGGTAAATTTGAAGCTTGATTGAGATTTTTTTACTTCCCATAAAGGTATTTTGGGGTAAAAAAACATCCTAACCCATTTTTAAAACTATAAAAAGGCCAAAGAACCTAACCCCGCAACTCCTTGTCATATATCCCTATTGTAGATGGCCTCTCCCAGGCCTATGTACAGACAAGGGAGGGTACATTAGTGATCAAAACCCAAAATATACCCTTTCTCTTATAATTTCAGCTCAATATTATACCATTTGGATCATTTAGGATTGATATTTATTGATGGCATAGCTTAGGATCATAAATGGAAGTGCAAAGTCACTTTTTCATCCATACCCTATAGGTGTTCACTACCTCTTTTCAGTTGTTTTTTGGCAACTTTGAGACCTTAAAACTCCATCTTTCACTTATCCTTTGATTTTAAAAATTAGCATAGTTATTATAGGTAGAGAGGGATACAATATTGTCCAAGATGAATATATATATCACCTTGTAAGTGAATTTAATGAGGCCCTCAAAAACCTCCCAGGCCACTATTTGTAACTTTCAGGGATTATGAACCCAATTCAATAAACTCATCCTCTTGAAGGGAAAATCTAACTTGCATATCATTTTCACCTTCATGGAATGAAATAATAGACCCTTTGAGCATGCCAAAGTGTCAAACTAAATTCCACCATGCTTTGACTCTTCACACCTCCGTACAAACCTCTTGGAGCTCAAGTAAGGTGACTATGAACTGACTAGATAGTAAACAAAGAATTTAGGCAATTTGCTTTGAAGGATTATTCCAATTTGATCTCTCACAAGGTTATTAAATGGAATAAATTTGAAAACATGAATTCAATCATATTAACATCACCATGGAGCCCCTTCCACATTGGGAAAACCTAGATTACACACCTAAAGTAACCAACTTGAGAAATAAGCAAACTTGTAAATCTCCTTCAAGGGAAATGAAAGAGAAAGTGTTGGATGATGAAAAAACCATGGATAGGGTATATTTTAAATTGGAAACATTTTATCAAACTCACACAGCTCCATGGATTCTTTAAAATAAGAAATAAATGCACAACCATACCCCTCTTCAATGCAATTTCATAAAAGGTTGCCTAGAGTGTTAACGTTCATTCATAAAGGAGAAGGCACCAATCTGAGACTTATTTCCATGAAATTGAAGTAGACTAAGATTAATATCCACCTATAGAAGCATTATTCTTGACTTTACCTATACAACTCATATAGAATGTTTGAACTTTCCCTTAGCTTGCCAATGGAAAAAGAAGAGAAATGAGTTATAGATGAAACTTATTATGAAATATATGCAATCCAAATGTGGAGATGACCTATGGGAAGGTGAAGAGGCATATAACTAATGTTTCCACCTACAAGTGAGATGATCCATTCTATACAAGTGCCTAAGAGGCCCTAAAAATAAGGGGAAACTACTCTTTTTTGAGTATAACTAATTCTTGGCCTATCATATGCTTTACTCTAACATTATCTAACCTATTTCATGTCAACCATAGTCCGATGACAATTTGGTCTCTTTACCATCCGTACAGGTCCTCTTTTTTAGCTAAAAGGTGGTCCCACAAGTCATTTTTGACATATTAAACATGATAAAAGGAATTAAATGACTTAGAAAGGTCCTAAATCATATTAAAACCCATATTAAGACAAAAAAAAACATAATTCATGCCTTTGACTAGGTTTGACCATGTTTGACTAGGGTTGACTTTCATGGACTTGATTAGTAAAAGGGGCTAGACTTGAACCAAGGTTAGGCTAGGGATAAGTAAACATCTAGATAAATAATAAAAACCCTATAGGACATGGATAAACTTATATAAATTTTATAAAGTATGGTTTGACTCAAATTTGACCAAAGGTCAAATTTGGTCAACACTTTTGGTAACTCTTAGGGGTAACATGCTTGCCTATGTTATAAACTAGTAGCCTTATCCTATCTATTAGGAAAGGGAGTTAGAACACACTTGGAAACATCAGGATCAGACCTTAAAAAGACCAATAAGATAGTAATATTACCTCAAAATACATAAATGGAAAGAATAAGCACACATAAAGACCAAAACAAACACACCACTTGTGATTCTAAGCACTTAGGGAAATGAGACACAATTGAAATCAAACAAATATTCACATTCATCTTAATCATACCTCCCTTCCTCAATAAAAAGGCAAGTACCTCATGTATCCTTCCTCACTAGATGAGCGAGGATTCCAAGCATGATTCTTCTTGGATGGGGTGTTAGATGACTCTTGCTTCTTTTTTTCTATTTTTCTTTGTTCATCATCTAATAGAGTCATATCCCATACATTCTCAAAGTAGGCAAGGTCCTCTTGAACCTTGAAGCATGCTTCAAACTACTATCCCTTCATCTTGTCATGACAAATTTGTGTGTCCATGCATGAGATATCTTGTTAGAAATCAATCTCTCTTTGAAGGATCTCATCATCCTTCTAAATAGTCACAATTCCTTCAAACTCTTCAAAGGGAATTATATCATGACCATGTGGAAGTGTTGCTTTCTCACATTCTTCTTGGAAATTGGAAGTTATTAAATAAAACTTCAAATCATATTAAAAAAACCAAAGATCATCATAAATTTCCTCATTATGAGTTAGGCTCTTTTCATGATGTTGCTCTTCAACAAGTACCTATTCTCCATCATCTTGGACTTATTTGTTTAGGAGTTTGGTCTTCTCACATTCCTCATAGTCCTTGAACATTTGAACATAGATCTACCACATTTCCCCCTCTTGGGAGACAACCTCTTGCTTATCATGGCTAGTAACCAATTCTAAAAAACTTGTAGGCTCTTTGTGGAACTCAAATTCATTGCATATTCTCTCAAAAATCTGCCATAGATCCTCATCTTGTGACTGGTCTTCCTCATGAAAAGGAGAAACAAAAAAGACATTTTTTGCTTCTTCTTTGGGGTCTAAAAGAACCTCTTTCAAGACTTATTCTTTGACATAAGGAGGATCTTCTTCATTTTCTTCACAACCTACAATCAGACCATCTTTCTCTTCAATCCAATCTAAGATTTTAATCTCATCTTCCCTCTTAGTGATGTCAAGATTAGGCCTTTCAAAAATAAGGAGTTTGGCCAAAGGAGATTCCCAAGAAGTAGCACAATTTTCATCATTAGAGGGCTAACCTTGATCAATTAGAGGAGAGAGGGAAATGAATTCAATAATCTTTTGAGGAGGTTTGGGAGGGAGTTGAATGATTTTAGGTTTATCTCCCATAAAAAATTCTCCACCTAAGCATGATTTGTTCCTCTCTTCTCTAGCTACCAACACCTCATTCCATCTTGGGAAGGTGGGTTCAAAGGTGTCTTCATGGGGCTGAGATGATAGTGAAGGAGTGAATGATATATCTAGGAAACTTGAAGTATCTTTGGGGTTGGCCTCTTGATGGAAACTTGGGGAAGTGGGCTTTAAAAGTTTGCCTTCAATTTCCATGATGGATTGTCTCAAAAATTGATTGACCAATTCAATCTCCCTTTCAAGATGAGCTTCAAAATCTAAAACCTCTTTCCCACTATGTCCTTGAAATGTACCACCATACTCCACCATGATATCCTCCTTACCTTGGCTACTTTCTTGAATGGGTCTCCAAGAGGAGAAGTTTTGGGAAATGGACAAAAAAATTGGGACACTTTGAGGCTGCCAACATGGAGTTGGTTCATGAGCTCTCAACCTCTCCTCTAGATGGAAAATTAGGCCACAAACATCAATCATATCATAAGAAAGATTTGGATAATTATTCCCTTGTATAGGTATCCACTCCCTTTTACTTGTTCCAAAACATTTTTTACACTCTTAATACAAATGCTAGGAATGACTTGGCCACACCCATATCTAGTGTCAAGGTATAACATGTAGTCTTGGTAGCCAAGAAGATTTTTTTTGAAACTAACAATGGTATAACATGGAGAAGAACCAGGTGGACTAGGTGAAGCACTAGATGAAGAGGATTTATTATAGGTAACATAGGGCCCATAACAAGTTTAAACAAGGACTTGCTCATAATTAGGAGAAAGAGGCAAATTAGGGTAAGTTTCACCCACTTGTGTTAGGATAAATTCCACATCAAGGGAATCCACGACTTGTGAAAAGTATGTAGAGAAATAAAACCATTTAATAGGAATACCTAAGATACTTTACTAGTATATTCATACGTGGAGTCACCATTGGTGTTTAGCAAACTTGCCTCCAAAAGATGGTATCTTGAGAAGAACACCAAAACTCCTCAAGGAATGAAACTATTATCACATCAAGCATGCCAAAAAATATTATCACTTGAACTTACACCCAATGAGGATATGGGACAAGCTTCTCCTTTTTCAATTAAGACAATGGAACCACCTCAAGGATGTGGGTATTCTTATTGAGAGGTGGATCTCTAGGTTAGGGGCTAGCTCCCCTTGATGCATTACTAAAGCTCATAATCCTACTACTAACACTTGGGGGGATGAAAAGGGTTATAAATGACTGAAAGTAAACCTAATATATGGGAGGTGATACACCAAATTTTTTCTATACTCACACTCTTTGAAATGCACTTTGAACCAAGAGAAGCCTAACATACACTCCATCTAATGCAACCTTCCCTCTTGCATCAATACTTCAAAATGGGGTCTTGAAATTAGCTTAAGCTAGGAAGACTTAGACAATAGGGATTCTAAGACACACTATTGAATGAACTATTCACTATAACTACAACTCCATTTGAAACTTTTTGCTGACCTATAGAGAGAATTTTTTGAACTCATAAGGTACTAAGAAAGTTGACATGTGAAGCTAAGCTAAGATACACTTGCACAAGACCATAACCATCACATATACTTAGATAATTCTTGAATGAGGTCAAAAATAGATATATTTATTAATTTAATGAAAAAAATTGGTAGGGCTTCACCATAACCAAGTGGAGAGATCCCTACAATAGCCAAGAAGGCTCAATTTATAGAATAAATGGGAAGAGATAGAGAAGGGGAGTCCAAGAGTCACTTGGACATGTGTCACCAATGTGAATATAAATTACAAATGCATGAGAGAGAGAGAGAGAGAGAGAGAGAGAGAGAGAGAGAGAGAGAGAGAGAGAGAGAGAGAGAGAGAGAGAGAGAGAGAGAGAGAGAGAGAGAGAGAGAGACAGAGAGAGAGAGAGAGAGAGAGAGAGAGAGAGAGAGAGAGAGAGAGAGATATATATATGGGGAAAGAAATCTTTAAAAATGAGTTACAACTATCATCTCCAATCATCCAAGACCTGTAAAATGGTCAAGAAACTCTTTTTTTTTATAAAAAATTGTCCCTCATGATTGGCCTTATAAAACTACCCTAAATTTTAAAATAATAAAGTTTAATTATTAATATAAATATGAGGGGTTACTAATAATACCTCACATGCATTGGACTGATATTTGATCATTCCTATCATTTTGGCCATGCACAATCATCAAGATAGTCCTAAAATGAGCTCTCTCCATGCACCCTTCACACTTGGCACCAAAAAACTCTTCACTTATGCAATATGATCCATAAAATAAGAGATATGACACAATTAAGGAGTATTAATACCATTAGTTTCAATAAAATGGCCTTAAAAGGCCTCCCAAATGGAGTTTCACTCTCTTTCACCAAGTGATCATTATCTGCCCACTAGACTGGCTGAAGTGAGAAACCTAGTAGAGAAAGTTATGATAATTTTTTATCTTTGTAAATGACATGGAGAGTTAAATAAAGTCATAATATATCCTCCCAAGTGATTAGAATCTTTTGATCATCTTCAAAACTTGAAAAACATAATAAATTTTCAAATAAATTGGTCCCCTACTCCAACGATATGGATTTTATACAATATGAATCCATGTATCTGATCCTCATGGAGTTTCCAACAACTTTACTTTAGGTCTTAGGGTCATATTCTTCCATCTGGGTGCATTTTAAACCTCATCTCTCCAATTGGGTCCCAAAATAGAGGTTATGAAGGGTTTTAAGTGTATTGGCCCTTTAAGGATTGTCCATAAACCTATAAAATTGGATTTATAAAACAAAACACAAAAGTGATTTTTTAGGACCCCCTTCAACCTCCTATAACCTCTTGGAATATCATGCAAAGATTCCAAGTAGGTATGAGCATTTGTAGTGACCTTCTCAATTGCACCCCTTCTCTTTCCATACACTGTCATGACATTGGGTTAAAGAATGATCAATATGGTATTTATTATTAATTATAATAGATATAATAGGTCATATTATTCCCCATGAATCTATCCTAGTTCATTTCATCCACTTGCTAGCACTCCAAATGGTTTTGAGCTCCCTTATGCATTCTATGAGGCATGTGAAAGTAATGAAGCTCTATTCATGGAGTCCATAGTTATATTGATGGAGTCCATAGTTATATTTTAGGAGTATATGTTTGGACTGATGGAGTCTATATTTTTGTTTTAGGATTTTGAAGTTGTACTGATGGAGTCTGTAGTTTTTCTAATTGCTTCAACATCTCTATGTAACCCTTCTTGGTTAGAGCATCCTGCTTGATTTCAAAGCTTCTATCAAGGTTTTTTAGATTTTTTAATGTGTCTTCCAAATTATAAAATAATCACTTGGGATTTATTTACCTCTTTTCTATCCATCTCACCACTTTTCCTTCAAACTATCTCCTCATGCATGAGAAAACTACCCCTACTTTGAGATAAAATAGAGAGGGTCTACACCATTAGTCTTGATAGAAAAAACTATTGGATCATCATCTTGGAATCCTAAGGGTAATTTATACCAAATTTTTGCTTATAAATCCTCCATTTGACCCTCTATATCTTGAAAATTCCAAGGTAGACTTACGAGCAGGCATCCTATGAGGGTAGGCAGGGTATAAGTTGGGTTTAGAGATTTTAGGGGGTTGACTATGAGGTTGGTTAGGATATGTAAGGATCATAAATACTTATTATGATGCATTAAAACCATCCCTAGATATTTATCCCTCAAACACCATCTTATGCCTTTAGATTTATGGACTAGGTCTTTGATTGACTATGTTTATGCATTTTGGACTACCTATAGGTGATCTTGCAGAAATTTGAGGCTTTCTTGAGATATTTTTACTTCCCATGAATGTTTTTTGGGGTAAAAAAAATCATACCAAATTTTGAAACCTATAAAAATGCCAAATAACCTAACCGCCCAACTCATTGTCATATAACCCTACTGTAAATGGCCTCTCCTAGGCCTGTATATGGATAGGGGAGGGTACATTAGTCATTAAAACCCAAACTATACCCTTTATCTTATCATTTCAACTCAAGATTACCATTTGGATAATTTATGATTTATCTCCCTTGATGGCATAGCTTAGGATCATAAATGGAAGTTCAAAGTCAATTTTTCATCCATACCCTGTAGGTGTTCACTGCCTCTTTTCAGTGGTTTTTTGTAAAGTTTGAAACCTTAAAACTCCATCTTCCACTTATTCTTTGCTTCTAAAAATTCAAATAGTTATTATAGGTAGATAGGGATACAAGATTTTCCAAGTTTAATGTCTATATCCCTTGAAAGTGTATTTAATTAGGCCCTCAAAAACCTCCTAGGCCACTATTTGCAACTTTCAGGGACTATGAGCCCAATACAATAAACTCATCCTCTTGAAGGGAAACTCCAACTTGCATAGAATTTTCACCTTCATGGCATGAATTATAAGAACCTTTGAGAATTTCAAATCCTCAAACTAAGTTCCACCATGATTTTACTCTTCACACCTCCATACAAACCTCTTCGAGCTCAAGTAAGGTGACTATGAACTGACTAGACAATGAACAAGGAAATTAGGTAATTTGCTTTGAAGAAGTATGCTAATTTGATCTCTCACAAGGTTATTCAATGGAATAACTTTGAAAACATGAATTTAATCATACTAACATCACCGTGGATCCCCTTCCATGTTGTGAAAACCCAGATTACACACCTGAAGTAGCCAACTTGAGAAATAAGCAAACTTGTGAATCTCCTTCGAGGGAAATGAGAGAGAATGTGTTAGATGATGAGAACACCATAAATAGGGTATATTTAAACCTAGAAATTCTCTATAAAACTCACACAACTCCATGGATTCCTAAAAATAAGAAATAGATGCACAACCATACCCCTCTTCAATGTAATTTCATAAAATGTTGCCTAGAGTGTTAGGTTTTGTTCATAAAGGAGAAGGCAAAAATATAAGACTTATTACCATGAAATTGAAGTATACTAAATGTAATATCCACTTATAGAAGCATTCTTCCTAACTCTACCTGTATGACTCATAGTGAATGTTTAAACATGCCCTTCCTTAGTTTGTCAATGGAAAAAGAAGAGAAATGAGTTGCAAATGAAACTTTTTATGAAATTTATGCAATACAAACATGGATATTACTTTTGGGAAGGTGAAGAGGCATGTAACTAATGTTTTCACCTGTAAGTGAGATGATCCATTTCGTATAAGTGCCTAAGAGGCCCTAAAAATAAGGGGAAACTACCATTTTATGAGTATAACTATTTATTGGACTATAATATGCCTAATTATGACATTATCTGACCTCTCCCATGTCAACCACTTCCTAATTTCAAGTTGATCTCTTTAGACATCCATACAAGTCCTCTTTTTTAGCTAAAAGTTGGTCCCACAAGGCATATTTGACATATTAAACATGATAAGAGTAATTAAATGACTTATATAGATCCTAAATCATATTAAAACCCATATTAGGATTAAAAATAATAATTCATGCCTTTGACTAGGTTTGACCCTATTTGACCAGGGTTGACTTTCATGGACTTGACAAGTAAAAGGGGCTAGACTTGAGCCAAGGTTAGGCTAAGGATAAGTAAACATCTAGATAAATAATGAAAACCATATAGGACATGAATAAACTTATATAAATTTTATAAATGTATGGGTTGACTCAAATTTGACCAAAGGTCAAATTTGGTCAACACTACTTTTATCTACTAAAAGAGAGGAGAACAAAGTTAGAATATACTTACCTAAATGTGAACCCATCAAGACTCAATCTCTCCCTTGGCCAAAGGGGATTTTAAATAGGTTTTTGTGGTTTTTAAGGATCACTAAAAATTCCAAAGCATCCAATACTTATCCACAAGACTAGATTCTCCAAATAAGAAACCTAAACTATACTAAGTAGAATGGTGGAAGAGTAGATTAGGAAGAAGCATAAGCAAATAATAACTCTTGATTGAAAATATGAGTAATGATCAAAATGATATTGTATATATAGGTGGATCTTTCCCTAAATCCTTCCAAAAATTTTAGTTATATAGGGTTGACCCAGTTGACCTAGTATGTTTTTAGGGATAATTCACTAGGTTTGAGCTAGGTCGACCGAAAGGCTAACAAGATAAAAAAGTGAAAAATGCCCCTAAACTATACTGGGTTAACCCAATTGACCTAATACAGATGAATAACCAAAATGGGTTTAAGATAAGAAAAGGAGGGATGAAAAGAGGAAAATACTGAAGGAGTATTCAAGGGAGGGGAAATAGCTTAGGGAATGGTTTTGAGAGCTAGTTAGATTGGTAATAATGTGACAAAAATGGAAAACAATCCTATAAAACACCAAAGGTCTACCCAACCCTTTCCTAGTGTACCCCTTAGGGTGTGCACTTAGAGAGATTGAGTCTTGATGGGTTCCTGCAAGATGTAAAGCGTCAATATGTGATAAAAGTTATACATATTATGTGTATACAACTTGTGTCTCATTTTCAATCATATAGTTATAGATATTTTAAGTAGTAAATACAAGTGCCAAATAAATTTTTTATATTGTTGGATAATTTAATTCATAATAAAGTGTAAAACTGATGTAGTAAATAGACCACTCTTTATGTTGATCATCATGTTGTGTTACTAGTGCACCAAGTGCATGATTTGTCACTAATAGGTAAAGTAGAAGTGGTTTGTCAACTATTGGTGGTACCAAGACAAGTGGGTTCAATAAGTATTGCTTTATTTTATCAAATATTTATTGATGTGTGATGTCCCATTCAAATTTTATATTCTTTTTAAGTAATATGGTGAATGATTAATCTTTTCTACAAGTTGTGCCATAAAATAGTATATTACTTGAATCTCACCTTAGAGGGAGTAAAGTTGTTTTAAACTAGTAAGAAGAGGCAAGACCAATATTTATTTGAATTTATTGGGGTCAACCTCAATACCACATTATAATATTATAAATCCCAAGTGTTTACCCCATAAAACCTCAAAGATTCATTTCTTGGGATTGAGTTGTACATTGTATTTTCTTAATCTCTTGAAAATCTATTGCATCATGTTGTTGTTATTTTGATTTTGTAAGAAAATTATGAACATAAATTTTGACTATTTTATGAATGAGATCATGAAATATATGTCATTATTTGATGGTATGTTTTGCCTAAGTTTTTAAATCCAAAAGGCATGACTATATAGCATAAAGTGCCCCATGGTGTGGTAAAGAGGTTTTTTCTTGGTCTTCTTCAATGATCTTAATTTTATTGTAACCAATGAAGCCATCCATAAAGGAGAGCATTTCATAACCTTCTATGGATTCAATTATCATATCAATTTGGTTAGAACAAAATTATATTTAGGGCATGCTTTGTTTAAGTCTCTATAATCACAATAACATCAGATTTGGCTGTTAGGTTTTAGAACAAGGATAATATTAGTAACCCATTAGGGATGAGAAATTGATCGAATGAAAATAGAATCTAGGAGCCATTGGATTTCATCCTTGACTAAAAGAGAAACTTTGGGGTGTATTTTCAAATTCTCTATTTAAATATCTTGACATGAGGATAGAGTGTAATTTTGTGTATTGTAATTAAGGGATCAATGCCAGGCATATTAAAATAACCTCAGGTAAATACTTTAGGAAAATATTTTAAAATATGATGAATATTTGTGTCTTCTTCTTTATGGAAGGTAGTAGCCAATAGTATGATATAAGGAGAAGTGTATGGGCCATAATTGAATTAAACTATATCTTCATCAAGTACCCTATATCGATCCATAGTGTATGGTGTTGTAGGGATAATATCATCTGTGAGGTAACATATCATCTAAATCATCTAAATGCTCACTAAAGTATGCCTAGCCATTTTTGGAATGAGGAAACTTGTTATAGAAGGAATGGAAATCCTCGTATTACTTAAGAATTATAAGGGAGCCTCATCATTAGTGAATTTGTCAAAAGTAGGTAGATTTGGATAAGTTTTATCATCACTAAGATTGGGGTAAACAACTAAGAGTGTAGAAACATGGTTTATCATATCATCTACCCATGGAATAGGTGGATAAAACATGATATGCTGAGAAGTATGGTGAGTGGACTTGGCATTGGATGTGTTATATTTATATCCAAGTCCTTGTCTACCTTATTGATCATATGCTTCAATGGGATTAAGGATTCCATGATCGAGTTTACCAAGACCCTATCTTATGTAACTCATTTTTTGGAATTATATTTGATGCAAAAAGAGAAGTAAACTTATTATCCTATGCTCTAAAATTATCTAGGGGAGTGATACATGTGATATAAATAATATACTAGAGTGGTGTTGTATCAAAATCCATGTGAGGAATATAATTGTGTGAAGGCTTTATATATTGATAATATTTGAATGGTTCTTTATCCATAGGGCATGTATAGATATAAAATTTGTAGATAAACTTTAAACATGCATGTAAAGTGGATGAATCTATGTGCATATCATTAATCCATGGTCTTCTAAGCAAGATATTGTAATTAGCATCATTAATCATAACTTGACATTTATATATAGTGTTCTAGGCCCCAAAGTAAGGTTTAGTGTGATTTGACCCAAGGCTTTGCGTGAAATATTATCAAACCCTTGGATTTTCATATCAAAAGGATATAAAGCCTTAGCATGTATATTAAGGAGTCAAATAAAATATATATTGTAAACATTCAATCTTGATCTATTATTGACTAGAACCCATTTGACACCTATCTCATTAATTTGTATTGCAATGTAAAGAGGCAAGTACAAATCTATGATGTGTTGAGGTGGGAGATTTTCCATTTCAAATGAAATATGTTCTTCAATCCATTTCATAGTATTAATTATGAAATTAATATATGTTGGCTCAAATGTTTGAGGCACTTGAGTATCATAGAGTGCATCATATAATATATCTTTGTATGTATTATAATGTTGAAGGAAATATAAAATGGAAATTGTGGATATAGAAGCACTGCTCTGGTCAACAAAGCTATAATCATGGGTGTTGTTACACTACCAAGCTTTGGGACCACATGTAGACATCATAAATTAGACCACAAGGTTTACTAAGAGCTTAGAGTTGGTAGTAGAGGTTGGATGGTGGCTATATGTGTGTGATCGAGAAGTAGGAGGGATAAACAAGACCAATGATGTTCCCTTATGTCTAGGAGCAATAGATAAGGAATCAAAGAGAACCAAAGAGAAAACAAAGTCTATGGGAGACTTGTTAATTTAGGTAATGAAGTTGTTATCATATGTAATGTATTCTCTATGTGTTGAAAGATTTATGTCTTAATTGAATTACACATAAGAGAAAAATAACATGCTAAATAAATAATGAAACATGAAAAACATTTTAATTGATATAAGGCATCATGTATACATGTGTTTATGTCTTTTATAAGTTCATTCCAAATTAAAGGGAACAAGCATGCAAATGAATGTTGAAACATAACTATCTACTAAGAGGGGAGGTGAATCAGTATGTTAAATAAAATTAGTCCTTTTATAATTTTAATGCAAATTATAAATTACATATAGAAATCACACACACACAAATAGACACAACACTCAGCGTATGTGGAAAACCTAATATGGGAAAAACCATAGTGAGAATATATTCTAGAATCTAATGTTTTAATCCAGCCTCACAATCGAAACCTCACTGGTTACAATGTTTAAGGGCACCAACCCTAAGGAGACACCAATCCCATAATTTAAGAGAACCTACTCTAAGGAAGCACCTACTCCCTAACTAAGCACCAACTCAACTCTTTTGATGGCACCTACCAATTAGATCTATTATGGAGCTATAACTCCAAATTACAACATTGATTCAAATATGAATCCAGTTCTATGTTATAGACTCATTCTATAATTTCTCATAATATACTCTACATCTCTCTATTTCACTCTTCCTCTCTCCTTCTCTGTGCCTCTATATTTTTTTATATTCACACTTCAACACTTAGTGTGTATCCTAGATGCCATATATTTGTGCATTAGATCTAGGTCACACATCTTCTTTGTGTTCACACTTGGTAGTTAACACATCACACTCCTATTTTTGGAATTAGTTCATATATCTATGATAACAAGTTTCCCACTTCTTGAATTCATGCACCACTACCATCTTTTACAATTTTTATTATATACCAGGATCTAGATTTGATACACATGCCATTTTACATAATTTTGATCAATCACAACAATACTTATCATTTGTTGTGTCATAAAATGCATCTTACCTATATGTTTCATCACTTGACCATTGAGATGAACATATTTTTAAATAGTGATCATTGATCTTAAGTTTTATGCCATGATCTACTGATCCTCCTTCAATTGACTCAACTTTAAAATGTAACCGTTAGATCAATATCATGTGCTCCATTAGATCCTTTCAAGATTTCAAACTTTAATGTTCAAATTTAAAATACATCAATTAATCTAAATCTGACAAGCTCATGTGTTCCATTATATCTCTATGAGATTCTAAAATTTAAGTTACAACTATTGATCTTTGTCTTAGTATCCCAATATTAAGACACTTGGCACTCTCACATACCTTTTGAGCACTTTACTATCAGTCTCCATGCTTGTGACACTTAGCACTTTCATGTGCCTTTTGCACATTATCAATCCCAATGCTTGTGACACTTAGTACTATCATATTATTTTTGCACATTTACAATCCCTACACTTGTGACACTTGGCACCCTCACGTGCCTTCTACACATTATTATCAATGCTCATGCTTATGACATTTGGCACCCTTGTTTGCCTTTTGCACATTGTTGTCAATGCTCACACTTGCAACACTTGGCACCTTCATATTGATCATTGAATATTTGACTTTGAATCACATTGTAGATCTATTGATCAAGTTCCATGATCATAACACATGTCATCAACATGTTGATTCTTAGGTTATTTGACTTTTTAACTTTGTTGTACATCATTAGATCTTCATCATGTGATTAAGAGCTAACCTTTGATCAAGATTGGAAAAATATTAATTCAAGGACGTAGGAATATTAAAGTTTTTGATCACTATTCTAAGTTGGTAATCACTAGGTTAAGGGGGCTGATATTACATTGACAAGGAAGGATTAAGTTATAACTTTAAGCAACCGGTTCCCACCTATATCTAGTCAACACAAAAATAGAAGTGTATTTGAATGCCATGACTAAAACCTATAGGATTTTAATAAAAAACCCTAGTAATGGCCAAGAGAAAAGATAATTCATTTATGGGCTCATTTATCTTCATCTAAATCTATGGACCATATATATGAGATGCTCTTGGAAAACCCATAACGTATCTTCTATCAAATTCTATGTAAACATCCAGAAATAGTCTCTGTAAAAACATGACAACTTTATATGATAATATTGTAACTTGTGTAATTATGAAACATGCTCTTCTCTCCATCAATATTGTCTATGACTGATTCTTTTGACATCAATGACATCCATAGTGCCAACTATCTCCCTTTTGACATCGATGACATCCATAGTGCCAATAATATCCCCCTTTGTCATTGATGGCAAAATAAATGCTTTATTCTTGTAATGCATGATCTTATCCTCCTATGGCATTGATTGTACTTGCATTATCTTCAGATGAATGTGATTTAAAGTTGTTCATACCAAACATTTTTCCCCCTTAGGTAATGGAACATTTGCCTAAACACACCTTGGACACATGCTTTGCTCCTTTGATAAACATAAAGCTTTTATAGAGAGAATTTGCACTTTTTCTCCCACTTTGACATCAATGAAAAAGGGATTTCAACATTTTCACTATTTTTATAAATTTTTCTCCCCCTTTATCAGATAAATGAGTTTTTCCAATAATCTACAACTATCAACTCATTAGAAATTTTCAAAAATATGCATACCTAATTTGCCTTTTCTTTCTTCTTCTAGGGATTAAAAAAGTTTTTGTGATCTTCCCCCTAGACTCATGCCCTATTACTAGGATCTATTGATGTGGTGTAGGATCCACCACTCCCAATTTTTATTTCATATATTCAAATCATTCTTTGGGAAGAGGTTTGGTGAATATGTTTTCAATTTGATCTTGTGTTGGTACAAATTTCATTGTGACTTCTTGATCTGCAACCTTTTCTCTTAAGAAGTGATACTTTATTGATATGTGCTTAGTTATAAAATACAACACTAGATTCTTTGATATATTAATATAAATTGAATAATCACAAAGAATAGAGATAGGTGATTTGTATTCTATGAGTGCAACATGCCCCTACTAAAACATACTCTACTTCTATTGTAGAAAGAGTAACTAACTCTTGTTTTTTGCTCAACCATGAAACAAGTTTATTTCCAAGGTAAAATGCACCACCACTAGTGTTTCTTCTATCATCCACACTTCCTGCCCAATCAACATCTGTATATGATGTCAAAGTGAAATATTCATCTTTAGGATACCATAGGCCATAGTCAATTGTACTCTTGATATATCTAAAGATCCTTTTCACTGCATTGACATGTGATTCTTTAGGATAGTTTGAAATATTGAAACCATGCACACTAATTGCATGATATCAGGTTTTGATGTAGTTAGGTATAAAAAACTACTTATCATTGATATATACAAAGTCTGATTTACATCAAGGGACTCATCTTTTTTTCTCAACTTACATCTATTTATCATCGGAGTACCTACTAGTTTGTTGTCTTCCATTCCAAATTTATTGAGAATTTTCTTAGCATACTTGGTTTGAGATATAAATATCCCTTCATTAGTTTTTTTATCTATAGACCAAGGAAGAAAAAAATTTCTCCATGCATAGACATCTTAAACTTATTTTGCATTTGAGTATCAAATTCTTTGCACATTCTATTTTTTCTACCACCAAAAATTATATCATCTACATATACAAAAAAATTAACATATGCTCACCTTTTGATTTGAAGTATAGATTATTTTCTGCACATCCTTTATTGAATCCTTGTTATTTCAATTACTAGTCTAATCTTGAATGTCATGATCTAGGTGCCTATTTTAGACCATACAGATATTTCTTCAGTTTGCAAACATAATCTTCTTTTTTTGATAGCTGAAAACCTTCATGTTGTTCTATGTAGATGTCCTCTTCTAGGTTCCCATTCAAGAAAAAAATATATAACATCCATTTGATAGACTTTGAATTTCTTAAAAATAGAGAATGCTAGAAACATTCTTATGGCTTCTAATCTAGCAACTAGAGCAAATGTTTCATCAAAATCTATGCCTTCAACTTGTGCATATCCTTTGCACACCAATATGGCCTTGTTTCTTATGAATGTTCCATCCTCATTGATTTTTTTACTAAAGACCCACTTTGTACCTATTACATTCTTATTTGAAGATCTTAGAACTAGTTCCCAAGTTTTGTTATTTTCAATTTGGCTTAGTTCTTCTTCCATGTCTTTTAACCGATTTTCATCCTTGTTAGCTTCAACATAGTTATTAGGATAAATTTTAGATATTAGAGAAAAACTTACTTGCTCCTTATTCATTTCAACTCTTCTCCTTGTCTAAACTCCTTGATTTTTATTACCAATGATATGTTCTATAGGATGATCCTTTTGAACAAATCTTGTAGGTGGATTTTCATTTACTTCCTCAATCTCTTCATTAGATAATTCCTCTTTAGACTCTAAATCTTCTTCACAAATGTCTCTATCAGGATTAACATGTTTCAAGACTTTATCAACCTTGACATTGATACTCTCTACAATCTTTTGTCGCCTTTTTTGTAACATATGTAGGCTTTGCTTTGGGTGGAATAACCAAAAAATATTCCTTCATCACATCTTGATTCAAAGTTTCCCAACTTATCTTATTTTCTCTTGATATATAATTTATTGCCAAACACTCTAAAATAATTAATAGAGTCAAGTTTTCCATACCATAGTTCATAGGGGGTTTTATCATTGTTTACCCTCAATTTAACTCTATCCAAGATATATACTATTGTTTGTGTTGGTTCTCTCTAGTAGCATTGTTCTAGCCATCTCCTTGACTGTTATGTTCTTCCTTTCAACAACTCCATTCTACTGTGGAGTCTTTTTTGTAGATTAATGCCTTTTGGTTCCATGCTTCTCACCGTACTCTACAAACTCATTTGAGGTAAATTCTCCACCTTTATTAGATCTTAAGCATTTGATTTTTTATCCAATCGCATTCTCTACCATGGCCTTAAACATTTTGAACCTTTCAAATTTCTAAGGCCTATCCTTCAAAAAGGTTACCCATGTCATTTTTGAGTAATCATATATTAGAAACATGAAGTACATTTCTCCTTTAGATCCTCTTGTCTTAGTAGGCCCACAAATATCAGTATGAACTAACTATAAAGGCTTTGTAGTTGTATACTCCTTTGTTTGAAATTTGACCCTTATTTACTTTCCTTGTTGACATTATTTGCAAGTAGTGTCTGTTAGTTTTGTTATCTTAGGCATATGCCTTACACACTTATTTGAACTCTCTTTAACTAAGTTATCAAAGTTGACATGACCCATTCTTCTATGCCATAACCAACTCTCATCAATCTTTCCTATCAGGTAGCTATTACCATTCACTTCACTTAGATTATAGATATTATTTTAAGTTCTTTTCCCCTCTATAATGAATCTTCCAAATCTCCTTATCTTACAACCTTATACATTAAATGTGACCTTATATCTATTATCACACATTTTGTTGACACGTAGTAAATTATGTTTCAACCTGTCAATATAAAGGACATCATGTGTAGGCAATTTTCCATCTATGTTCAAGTTTCCTTTACCATGGATCTTTACTACAGTATTGTCTCCTAAGCTGACATATCCTTCCTTACATTTTCTTACTTTGATAAAATTTCTCTTGTCACTAATCATGTGTTTTGAATAACCACTATCTATTACCCAAAAGTTCTAACCCTTGACATGGAGTGTACTTTGAGCAATCATAGATTGTGTAACTTTATGATATTTCACTTTCCACACATCCTTAGGTTTCTTATTTGTCTTATGTTTCCCTTTTTTAGATACTTGTGAACCTTTGTTCACACTAGGAGGCATGATTTTATTTTTACTTTGTATTTTTGGTCTTACAAAGTTTGTTTTACATATTTTTATCTATGTGACCAAAATTATTGTAGTTATAGCTTATTAAATTTGTATCTAATAAGGGGAAAATGAATATTTTATTATTAAGTTTGTTCTCCTTCTAGGTATAACTCTACATTAACAAGCCCTATGACCAAATTGATTATAGGTTTAACAATAATCATACAAAAATGAGGAATACCCAGTCATAACATTTCTTTATGCAGGATGAGGATGTCTTCTTGACTCTAACTTACTCAAGTCTCTCACCCTTATGTAACCATCTGCATCAACTACCTTTGTGTTCTATATCTTCCTTGATTTTGTAGAGATTGACTCATTGTTCTTCTTATTTTCTTTAGGCTTATTTTCTCTTGTAGCTTTATTCACATTAGTAGTGCTTATGTCTATCTTTGTATCTCTAAAGGCATTCTTGAAAGCTATTTCATTCTTTGTTCATGATTATCCTTTTTCTTTGAAGTTGTCATATAAGTTTTTAGATGTACTAGTTATGGGACTTTTTCCTTTTTCAAAACCAATACCAGATTTCTCTTTTGATGGATTTTGAAAGTTGATCAATTCATAAAGAATTTTTGAACCTCCTTTTAGCTTTAGACCTTTGTCTATTTGTTCTTTAGATCTTTCAAGTTCTTTTCTCAAAGCCACTATTGTTACTTCTAACTTCATGCATTCATTAGATTTAGACTGTAGTTCAAATTTGACTAAATATTCTATTCTCTTAGCCTCTTCAACTTGTGTCTTTAGGATAAATACCATATTGTCATATTTTTCAAGACTTTTGGATTTTTTTAATCTCTTTTTGTGCCTGCTTCTTCTACTTTGAGTTTTTTTTCTCAGCTTTTCAATTTCATCTAGAGCAAAAATGATTTCACCCTCTAGATCCACTTCTCCTTTCTCTTCTTCACCAAAGTCTTCAACTTTTTCTTTTTCTTGATCCACAAAATTTGAATATAATATCATGAATAGGGATTCATTTCCCTAAGCCACAAAGGCACAATTAAGGTCATCATCTGAGCTATCACACTCATCCAATGAATCATTATCTTCTTTTACATACAAGCCCTTCTTATTTTTGAGTAAGTTATTCTTCTTAGAGTAGTGGGGTTTCATATTTTTATTATCCTCTTCTTACTTAGAGTTATCCTTTTTGTTATAAGGGCATTTAGTAGTAAAATGTCCTACCTTACCATAGTTAAAACATTAAAAGGGTAACTTACCTTTATATTTTCTAGACCATCTTCTTAATTTTATGACAAAGTTGGATTTTTCTCATTAGTCTCCTTATATTTGGATGTAGATACTTATGTTTTTGCTTTTTTAGATGTTTTAAATACAACTTCTCTCTTGAAAGTATCTACTTCTCCCTTTCTCATCTCATAGTTTGTGAAGGTTCCATGTAACTCATCTACAATGAGCTTATCTAGATCTCTTGCTTCCTCTATTACAAAGATTTTAGAATCACACCTAGATGATAGAGATCTTAGGACCTTTTTTAAAATAACTAAATATTTCATCTCTTCTCTAAGGCCTCTGATTGCATTGACTACTTCATCTACTTTGAGGAAGCAATCTGTAATTTTCTCTTCTTCATTCATTTTAAGACTTTCAAACTTGCCTTTGTATGTTTGTAGCTTAGCCTAATTTACCTTATCATCACCTTCATAAATTTTCTTCAACTTATTCTAGATATCCTATGCATTTTGACAATGCATGACTTTAACAAACTCTAAGTTAGACAATCCATAAAAGATAGCATTCTTTGCCTTGGCATTACTCTCATATGCTTTCTTTGTGGCCTAATTAGGAGTTTTAGTAGGAGTTGTATATCCATTTAAAATAGACATAAATACATCAAACCCTAATGAAGATAAAAATAATTCCATTCTAATGCTCCAAAATGCATAGTTTGATCCACCAAAGAGAGGGGCTTTGTTTGAGGAAGAGTCTTCTTGACTAGCCATTTGTGTTCACTGTAAAAGATCTACCTAAGCTGATTAAGCTTCTTCTAAGGAACCAAATCTTTGATACCAATTGTTGGAACACAACTATCTACTGAGAGGAGGGGTGAATCAATAGATTAAATAAAATTAGTCCTTTTATAATTTTAATGTAAATTAATAAGTATATATAGATATCACACACACACAATTATACATAACAATCCTTGTATGTGGAAACCCCAATATGGGAAAAACCATAGTGAGAATAGTTACTAGAATCTATAGTTCTAATCTAGCCTCATAATCAAAACCTCACTGGTTACAATGTTTAAGGTCTCCAGCCCTAAAGAGACACCAATCCCTTGATTTAATAACACCTACTCTAAGGAAGCACCTACTCCCTAGCTAAACACCAACTCAACTTTTATAATAACACCTACCAATCAAATTTATTATGGAGCTATAACTCTATATTACAACATTGATTCAAAAATGAATCTAGTTCTATGTTACAAACTTGTTTTGTAACTACTCATAATTTGATCTGCATCTCTCTCTTCCACTATTCCTCTTTCCCTCTTTATGCCTCTATATTTTTATATATTCACACTTTAACACTTAGTATGTATCCTAGACGCCATATATTTATGCATTAGATCTAGCTCATACATATTTTTTGTGTTCACACTTGGTCATTAACACATCATGATCTTATTTTTGGACTTAGTTTATCTATATGTGATAACATGTTCCTTACTTCTTGAGTTCATGCACCACCACCATATTTTACTATATTTATCATATACCAAGCTCTAGCTTTGATAGGCATGCCATTTTACACAATTTTGATTGATCATAACAATAGTTATCATTCTCTATATCATAAAATGCATCTTATATATATGTTATAACACTTTACCATTGAGATGAACATATTTTAAATATTAACCATTGATCTTAAGTTTCATGCTATAATTCAATGATCCTCATTCAATTGACTCAAATTTAAAATGCAACTATTAGATCAAGTTCATGTACTCCATTAGATCCTTATAGGCTTTTAAACTTTAATGATTTAACTTTAAAATACATCCATTGATATAAATATAACAAGCTCACCCACTCCATTAGATCTTTGTGAGATTTTAAACTTTAACTCTTCAAATTTAAGTCACAACCATTGATATTTTTCTTAGTCTCTCAAGATTAGGACACTTGGCACTCTCACATGCCTTTTAAGAACTTTAATACTAGTCCCCATGCTTGTGATAATTGTTACTCTCATATGCCTTTTGCACATTATCAGTCCCTACACTTGTGACATTTGGCACTCTCACATGCATTATACACATTTTTAGTCCCTATGCTTGTGACACTTGGCACCCTCACATGCTTTATGCACATTACTATCAGTTCCTATGCTTGTGACACTTGGCACCTTTGCATGCCTTTTGCACATTGTTGTTAGTTCCCATTATTTTGACACTTGGCACCTTCATGTTCATAATTAACTATTTGACTTTGAAGTGCACCATAGATCTACCGCTCAACCTCCATGATCTAATACAATTCATCAATGCATTCATTCTCAAGTTCTTTGACTTAATGACTTTGTTACATGTTGTTGGATATTCATCATGTGATTAAGTGCTAGCCATTGATCAAGATTGGAAAAATATTACATTAAGGACTTAGGAATATTAAAGTCTTTGATTATTGTTCTAAGTCAATAATCACTAGGCCAAAGGGGTTGGTTTCACAATGATAAAGAAGGCTTAAGTTATAAATTTAAGAAATCGGTTCTTGCCTATATCTAGTCAACATAAAAATAGAAGTGCCTATGAACACCATGACTAAAACCCATAGGGTTTTACTGAGAAACCCTAGTAATGGCCAAGAACAAAGATAATTCATTTCTAGGCTCATTATCTTCATCTAAATCTATGGACCATATATATGAGATGCTCTCAAAAAACCCATAACAAATCTTTTATCAAATTATTTGTAAACATCCATAAATAGTCTCTATAAAATCATGACAATATTGCAACTTGTGTAATTATGAAACATGTTCTCTCCATCAATCTTTTATGTGATTGATTCTCTTGACGTTAGTGACATCTATAGTTCCAACTATCTCCCTTTGGACATCAATGACAATCATATTGATAACAATGAAATTATTAAAATTTGCAAAAAAAATTGATAAAGTTATTATGTCATTATAATCATGATTATATCAAATAAAGTCAAAAAATGTATGGATCTAAAATCTAAAATCTAGAAATGTAAACCCTAGGGTTATTTAGGTTTAGGGTTTGAGAAATATTTAAATTATGTTGGGTTGACCAAATGTTTTAACCTTTTAGGACTTAGTAAATGTAAATTCTATGTTTTTAAAGAGCTAAGTATGATAAATCAAGGTAATAATATGCAATAAATATAGCCACTAGTTTGTTATAGAATTGACTATATTTGACCTTTCTAAAAATAGCAATAAATAATGTAAGAATAGCTTAGCTAGAAAATAACTAAGATCGAATATCTAGATGTTAGAATTTGAGGTAGAAGTTAGTTTGAGTGTTAAAAATAGGATCCTAGTATCAAAACCCTTCCTAGATAGTATCATCCTAATTGGAAAATAGTGTCATTACTAGAAATATGGTAGTAGTGTCCTCTATGTAAGACTATCCCAAAATTTTGAGCACACCTGTGTCTAGGTCTGTGAGGTCTGTTCCAACATGTAAAAGTTCTAAGACCCTATATATTTCCTATTATGATTTATTTTATGAGAAATCCCTAATCTTCCATGTTGCTAAGGTATCTATTTGATATAAGCTAAAAAAATATGTTTTTTAGTGGGGTAGGTTGGACATCCTCAATACCCTATTATGATGAGATTTGCCTACATACCAATACTTCAATGAGGAATCCATATCAATGTAGTTATCCCCAACTAAGTGCTAGTGCTTTTGCAATTGAAGCTACTATGATAGTGGACTTGAATGCTTTGAATGAGCTTGAGACTGGAAATCTAGTAATTTGAGCTTAGGAAAGCTATAGATGATAGTATGTATAAGTAGGTAAGAATAAAGATTGATAACCTTAATAATGCACAACTTGTTCTGAGTTTGATTGTGTATTTTACATCTAATTTCTATCTAGTGGTTATAGGGCTAGAATTCATGTATACATATCATTATGATACTTGTGCAAGTGTTAAAAGAGGTCTAGACTGACCCTAATAGGTTTTAGATTTGAAAAGATATTATTTTGAAAAAGAGAGGGAAAGGACATTAGTACCTAAGTGGCAGAACACCAAGAACAAAGGGCCAAGATCAAGAAATGAGGTTTTAGGACTGCTTTAGGGTTGATTAGGGATGTCTATGGCATATACAAAGGCTAGATAAGTGTGATAATAGACTTTAGGATAGGTCTAGGGCTAAGCTATTGATAGATAGTCTCAAGTTTCACTCTTATCACTCAAATACCACTTTTAGGTGATTACATATATCCATTCCATAGTAGTTAGCATAGTCATGTCCTTTGATGGTTGTGCTTTCTTACAACATATTTTAAACCAAGCATAGATTTTGATTTTTTCACTCATTGGATTATTTTCATGCATATCCTTATTTTATTTATGTTGAATTTACTTATCTTACATTGTAGGTTATTTATAATCATCTATGTCTTTATTTATGTTTGATTCAAGTTGCATTTACTTTTCGTACATTGGATGACATATTTTTCATGTATATCCTTATTTGATTATCTTTCACATTTTATTAAAAGGAATATTTTCCTTTTAAAATTATTGTTTGCATATCAGGATTAACTTCATCTTACATTTTGATGTGATTTTTAACTTTTTATTTATAATTTTTTACATGTCTCAGTAAGATGTATTTTACCTTCATTTTTCATCTTAATTTACATCTTGGATTTATTGAAATTCTTACTTAAGATTTTATATTTTATCATTTTAGTTTTTGTTCTTTTTGACCATGTATTTGCTCACATTTTATAGAAAATAATAAAACATACATTACATTTTATCTTAGCATATAATTGAAAAATGGGTGTGCGTTATAAATAGAACACCTCATACATCCATTTACATACATATAAATAACACAAATGTGTTATATTTATGTGTGTGTGTGTGTATGTCTTAGTTTTATATATACATATTGATACATCATATATATAATACAAATGAGTAAAATGTAGGCCTGGGCCTATGGATCACCTTTAACCTCTCAAGGTGAGGTTCTGCACTCACCATGGAGACTCTAAATCGATCACACTATAGGTTCACTCATAATGTCTAAGTCCATGGTTGTAAGCCTTAAACCTATCCCCCAAATTGAGCCTCTTATGCCTAAAACCTACCAGTTGTCTTGTTCTAGCCATGTGTTCAGCCCTATCTATGTTAAATTCCTACCATGCCACTAACATATCTATTCACACCCTATCTATTTCATATCTTAATATACATCCTAATCATGGTATTAAATATCCCTGGTAGCCTTTTTGACCAAATAAAACTAGATTTCATGTGCTTCAGTTGAAGGTGCTATAGGATCATGCATCCCATGGTAACATGTTGAGGTAAAATAATGTCCAAAATATCATGGTGTGTCATCTCCACTAGAGTACTCCATCACCACATATTTAAAATGTAAACCAAAATCAACATCAGATCCCTCATATATATAATAAAATATATATTATACTTATCACTATTACCTAGGATGTATATCTCTACCTTTAATAAAATAAAATTGATATCATAAAACTTAAAATTTCCATACGTATAGTTGTAACATCATGATGACATCCCAAGACACATATATTTTTATGGCTCCATGACAAAGTGAGTATATTTAATATCCTCCTTCAAAAAACCATAATTTTTTGATCTTATCTCCATGTTCACCTTTGTATGATCTAGTTTCCCTTGATTCCACTTGGGTATCTCTCTATACCTATGGCATGATAAATTCCTACCCACCTTTTCCCTCTCCCTATGTTTCTCACTATCACCTTCATAATTTTATACCCATAATAGGTTGATGAGGTCTCACTACTAGGACTTAAGTAGACACCCCTCATCCCCCCTCTTCTCATGGCTCCCATACATATCATGCGATCACTAAATTTGCCACCAAATGTGCCTTTAAAAACTATCCAAGGATGTGGTCACATAGATGTAGATACAAACATAATGTATAGTGACCATTAACTTGGATTCAACCCTTTATCTATACTTTGGTTGGCCATGAAAACCATGTGTCTACTATGCCTTTGTATGGCATCCACACTACTTAATCCTATCTAATAATATTTAGTATAAGAACATGGGGGATTACTCAAATAGTGTGGTCATGCACCCATCTCCTCACTCATGGGAGATGTTTATAAATCATAAGAGGTAACCATGTCATTATATACATAGGTAACTTCTCATAGATCCAGTTTGAAAAAATAATCATGGAGCTCATCATTTATTAGTCTCAGCTCAAACACTATAAAATTCATGAACTAGATAACCCATATGACAACTCTTATATCATATCAAATGCCTTAATTTAACTTAGATTGGCACATAAATATAATATGAATAGGTGAAACACCATTGTAATTATGACACAACACACACATGGTCATAAGTTTGATGATGGATTTTCATATATTTAAAATGCCCAAAATTTATACCTAAAAAAATTATATAATGAGCTTCCTCTCATCGTACTCATCAAACTTAATAACCCATTGGGACAACTCCCTCCTCTCATCCATATCTTAGGTTGTGTCACATACCATTAGATTTCCCATAGTAGGTAGCCAAAATATGGCATGAACATCCTCTAATGTAATGGCCACCTCAATATTGTCCACTTCCACCTTCTATATAAAGTTATTTGTCATCCTCTACCATTTCACCATGAACATCATGATCAAATCCACAATAAAAATAACTCATCACATCACCATAATTCCTTGATGTCCTAATGTTATGACCTAATCTCTATCCATTATCGATAACCTTTCTAGTAGATCAAGTAACTAGTTTGCATCTATGCTCCACCACAGTCACTATCATCTCTACAAAATATCAAATAATAAATCACAATCAGATTTTGATCTAAAAATTAAAAATGAGATTGAAAAACAAAATCAAATCAATAATAAAAATTATAAATGGTCCCTACATTCAGCTATACCACCCATTTCTATACTACATCAACCATGTACTTAGTTATGTCGTCCATGCTTAACCTTCCTACTACATGGGCCATACCCTATATTATTGGTCATAAAAACTTTATAACTGAAATGGTCATACCATATAGTATTGGACAATACATATTAATTGTATCATACATACCATATAACATCAGACATCTTATTTACCTACTGCATCATCCATACCCCATGGTATCGACCATGCTTAGATTTTTAACTACATCAACTAGGTACCAAATTGAATCAACCATCTTTATATCCCTAACACTACCAATAATTGCTTATGGTATTAGTTAGTAATTCACCTAACTATATTGGCCATACCTTATGTTATTATTTAAAGAATTATTATTCCTCTTAAAAACTGTATCGACCTAGTTGATATACTTTCTTGAGGGTTGTAACTTCTTTCCCTAGCCCTAATAAATGCCTTTGGACCTACATTCATTTTTTTTAATGACCTATTATCCATCCTAAATATACCTTCATTTTGATGCTTATTAGAGAAAATTTTACCACATATATTTGACTTGGTATATATATTTCTTAATTTAGCTCATTTTACCAAACATGAAAAAAAAAAAAAAAAATACATAACCTACCTATAGGGCTCTAGCTGAAATTTTTATAGATCCCATAGCATGTCCACCTCCTTTTCCATGGGCCATAGTCTCTCAAATTGTTGAATATTGTCACAAAGAGCTCTAGGTTTTCTAAAAATAAAAAATGTGTAAATGAATAATTTTTACCTATTCATAGTAAAAAATTCAAAATTTGAAGCTTTTAGTTTTTTATCACAAGATTTTATTTCACCCTTGTCTTTGTTTTCTTAGGTCCTTTTCATTAACCTAAAAAATATTAGAATCCTATAGAGAGAGAATTTTTGGGTGATAACAGAAAAAATTTACATAAAAATGGATATTTCTCTTATTTTTTAGGTCCACCTCTCATTCTTCTCATGGGCACCTTTTATCACCTAAGACACACATAGAATCATCTATAATAAGAAAGGTAATTAAAGGTACATATTTCCATTTTATTTAATTTTAATTATTTTATCTTTTCTTTTTAGTTATGCTCTTTAGTGTTGTTATATTTTTATCCCAAATCACCATCCCATGTTACACTATTGTGACACATGATGGGGTTTAGGTGAGGCATATGTATATGCCTAATATTTTATCTTGTATCACTTTACTAAGGATTTATATTACAACAACTTGTTGATGCATCAATTTTCTTGAGTGTACACCTTAAAGGGTGCATGGGGAATGGGGTGGGATTGACTCACGGTAATTTGTAATAGATGTTCACATTTTATCTTATTACACCATCACTACTATCATTCTGACCTCCTCTATGTCTATATCTATCTTCCCCTTCATCTATTTTTGTCTAGACTTGATAGCTTCCCTATATTGTATTGTATTAACCTAGTCAAAACTATTTGTTTCACACCTGTATCCTTCATGTATTGTATGATCTTGGTTGATACATTTCTAAGTGTGTTTTCTAACATTTGTATTGTATTGTCTTCGCTGATGTTGTATTATGTCATCCAACATCTTCTTACTATAACGGCATGGCTGATATTATCATATTAGAGTTAAGGTTGGTTTTGGGTATTGGAAATATATATATATATATATATATATATATATATATATATATATATATATGTATGTATATATATATATATATATATATGTATGTATATATATATGGGTTATATTTCATTAATAATAATATATATTTCATTTATGTACTATTTGTGTGCTCACATGTATACCTTAAGGAGTATTTCAGAGAGTTGGTGGTTTATAACCTTATCTTAGAGGTCTTGTCATGTGGTGTGATTGTATCTCAATAGAATATGTCATTGGGAGTTCCTATATAAGGATATTTAGGTCTTCATCCAACCATTTTAGGTCTTCAACCTACAACACTCTATTTTAAAGCTCTATTTAAGACAAAGGGGGAGATTGAAGCATCAACGAGCCTACACCAAGATAAATATTTTTATCCCTATACTTTTTCCTTCATTTACTTAGTAACTTAAATGTTATTTATTTCTTTGTGTATGTATGTGTGTATCCTTATTTCGGCTTATTTTGATACCAAATAAGTTAGTATAGTTATAGGGTTGCTTAGGCTTTCCATTTATCACTGTAGATTACACACACCCTCATTTGGTTGATAATTGCACCTTACCTTGTTTATAATTACTTACCCATAGCTTACTTTAGTTTTTATGATTTTATAGTCATTTACTTTACTTATATCTTTAAAATAATAGTCACAATCATTTGCCTTTATTGACATCTAGTGAGAGTTATATCTTTGTGTCATAAGCTTAATATTTGAAACCCTTTCCTCTTGGCATTCGAGTTGTAGGTTACCCTCTAATAGATCTAAAAATATCATTGGTCCTTACCTGCTCATCCAAGTATATTCAAGATATATTCGATTGACCTTATTCAAGTCCTATTCTATTGAAATAAACAGGATAATTATATTTCATCTTAGCTTGTACATAAACAATGCATCAAAGTAGCACATAGTCAAAGTTTATTTTTAATAATAGTCCATTGATCAAGACATGAGAGAGATTATATCCTCTAATGTCTCCACTTGAATCTATCGAATCTTGTTTGATACTTCCCTATTTGAATATATATATAAATTTATTGATCCAATTATCTTCCTTTATCATAATGCCTTCTTTAGTAACAAATCCTAGTTTATGCAAATGGATTTGATCATAGATGTTAACCAATTTTTTAGTCAGATGTTGATGTATATTTATTCCTCTAAATTACTTGTTTGCTTTTATCTTAATTTAAAACTAAAAAATATTGGTAATATAATGAGCCTTGTTTTCATTAATTTATCCTCCCCTAATGTATCCCTTCACAACTGAAAAATATCACATTAGCTTGAATCTAATTTTTTGAAAGAAGATGCTTATAATTTTATAGATATTTTATCAATGTATAAAAAAAATTAATGAAACTATGCATAGTCTCATAATAGTTTAGTTTGGCTTATGAAATCTATAGGCTGCTCCAATAGGCTGTTTATTATTTTGAGTTAAAATATCTTTAATGTTTTTTTCACCTCCAAAATCATATAGGATGAAGGGTTTTTCAAAAAATGGATAAATCAAAATAGGGGTTATAACAATTATTTCTTTAATCCTCTCAAATATTTCTCTTCCCTATATATTCCATCTAAATTATTATTTTTTTCAACATGAGAGATATGGGTTCAATGAAGCTTGTAAAATCTGTAATAAATTTCCTAAAAATTTGATTTCTCCAAGAAAATATTGAAGATATTTATTATGGTATGTCAATATTAAGCTCAATATGGATGAAAATATTTATTGATTAATGGATAATCCATCCTTATATACGATATTCCTAAGCAATCTACTTTCACCAACTACAAAAAATGGTTTTTAGGGTTTAAGGGATACACCAAATTCTTTTCGAGTTGTATTAGATGATCCTATTTATTCTTTGAGAACATACTAATGTCATTTTCATAATCTAGAATGATATCATTAATCAATATTTTGAATTTTATATCCACATCTCTCTAAAAATTAACCCCTAAATTTTTTAACCTAAATAGCATATTTTGATAAACATTTTTTCCCCATTTATTAGTGAATGTGGTCTTATATCAATCTTCTTATTTGAACCATGTTTGGTTGAAACCAAATAATACATGAGGAAATGAGAAACATTTTAACCTAGATATTGTCTATAAAATATAATCCATTAGGGTAGTGGATAATGATATTTCAATGAAGGTTTTTAAAGGTCTTTGAAGTCTACACAAATGTGTATACCACCATTCTTATTTCTAATAGGTACCAAGTTAACTATCAAATTTTAATGGTTAATAGGGTATATTATATGAGCCTATATTATCTTGGTTATATCTTTACTCATGAGGGATTTGATATCTAGATTATTGGCCTTTACTTTTATCTTACTTCTTGATATCTAACTCTAGCTCAATGGTATGTTGAATGACATTCTTATCATAGGCTTTAATATTTTCATAGTTTAAAGCTATGATATCATTATACTTATTAAAAAATTTAACAAAGGTTTCTTTTTCATCAAGATCACATATTTTCCCTAACATGAGACTCTTATTAGTAGATATTACTATATCTTTATAGTCTTTATATTTTACTATCATATCTATTTTTCCTTATTTAAACTAATGTCTATGTTGAGCATGCTCTCTATAATGACTAGCCCTTTGGTAATCTTATTTATTTTCCATTGAATGATTTGATTATTATAATATTCTATTTAAGGTAATATCTCATCATAAAATTCTTCCTCATGATGAATAAAGTTATAAGTTTTAGGAATATTGTTAAAGGCTTGCCAAAGATGTGGATATTTAGGATTGAAAGTCTTACCACAAGTCTGACTTGGTTCTTATTCTTAAAAAATCATTAGGGGGTTGAAACTGAAATCTATCACAACCATATTTTTTGCCTTTTAATTATTTTCTCTTGGGATAGCATCAAATCTTCAAGTAGATCCCATACCCTTTGTGTATAATATTTGAGTAGTGGATTATTTTCAATACATAAGCTTCTTACTTGTTTCATGACTATCTTAGAGTCTCTATATATTTTAAGGTTTTTTATTCCTTTAATTTCATCTATTATCAATCCATACACAAAGGATTCATACTCAACCACATTATTGGTACAATTCAATTGTGATCTATGAAAAATCATGTCCTTATCTCCTCTTGGTGACAAGAATGCCACTCTAGAACCATACTTATACTTATCTATATAAAAATGTAGCTCCTAAATACCTTCCTCATTCTCATTTCCTTTTAATATCTTAGGAATTGGTGAGCCTTATTGATGAATGCAATAATTACCTATTCATATCTCTTCAATATTTTCAAAAGGATCAAATTATATACTTTCCTCAACCAATTGTTCAAAAGTTTCATCATGGATTTCTCTATGTAGTTCATTTATTCCAAATCCATTTTATTCTTCCTCATTATTTATGGTATGATTATTTTCAAATGGAGGATAATCAATCTCTTTTATATGGAAATAAGATATTTATTTAGCTAATATCCTAATCATTGTACCATATCTAGTTATCAAGACCATGTCTGATAAATCTAAGGATAAATAGCATCCTATCTTGGTTGTGAAATATCTTAATAAGTATAAGGAAAAGGTTTGGGGTGATTCAATGATAGAGATATCTTAAGGGATGTCAATATTTGGATAAGTATGTTGGGTGAGCACAAAGTCTTCAATTATACTAGCTATCTTGATAGTAGTGTCATTGAGTTGGACCACCCCTTTGTTATCAAAGGTGTAGATGATACCTAAATCAGTAGTTATCTTCTTAGGAATCATTTAGATACCAACACATGAATCTATTATACAGTTATGGAGTATATTTTTTCCAATTATTAGAGACATAGAAAGGAGGAGGATTTATCTTATTGCTAACCTATGTAGTTGCTTGATAATAACATTTTGTGTTTTTTGCATTATGTTTCTTTGTTTATTCAATATATTTTGTTTTTACTTTAGATGAGATGGTGTGTTGTTATGTGTAATATTTCATGGAAAAAATTATAACCTTGTCTCCACATCCATATTTTTTTATATTATGATTATAACTCTACTAGTATTAGTGATAGACAGGTATTATTACATGGGTCTGGGTAGAATAAGAATTATTTTCCCAATATCTTGGGCTTATTTTGGTTAAAATTTGGATTATAAACATAATATGGTATTAGAAAATTTTAATCTCATTGTATCTTAATGTCTATCAATTCAATAGAAACACTTATTTACAAACTCTTGAGTTAATCCAACCCCCTAGTATATTGATAAGTACTTGGGATTTTTAAAAGTGTTAGCTTCATCACGGTGATTTAAAAATTAATAATTACTTTTATAGGGTTTTTAGATTATGAGAATAAGGAAATACGTTGCCTAAGATCCAATTTCACTTCTTTTATCAGACTATTCTCTACCCTTACAAAACATTCAAAGGCATCAGATAAGGTTCTTCTTCCTATAGATTCAATCATCATAGAGAGTTAGAATTTAAGGCTGTAATATAATATAAGAATGTTGTATCATTTGAGGGTTGAAATATTTATATAATCCTCTCCTAAGTATTCAAAAACATATTATTAAATTTAGTGATAGTTTTCATAAGATACATTTTTATAGTAGTCAAATTATCTAAGATAGATAGGTTATCACCTCTATATTTAAATTAGTTATGTAACTTAATCCATAATTTATCCAAATAAATTATGATATTTATACATATGCTCCTATAATAATTTAATGTTTTTTATTTAAGAGAAGAGGATAGATCTATAATAGTTATATCATCTTCTATAATATGGTTACTTTCACAAAGAATCTAGATCTTTGATATGTTCAATAAAATTAACTTTATTCTCCCTAGTGAAGTAAAACAAAGATTTAAAAGTCTCCATAGTCATAGTATTATATTCTAAAATATTAAGAGGGATTCCATTATTAAATAAAACAAAAGGATGATTTATTTGAGCCATGAAGATTATATGCAAAAGACTTATGCATGGTATAACAAATAACTTATTATGTGGTGGAATAGATTGGGTTATTAACATGGGATAAGTGGGTATTTGTAAAAATATACCTCTCCTTTTCATTTAAATATAATTTCAATAATTTAAAAAGACACTTCTTTCTATCTGAATCTCTTGTTTCAATCCTTCTCATAGGCTATGAATATGGACATTAGATGGCAAGGTACTAGATTTGATTATAGAGTTGATAGGTGATGGTATTCCTACTTAAAAATTAGATAATCTAGGATTATCACCACAATCCTAAACAATATTAAAGTTATGAGGATTTATAAGAAGCTTATAATTATGTCTTATTGGGTATATATGTGAGCTATAATGACTAATAACAATCCCCTTTCTCTCAATATACTATTATACAAAAAATGTCATAAAATAGAGCCTAAATATACTTAGATTAGTGGGTAATGATAGAATATATGAGGACCTAGTAGAGGGTGATCCACACTCAAATTTCAAGAGGATAGATTTCTAAATCCTACACCTATGATACATGGTATGGGTCTCACTAGGCCTTAATATGTAATAATGATAACAAAGGGGTGTGTTAAGGATAAAATCATGATACCACATGCAAGGAAATGATGAACAAGGGTAACCTAGATCCAATATAGTTATAACATACTAAACTAATAATAAATGAAGTGGTGTAATGGTAAACATATGGGCACTCTATACAACCCAAGGTGAAAATGGAAATCCTAAGTAACACTATAACTATACTATCTTATTTAGTATAATACATAACATAAGTAAGGATAAACATCATACATCTACTATAATAATAAGAAAATTATACTTATCTTCTTACTAAATAAATGAAAGAAATTAGGGATAAATATACTTACCTTTGGGTTGACTCATCGATGCATCAATCTCCCCCTTAGATAAGTGGAACTTCACAAGAGATGTTTAAGGTGAAGACCCCAAATGGTAATAGTAATACCTATATATCCTTAGTTGGGCACTCCAAATTCTGGGACACCTCATTGACATAACTCCTCCTATTTATCTTTAAAGACCTTTAGCAAGATTAAGCTTCTAAGAATAAAACCTTTTATGTCTAACTCATATTTTTATTACTTAAGATCATAAATATAAATGCAATCATAGAATATGAATACTTTTATATGTTTTGGAGTGATAATATGACACATATATATGGATTCAAACCTAAAATCAACCCTAAAAACTAAGATGATAGTATCATTCAAGATGATATAATTATGAATGATGTCAACTGACATTGAACTATATTAGTGAGGCCAATATTATATAACTGGCATGGACACTTTATTGGTTAGGTTAACATAGTAAATGGAAAGATAGGTGTGAAACAAACTATATTGTCTTGGTCATTCTAGTAAAAATATAGGGTAGCTAGTAAATTTGGATGGAAATTAGATGCATAGGTAAGATGGAAAGAGACTTACAGGAATTCAAACTAATAGTAATAAAGTTTTGAAAAAAATAGTGTATAAAAATATCTTATAAATTACCATGATCTGATCCCAATCCATGTTGGCAAAAGTGTTGTCATTGATGTCAAAGGTAATGATAAAGTAGTGATATCATTGATGTCATGGTATGTTCACTATCATTGATGTCAAAGAAGGCTAAGAAAGGTAAGTGATGTTGATGTATGAATGATTTTGAGTTTGAAGTTGTGCAAGGCAATGCTAGTGCATGTGATAAATAAGTTGAGTCAATTTTTTGACTTTTAGACTGAGCCTAAAGGGTGTGTACTTTATTAAAGGTCTTCATCTAGACCTTATTCTAAGACCCTAGGTAGTCTAATGAGGTATGTTGATTAGGTTTGGATGTGTATGAGCTAAGGTGAGCATTTTTTGAGGTTTTTCATGTTGTTTCTAGTATGTTGATGTTGTTTTAGGTTAAGGAGAGAAGACAAAGTATGTGAACAGTGGTTTGGTGGTCTTCTCATAGACCTTGTGTGGTGTCATGAGCTTGGTAGCCTAATATATTAAGCAGGTTGAGGCTAGGCGGTAGAATTTTGGTAGATATGTAGTATGTCATGAAGGTATATGAAATTTTTTTGAGGTGGTGAGAGCATTTAAAGAGTTTTTAAGTTGGTTTCTTTGTTAAGGTATGGTCTATAGTTCTAGGCCTAGTGTGCAAAGAGAGAGAATGAGACATAATAATGGGTCAAAGATAGTTTCCTATTTATGTAATCTCTTATGAAATTTTTTCAAGGTGAAATATGGTGTTTTAAGTTTGTGTGCCAAGTTTTAGGTCCTATATTAAAGGACAAAGTGTGAAAAAGTGTCATAAGGCTTCCAGGTGTGCTAAAATGAAGGGATGTAAACCTAAGAAGAATTTTGTGATGATAATTGGAAAATGTAGAGTTTTCGTGGGGACCTAATACTTTTTGTTTAGTTGGGTAAGGGTCCTAAGAAACTTTTAGAATCATTTTTTAGAGAAACTAAGCCCTCAGCTTTATGAATGAATGTTAAGAAGGTAAGCAGGTTTTTGTTCTTACAAAACCTCATAATGGAGTGACTAGAAAGATTTGAATGGTTTTAGTATATAATGTATTTTAAATTAAATTTTTATGATTTTATGTTGTAAATGACTCCTCCAGTCACCTCCATGTGGTAGTGGTGTGTCAGGGCAGTGAGTAGAAGGTACAAAAAACTACTTGTTTGTAGAGAATATGATGTTATAGGTAGAGTTGACCAGTTAAACATGTTAAATTTGAGGGATATTAAAGGTAAATAATTTTTATTGATGTAAATGGATTTATTTTTATGATTTACATTCACTTTTTCAATCATTTTGATCAAATAAATTATTTTATCACTAAACCTGCAAAGAGTGAAAACAATGATAAAAAGCCAAACAATGTGAAAAAGAGTTTGGGGAAGAGTTACAAGTGATTAGGGGTGTATCCAATGGTTTTTTATTATTATTTAAATACATAATACTCCTATTCCATTGGCTGATAAGTTTTTAAAATACTCATATACTAGCAAGAAGGTGATCTCAAGTTGGCTTATCTAAGTAAAGGTGAACAGTCAAAGGTTGAGTTCAAAAGTTGATCCATATGTTTCATATTATCTATTATGAATACATGTATTAGTGTTTTAAGTTATATTAATTATGTTTAATAACATTTTAAATTAATTTTTAAGTCAATAATGTGATTTTACAAAAGCTAGGAATCATGTTTACTATGACTGTGTTTTAAGCCTGAGTGACTATTCCAGGTATGGTAAGTGAGATGAAGAGTTTGAAACTCTTTGAAAAAATATTAAATTCATAAAATTATCTTGGATTTGATGTTTTAAATTTAAATTATTCATTTATTATTTATTTAATTTATAAATATATGTTAAGGTGGTAAGATGAGGAAGCCAAAAAGGCTTGGCAGACTATGTTAAAACTATGAGATAAAGACCTGAGAGATTGGTCTATAAGACCAATAAATGATGACATAAAAAGAGAAATAAATATTTAATTTTTATATATAATACTCATAGTACCTATCCATGTGAATTATATATCCTTTAAGCACTCTTACAAGTTCCAAACATGAACATTTACATGACTGTACTTTTAGAGGCTACATGCAGTATGAGTGGTCTTGTAGTAGATAAGGTTTTGGATTCTTGGAGCCTAAGTGAAGGTGTAAAATGGAAATGGATAAGTTAATAAATTATTGTATCATATATTAATTTAATTTTTTTATTGTATCTTATGATATAATTTATTGTATACTTCTATTTTGTAAGACAATTTTTTCTATGTTTTTAGGCATAATGGCAAGTAGACTAAATGACTTGGTTCAAGTGATGATTTGAAATTATAGGTGTTATGGATCCATGTAGGAGTGACAAATTATCTATTTTAGATTTTTTATATTTTTATCAATAATTTTTTAAGGATAAAAGTGGTACAAGAAGTTCAAGTTGTAATGTATGCATGGATAGACCTAAATTGCTTTAAATCTCATTAAGGCCTAATTGAGCTTTGGGGCTAAAGAGGTATGACCGACCTATGGAGTGGATTTTCTCACCCATGTAACGTATGTTTTGACCTATTAAAATTATAGAACATCTTGGAACATCATAGAGACAAGTTCAAATCGGTGTGTTAAATCATTTATTGTAGTTACCTAAAAAGTCAACTATGGTCAAAAGAGGTTATGGGAGTGAGGTCTTATGTGCCATGAAGTAACCCTAGAATTTTAGTGTCATAAGGTGTTGTATATCTCAAGTTTCAAGATATCTAAGTTGGCTTACAGTTAGATGATGGTCTAAAAGACGTCAAGATAAATCTCCAGGAAATAATCATTGTAGGTTCAAAAATATGACCATTGTATTCCAAATTTGAATTGATTATGCAGTGTTATAGAGATCTAAGAGCAAATATTGGGTTATATAATCAAGATTTTGATCAAAACAAGATGGTGTAAAAATAAAATATTAAGTAAACTCCATGGTGAATATCATCAAAAAATTTAGAGTCTTGAAAATCCATTCAGGTGCATTTATTACATGTGTAAATTGACTTTTGGATGTCTTGGTTTTGTCTTATGAACATGGGAAAAGTATATGTGGATTAGAAATTGTTGAATGATCCTATAATGATGTTATAAATGTTAGATCCTATCCTTAGCTCATTATTTTTCTTTCTTATGTAATAAAAGAGATTTGATAATTTGGTTTTATGTAATAAATTCATCTTATAAGTTGATTGTGTGTGGAGGTCTCTGTTGTTGGTAGACAAGGAGTTTTTGGTAAGTTGGTTGCTATCCTCAGGTACTCAAGAAGATAGTTATAAGTGATTGGAGATGTTATTTATGTTTTGAATCTTATGTAGGTCCCTTGTGAGTGATAAAATTGTTCTTAAGATTGAAGATCTAGGTCAAGAGGTGAAAGGCAATGTTTTGATGGTTTCAAGATGAATTGAGATTGTAAACCCTAAGAGTGTTCTTATAAGGTAAATAATTCATTCTTGGCCTTTTTAATTCAATACTTATCAAAGAGGTGGAGTTCAATGTTTATTTTTGAATACATTATCATTTTCAGTTTTCATATCAAGGATCTGAGTGTGTATTTGAAGGTTGAAGAATGTCGTTTCATGAGTTACTTCATTGTGTTGAGAGATCCATTGATATCTTGATGACTTCATTGGGTCATATATGAGTGTGTTGGCATGATTTTTAAAGGACATGAAGATCTTCAATGAATTGAAGAGTGACAATGACTAGAGTATGACACATTTTTTGAGTTTCTTAAGTAGGGTTTTATGTGTGCATATAGAGTTGATTCTTTAAATGAATTTGAAGAATATCTTAAAGGTATAGTGTAATGTATGATCATGGAGATTACTTTTAGGTAATAGATGATCAAATAATTTTATTTAGTCCTTGTTTTATTATTTTAAGGATTTAAATTATGTCAAAATAATGCTACAATTTATAAGGTCTCATAGACCTAGTATGATTGAATATCATTCAAAGAGATGGTTTGAGCCATGATGAAAAACAAAAGTACAAATAGTAACTAGCCTAGTATATGTTAATGATGTGTTGAGAAAAATTGAAATAATATCATGATCATATAGGGATAATTGCTACACCTTAACTAAGAAGTTATCTAATTTAGTAGAGTTTAGCCTAAGGACCAAGGACCAAGAGGCAAAGAACAATGCCTAAAAAGTTGTATGCAGACTCAGTTGTTGAGATGTCCTATTTGAAGGTAAGAAAATGAGTTTTGTATCTATATATTTGTAGTTTCTAGATGAACCATGGAGTTAGGGGGAGCTAACTCAGATAGTTTGAGAGGCTTGAAGATCTATGCATGATGTGAGGTGGAGCATATGTGAGATGTTCCAGTCATGATGGAGATATGGAGAAGTTTTCTATAGATGTGAAATAAATAAGTTTGTATGATGACTTGATCAAACCAATTCATGTGTTTTAACAATGTATTGAATATTCATGCATGAATAAAGAGGAAGCTTTATAAGTGGTCAGGTCTCAGGATCAGAGGACTATGTAGATGAACCTAAGAGGAGTATATATCTAATTTGTCATTAATGATAAAGGGGGATAAGGATAAGAAGATGTTACCACCAATTACAAAGGGGTAAATTTTTGGTTAAAGTGTTGCCATTAATGTCAAAGGTAATGACAAAGTGGTGATATTATTGATGTCATGGTATGTTTAGTATCATTGATGTCAAAGAAGGCTAAGCAAGGTAAGTGATGTTGATGTATGAATGAGTTTGAGCTTGAATTTATGCAAATAAGTGTTGGTACAAGTGATAAATAATTTGAGTCAATTTCTTGACTCTTAGATTCAGCCTAAGGGTGTGTACTTTATTGAAGGTCTTTATCTAAACCTTATTCTAAGACCCTAAGTAGCCTAATGAAGCATGTTGATCAGGTTTGGATGCATATGAGCTAAGGTGAGCATATTTTTAGGTTTGTCATGTTTTTTCTAGCATGTTGATGTTGTTTTAGGTCAAAGAGAGAAGATAAAGTGTGTGAACAATGGTCTAGAAGTCTTCTCATAGACCTTGTATGGTGGCATAGGCTTGGTAGCCTAGTATGTTGAGTAGGTTGAGGCTAGGGAGTATAAGTTTGGAAGATATGGAGCATGTAATGAAGTTATATAACATGTTCATGAGGTGGTGAGAGTATTAAAATAGGTTTTAATGTGGCTTCTTGGTCAAGGTAAGGTCTATAGTTCTAGGCCTAATATGCAAAGAGAGAGAACTAATATGGGGTCAAAGTTAGTTTATTGTTTATGTAATCTTATTTGAAAGTTTTCCAGGGTGATAGAGGGTGTTTCAAGTTTTTTTTCCAAGTTTAAAGACCTAGCTTTAAGGACAAAGTGTTAAAAAGTATCCTAAGGCTTCTAAGTGTGTCAAAATGAAGGGATGTAAACCCTAGGAGAATTTTGTGATGCTCATTAGAAAGTGTAAAGTTTACATGGGGATTTGAGACTTTTTTAATAGTTGTATAAGTGTCCTAATAAACTTCTTAAATAATTTTGAAGAGAAACCAAACCCTTAGCTTTATGAATGAATGTTAAGAAGGTAAGGAGGTTTTTATGCTTATAAACCCTCATAATGGAGTGATTAGAAATATGTGAATGGTTTTGATTTATAATGGATTTTAAAGTCAATTTTGATGATTTTATGTTGTATAGGACTCCTCTAGGCACCTCCAAGTGACAATGGTGTGTCAGGGCAGTGATTAGAAGGTACAAAAAATTGCGTGTTTCTAGATAATTTGATGTTAAAAGTAGAGTTAACTAAGTCAACACATGAAATTTGATGGAGCTTAAAGTAAAATACTTTTTATTTAGGTACATGGAGTTATTTTTATTATTTAAATTCATTGTGTTAATCATTTTGATCAAATAAATTGTTCTATCGCTAAATCTGCAAAGAGTGAAAATAATGAGAAAAAGCCAAACAATGTGAAAAAGAGTTTAGGGAAGAGTTCCAGATGAGTAGGGAGGTATCCAGTGGTTTTTTATCTTATTTAAATACTTATTCCTAATATTCCCTTTGTTGATAAGTTTTTAAAATACTCATACACTAGCAATAAGGTGCTCTCAAGTTGACTTGTCTAAGTAAAGGTAAACAGTGAAAGGTTGAGTTCAGAAGTAGATCTATATGTTTTATATTTTATATTATAGATCCATGTATTAGTGTTTTAATTTTTTATAAGTATTCTTAATAAACTTGTAAATTCATTTATAAATCAATAATGTGATTCTACAAATTTTAGGAATCATGTTCACTATGACTATGTTTAAAGCCTAAGTGACTATTCCAAGTATGGTAAATGAGATGAAGAGCTTGAGACTCTTTGACAAGAGTAAATGTATAAAATTATCTTTTAGTTTATTTTTTTAATTTAAATTATCCATTCATTATTTATTTAAGGTATAAATATAGGTTAAGGTGGTAAGATGAGGAAGCCAAAATGGCTTGGAAGATTATGTTAAAACTATGAGATAGAGACCTGAGAGATTGGTCTATAAGACCAATAAATGATGATAGAAAAAGAGAAATAATATTTAATGTTGATATAGAAGACTAATAGTACCTATCAGTGTGAATTATATACATTTTAATCACTCTTATAAGTTCCAAACATGAACATTTATATGATTGTACTTTTAGAGGCTATAGGTAGTCTAAGTGGTCTTATTGTAGATTA
Organism: Torreya grandis; assembly: GCA_037957365.1. Classification (NCBI taxonomy): domain Eukaryota; kingdom Viridiplantae; phylum Streptophyta; class Pinopsida; order Cupressales; family Taxaceae; genus Torreya; species Torreya grandis. The sequence goes on along the minus strand of JARHVA010006193.1, from coordinate 615,422 downwards.
TGTTTTGGATTCTTGGAGCCTAAGTGAATGTTTCTAATGTACATGAATAAGTTAATAAATTAATTTAGGATATGTTTATGCAATTTTTTTAGTGTATTATTTTATAAAAGTGATTGTATACTTATGTTTTGTAAGATATATTTTTTTGTGTTTTTAGGCCTAATGTTGAGTAGACTAAATGACTTGGTTCAAGTGATGATTTGAAGTTCCAGGTGGTATGTACCCATGTTGGAGTGATAAATGATATATTTTATGTGTTTTATATTTGTCTCAATAATTTTTTAATGATAAAAGTGGTTCAAGAAGTCCAAGTTGTAACATATGAATGGATAGACCTAAATTGTTTTAGGTCTCATTAAGGCCTAATTGAGCTTTGGGGCTAAAGAGGTATGACCAACCTATGGAGTGGATTTTCTCACACATTTAATGTATGCTTGGACATATTAAAATAATAAAACAATCATGATAAGTATCTTGGCCAACCAAGATAGGTTAGATGAAGAGTGCGGTATAAAGCAAAGGCCTAATTAGCCTATTTGGACTAGTTGAATATAAGTGGACTTAAGCAAAGGAGAGATACTTTGAAATATAATGAGTAGGTAATTGAGTAACATAAAAGGGTGAATAATATAATTCATGAATATCATATCGATTTTATGGACACACAGGTCATTAGACTTAATGAGCCTAGAGGAGTCATATTGAGTGAAGGAGCCTAAGTGGCTTGTATGAGGTAGAGAGGTAGGTTTACAGGTATTAGAACAAGATAAGTCCATAATCAGGTGTGAAATACATTATATCATAGGTGGAGATTATTTTAGAGGTGATTTAGTTGGTTCTTGATCTTATACGGGCTATAGCCTCCTTGCTAGTTGGTGTTAGCTAAAGGTCAAGTGGGTGCTTGAATAAATTGAGGGGTGGGTTCTCCTTGATCAGTTGGTGATGGCCTAAATTTAATCTTGTCATTATATTATCATATTTCATTTGATTTTTTTAGTGGGTTTTATCCCCCAAGAGGGTTTCCCACATAATCTCTTGTGTTATCTTGTAATGTGCTCTTATGGTTGTTTCTCTATGTATTGTTTGATCTTATGTGAATGTATAATTCATGGGATGGTAAATGAAATTTAATATGAATTATTTTATATTTATTCACCCCCCCCCCCTCATATTATCTACTTACAACACCCCATTACTTGTGCAGTTAAAGATATTGATGTGTCAATAAGCCCCTATAAGAGAAGCCATCAGTAATGTGATAAGGTAAAAAATATCAAGTGTGTACATTGATCATGCCAAAAATTGATGATGTTTTGATGTGTAAAATTATAATTTTTCAAAGATAATATTCACAACATGGAAATATCTATTTTTGTGGGACTAATCATTTAGAGAAACCTCTAAATAAACTAATTTTTAACCTAGTCTAGTACATGAAATAAAATATTGTTATGATAATGGAATATAGAAGAAAAAAACTAAAATTGAAATAAGGTTATGTACATTAAAATATTAGATTTATTCCCTCTTTATACAAACATGGAGCTACTTAAACATGAAATATAGTTAAATAAACATAATAAAAATGATAGAACGTAAAAGGTAAGATCAAATTTATTTAAAATTGGAGAAACAAAATGGGACTAGTGCCATCAATGGTTAAATTATAATTACTTCTATTAATTTAAAGATATATCACATGTATAACATTATGTTTCTTCAAAAATATTGATAAAATGTTTACATGATGATAAATAGAGGCTAAGATACTAAATTACAATAATTTAGGGACTTAATCCAAAGAATAACATTTTCTCAAAAAATTGCATTACATTTATTAATTATGCTTCTAAAGGAAACCCAAGATAGGTAGGTGAATATGTTAATATTAGATATAATGGAGGGAATTAGTTGTAACCTTTGCATGCATTATTTTTTCAAATTAATATTTTTTGTGGAGGCAAACTCTGCTCTATGGGGATTAATAGTAGAAAATGATATGAATTTATCTCATTTTTACATTGAAGGGGACTCTCTTAATATCATAAACTACCCCCTAAATAATAACCCCATAATTGGTCTATTAAAAACATTCTCACAAATGCATCAGAGACTCTACAAACCTTCAAGGAGATTTCTATTAGTCATATTTATAGAGAAGGAAATAATGTTGTTGGTTGGTTTGTAAATAAAGGTGTTTCTATATCAAGGTTTGAAAATGTGGGGGATATTTAAGACCTACCCCTTTTCATAATTTATTTGGTTAATGAATAAGCTAATAATTAATCCCTTTCCTTCAGTCCTTAGACTTTGGCTCTCATTTTTTATTACTTTTAGTCCTTTAATTATAATTTTATTAAATTGCAATCCTTTCTCTTTTCACCCTATCTGGAGAGGCTATGTAAGTCATAATATTTTTGTCTCTCCTTTTCTTCTCAAAGCCTCTTCTTGTAACCTATTTTATGCACTCATTATGATCATTAGTGGGGTTAAGTCTTATATTATTCCTGATTCAATCTGTATTATGCCTTTTATCTTTATTGTCATTATTTTTTACCTTAGTATCTTAGATAATACCTTTCAATTTTCTAGGTGTGATCATGAAAAGGATTTAATATGTCAAATCATTTTCAAGAGAAGCATCAAATCATTTCATAAAAATGAAATCAATTGGTGTAAATACTTTGATATTGACATGTAGTGGGTAGTACTCATTAAATACATAAAACTAAAAGTATTTGGGATAAATTGATTGAATTCTATGGAATAGATAAGAAGAGAAAATAGATTAAAAGATTAAAGATCTCATGAGAATATTCATTCCACCTTTCATATGGGATCTGATAGAGTCAGAACCAAATCAAATTCCTATCATGGTGTGAAACAAAATCACACCATCTGGCATATTTTAAGACAAGGAGAGTTAATTAACTTCATGGATTATATTTTAGGTTTTGATCATGTTTTATCTACTGATTTTTAAAAATCCTTGTAAGGATGGTGAATTTGAGAGGTGTTATAATCAAGATTTTTTAAGAAAGCATCACCTGAGTTTCAAGCCTTCCCATGGAAGGGTTAAGGTTTTATAAATCTAAAATGTCCAAGGAAGATGATATTAAAAGTTTATAAAAGGGTAAGGATAAGTTAACAAAGTGCCAAGCACAATACCTTAAATGATCCCTACCAAGCCCATGGAGTGATATTCCACTTCAAATTATGAGATATGTAATGTTATAAGGTATATTTTTATTTGCCTATTCTTGCCACTTTACCATTTTGAATCACTTCAAACACAGAAAAATGGATAGTCTACCTTTTATCTTATTGATTTCCTTGGATAATTATGTTGTTAATATTTATTTTGAGAACTATGTCATTAACATTATTAGTCAAATCATTTCTAAAACAATCTCCTTCATTCAACCAATGAGTTCTCAATCTCCCACATTTACCAGGAGGGAAACATAGTTGTTGATGCACTCATAAAAATGAGAGTCTTCATCCCTAATTTTCAATGTGGATAGGACCCTCTAATACCTCCCCCCTCATATCTATACCTTAATCACTAATGATTTGCACTTTCAAACTTTTCAAGTTAGTAGTGGAGACACACTATGAAAGATGATCATGTCTAAGCAAAGTTTGAGTCACACTATGTATCATAATTATGACATTAAATTTAAATCCATTGATGAAGTACATCATTTTAAAAATATTCATAGTAATGGTTGTTGGATGAAATAAAACAAAAGAAATATGAACTTTTATTCAGCTCTCTACAACTTTCAGCATTTAAGTTGAAGGAAAAATAGAATTATGAGGGAGATAGGGATCAATGTGAACCCATTTATTATGAAAATGTCTAGTCGAACTATAAATTCTATAAAAATATTAAAAATGGAGGACTCACTAAATTTATTCCTTGAATCAAAGGTCATGATGAACTATTGGCAACAGATTTCATTGTAAGCTTAAAATAGTGCCAAGTTACCTTCAGGGGTATTAGGGTGGATATCATAAAAGAGATTATCAGGGATGTCATTGGAATGTCAAATGAAGGAACTAAGGCCTTCAAGGATAAAAGGTGGAAGTATGAACTTCTTCAAGCATTATTCAAGATGGATTCCATGTTTTAAATTGACAAAAAGGGATTTCCTACGAATGACCTTGAGGCGATGGTCAAACATATGCCTATAGGTAATGCTTTATCTAACCCTAGAAGGAAAGTTTAAAAAAAAATCGTGCATCATTTATTGATGTTAAATAATTAAAAATGTATTCATATAATCCTACCATACTACCTTCTTATCTTGTTGGAATCCTATGTTCTATCCTTCAAAGACAAACCCTCTTCTAATTTAATCTACCAAGGGATGATTTTCCTACTTACCAAAAGAGGGACACCTATGAGTAACCTTGAGATTAATATTGAGGATAGAAACAAGGATAATATATTTGGGGAGGCTAAGGATAAATTGGTTGATGATAGGAATGATGAATCTTTTCCTTCCCCCTACCTAGTTTACCCTTAGGTGGTCGGGAAGAAGGAAAAAAGGAAATCTCATGACTCTCTTCCCCTAGAGAAGAGTATGGGAAAGAAGGTAAGAATGAGTCTTGATTTATATTGAGGTATTGAAAACCATAATTTTTAAATATATGAAATGAAATCAATTGAAGTCTAGGAGAAGGATGAAGACAATTCAACACATTTTTTGGAGGGGTTTAGGTATAAACTGGTTGAATTTCTAGATAATCTATAGAAAATGGGAAGATAGTTGGTACCACTAATGGAATAATGGAAAAAACTCAAGTAGGAAGTGTGAAAAATGAGAGAAGGTATGGGTCACATGAATATGGCATAAGGAAGTAGACTGAAGCCAGAGGGAACCCCAAACAGGAGAGGTAATGACATCCTCATCCTCACCCTGGGTAGTTCTAATTCTAAGAATTAAAAAGTGAGAGTTTAAAAGGAAAAAGGTTTGGCAAATCATAAGAAAAACTTGGTGAAATTCCATGGCACTAAAAATAAAGGCATGACTATTAGTACAAAGAAGAAGACTAGAGGCAATAAGAAAGAGGCTCACTCTAAATAAATCTAGCAGGTGTTTTAGTGGTTTGTCTTATTTTTTGGGTCCTATTTTTTTGTTGTAATTTTGCCAATGTTTAACATTTTTTAGGTTTGTGTGGATTGGTTTTACTTTGTCTCCTTTTCTTGGTTTTCTTGATTTTTAAACTGTGGTTTTTAGGTCCTTTTAAAAATTGATATTTACCTATCAAATAAAAAAACATTCAATTGGAGAAAATTGTTCTACCCCTACATCAATCCCTTATCTTCATTTTATACTAAAAATCTAAGTCCTTATTTAATATTCCTAGATTAATATGGTTAGTCTCTATTTTGGACACAAATCCCTCTATCTTCATAAATCCTCCTATAATTGACTTAAGGATTGAGGTTAAGAGGCTTAAATCCATTAATATAAAAATCCCACTTGAAAATTATGGAGCTCCTGATAATAATCTAGTTTTATAAAATGATAAGAGGCCCAAGGAATCTAATAAGTACCACTCAACATTAGAGGTGATTGTGATGAACACACCTAATATTGACACAGTTAGGAACCATTCTTTTAAGCCTTCTCCCATGATCAGTGTTAGCCAAGATAGTGGGTAAACCTAAATTTATAGTAATAATTATGATATTTAAGGTAAAAAAGACCTAAAAATCTTAATAAAACTCTTGATATAACTAAATATCAAGGTCGGTATAAAATAATCTTCCTACAAGAGTTTTAAAGATATAATTATAACCTTAGACAAGGATTTGCATCTCCACCATTACATCATGAAGTGGTTTATGTTTGAAAATTAAATATTGAAAATTGAATTGGAGATGTTTCACCAACATCTTAAAGGACCTCAAGGCCAACCATAAATGGTATTCCCTATAAATAATATTGTTGGTGAATGATAAGATCAATAAGTGAGCTAAATAATGAGATATCTTAGTTGAAAGAAAATAGGGAAAGATGGAGGTTGAAAGTACATCCTTAAAATAAGCTCTAAGGAAAATTCTTCAATTAAGAAAAGTTATTGTCAATAATAGAGAAATAAGAATTACCATGCTCCAAGAAGGATTTAAAAATAGAAAAATTATTCGGGTCGAGACTAGGGTAAGTATGAAATGTAAAAGGTGGGAAAAAGGTAAATCTATAGAGGATGAGGATTTGGACATGGATTTTACTAAAGACCATCTAAATTTGTAGCTGAATAATGCTAGGCTACTAAAAATTTAAGTGTTATAAACTCTCCCCAATGTTTTTATATTTATATATCCTTTGAGGTCTCTTTTTATTATCACAATATTTTATTTTTGTTGGAAGTATGTTTGTTTTTGTGTGTTAGTAATCTCTCAACTTGAAATTTATAATTCCCTATTCTATAGTTTTTTCTTATTGGTTATTGATTTATCTTAGCATTTTTTATTATTATTTTAAAATGGTTTAGGCCCTTTAAAAACCCCATTTTTTACCTCATATCAAAAAAATATCAGCTACCAAGTACAAGGGTAGGATATAATTTTAGTGTGCATGCTCCTTTTATGTCATTACAATCATGCTTATATAGCTTACATATCTCACCAGTCTAAAACTCAATGTATTTACTTCCTCATTAATTTCCAACATGGCCTAGACTAATTCTAAGTATTTTCTTTCATACTTAGTTCGATTGAGTATACCTACTATACCATCTTTATGAGCTTTAAATTCAAATCAGAACCACTCTTCTAAATATAGTAACTATATTTTACTTGAGTGAACATTTTATCTCCTAGTTCTACATATGAGGATATAGTTAGGTGGAGATTTGGTGATCTATCCATCTATTTGATCTTGATTAAAATTTTACACAGTCATCTTCCTTCCACAAACTTTAATAATTTTACAGTCATAGTCATAGAGCTTGTTATAAAAGGTTTTTTATTTGTTTATTAGATGGTTATAAATTATCACTAGGAGGGATGATATAACGTCATGAATCATTTTTATGTGTTGGCATTAATTTCATTTTTTAAATCTTATGTCATTGACCTCAGGATTATCGAACAGTTGGAGATCCCTCCTACAAGATCTTAAAATTCACCTCATGATTTCCATGTAGACTTCTTACTTTTTGACAATTCTTGTAGTTCCCACTTTATAAACCTATTGACCATTTTTCCCCATGCGCCAAAATGGGTCAACCCCCCTATAGTCAAAATCTTGTATAGGGGATTTTTATAATGTCATAGGATATGTTGTGGCTTTGTTTGATGTCTTTTCATATGAAATTTTAAGTGGGTCATGGCCTAGCCTAGTCCTTATGTCTTCTAGTGTCTTAAGAATCATTTTTTTTATCATATATGTAAGTAGAAAAAAAAATTGGTGTTGATAAGGTTAAAGAGTAGGTCTAGAAAAGCCTAAGGTTACACTTGGGAGATATTTCAACTTTTGACCAAGTGATTAGAGCATTTAAATTTCCTTCAAAGGAAGTTTCCACATAAATCCCGTAACAAATGTACAAGGTTTATTTCCTTCAAAAAATTTATTTCGATCTTTTGTCCAAGTGTTAATTATTTTGGGACTTTTGTTTCAGGGTTTTTGGCTAAGTGTCAGGAATTGTTTCAGACATTTTTTTTGAAATAATTTCCCTGAAAGGTCATTTATTTGAAGGGAATTTTCTCAATAAAATGGTCCACTTCAAGATTTATTAAGGATATCTTTCAGAGGAGTTGTCCCAAAATAGAAATCCTGAAGGGCACTTTTCCAAACAAAGTGTCCTAAACAATTTCCCTCAAGGGCATGTTTCTCGAGGAAATGGTCCACTTCAAGGTTTCTAAAGGGTACTTTTTTCTTGAAAAAGGCACTTTTCAAAAGTTCGATGGGTCAATTTCTTGGGCAAGTGTCCTCTATGATTTCTGTGAAGGACCTTTCTATAGTGAGGTGGATCAATTCAAAGTCTTGAAGGACACTTTTCAAGGGCCACTTTTCAGAGGGAAAAGGACAAAGACATGAATATGCCAAGACATTTTGTCTGCAAGAATTATTTAAGGTAAGGCAAAGGCAAATGAATTCCTTCAAAAAAGTTGTTCCAAATAAAGCCACTGCATAAATCCACATGAGCCTCAATTTGATAGTCTACAAGACATCAAATACATCCATGTAGACATCAAATTATAGTCATGTAGACATCAAGTTTAAGCCTTGGGAAGTATTCATTTAAATTCAAATGTCCAAAGGCTTAGTATGGTGCTACCAAGTGGCATGATCTCATGAGCTCACAAATAGATCCAATGGAATGCATGTGACTGATAACAAGATCCTATGGATTAATATGCATTTTTTAGGTGGTATAAATAAGGATAAGGTTGATAATTCAAAGGTATATCTGAGGGGTCATGATTGTTTGCATCTAGAATATCTAATGATATGAGATGATTCAAGGGATCGAGGATTCGAGTCAAGTCTTGACAACTAATTAGAGCAAAGGTCGATAAGTAGTTTTAATGGGGCAAGGTAAGTAAAAGCTATGAAACCAAGCTCGATCATAGTTTAATTAGAGTCAAATCCAAATGTTTTAAAGGATATTACTGGAGTATACATGTAGACTCAAATGGTTTCATCTATAGTACCAAATGCTCAAAAAAGACTGCATCCCTCTTATATGCACATCATGACAAACTAGTAAGGAGTTGTTTAAGATCAAGATAAAGCCTTAATAGATTGATCCAATTTTTATAACTAGATGAATCCCTAAACCTAGTGAGAATGCTTGATTCAACCATTGCAACCACTAAGGAGGATCAAAGAGGGAATATTGTAGTTGTGTAATAGTTGAAAGTGATGGGGATTAATCAAATGGTCTGAAGGAGCATAATTTGTGGAAGTAGTTGTAATTGTGGTTGAAGTATTTTAACCAATTTATTCCCCTTTTGAGTGCCAAAGCCCTTCTCTCTTATGATCATTCTCCTATAAATATAGCCCTTGAGATATTGTAAGAAAAACCACATCATATATGGTGAAGCCCTACTCGATTGATTTTATATTCTACTTTTGAACATTAATAAGGTTTTTTTTAATTTTTAAATAATTTTATAAGTCTACAAGTTATGTATGGTGATGAGAAGTGATAACTCTTTATCATTCCTTCCCTTATCCTTTCATGTCTGAGTAAGAGTTCTTAATCTAACAAATCATATAGAATATAGTCTAGTGTGTAAACATTTTCAAGTGTACAATGTCCTTTAAGTGTGAAATATTCCCTCTTGTTCATTTACCTTGTGTTTCTTCTCACATATTACCTCTATATATAAATACTCATATTAGAATCTATTAAAACTTAGAGACTAGTCTATATTTTTTGTTTCAGTGTGGTATAAATATGATGTTCATGTGGGAGACATTATCAATGCATCACCTCCTTTATATTAGGTTTATTTCATGAAAATTCTAACTCTTTTCCCATAAAATATCATTATCATAGATTAAATCACTTAAAGATACATTTAGGGAACTATCCCTTAAAATCTAGAGGCTCACTTCCATTATAGGTATACCCACATACCTGAAAGTATTCCCATGTTGCCAAAATATAGAAGAGGATTGAATACCCTCTTCTAGGGTATAAGATTTGGTGACAATAGTTATAGTATGCCTATTAGGACCCATTTTCTTTAAGATAACTTGTCAAGGTGAATGTTGGTCTTGACAAACACCAGATGTAAACTGGTGTGCTACTTAGAATTTGGTGACTCCTCAAAGTAAATCTAGTTTCATACCATTTTTTGGTTATAAATTTCCCATATAATTCATGGTATTCACTAGTTCATCCTCTACTAGAACATTTTATCCTATTAATCCACCCATTTAGCCTAAGATCCCTCTTATAATTTAGTATCAATAGCCTAATCTACCCTTTGAAGAATGAGTAGATTTTACTAGAGAGGAAGAAGAAGAAGAGGCTAAAGAAGTGGAATATATTGAAGAATAAAACATGGCTAGACCTTATGGTTTCCCTACCTTCAATATCGATAACCCCATTCAAATTCATGCATATGATGTCATCCCTCCCAATGCCACAAAAGGTATGCCCACATTTAATGGTGTGAGTCATATCAAACCTAATGAACACATTAGATATGTTTATAACTTTTTTAGTTTTCATATTATTATCTAAGACAACATTACCACCAGGCTCCTTATAATGTCCCTTAAAGGGAAGGCTCTTTATTGGTATAAGACTCTATAAGGTGGATGCATCTCAACATGGGATGAGTTTGGAGTATTGTTGACTTCCAAATTTGGGAATGAAAGTGACCATGCTTATCTCATACATCATCTCAACATGATAAAGAGGGGACCTAAATAAATTATGCATGACTTCAATGAAAGGTTTTAAAAGAATTGGCATAGGTTGCCTCCCCTATGAGGCCACCTGCTAGTTTTGTGTTCCCTACTTACTTAACATCCATTGGGACTAAAATCATAGTTATGCTTGAATCTATGGGAGGATCCACCCTCCTTGAAGCATATGAACTCTCTATCAAAGCTAATAATAATCTCATCCAAGCTAGAATATTATCACCTAATGTGTCTATGCCTCTATTAGCTCATGCTTCTATTTATGATTTAAATGTGGCTCAAACTCCTGACGTCAATACCAAGCCTAGAGTTGCTCCTAAAAAGGAGGATAATGTCATGGACAAAGATGCATAAATTCAAAAGATAAGATTTATTCTTAGATAATCTAATGTGCAACAAGGTACTTATTATAACCCTTACCCTTATTATTAATAGTATGGTCAACAATATGGAAGAGGGAGAGGTCAATGGTAGCCTAAGCCTAATAGTCCTACTAATACATACAATCCTAGCTCTACCACCAATGTAAAGGAGATGGTACCATGTCATAGCAATTTGGTATAGGGAGAAGATTAAAAGTAAGACCAATTCATGGATGATAATAAAAATAGAGATCAAGCTCTAGTGTCTCAAGGGGTAGCTACCCCCTCATATCAAATGAATATGAGGTGATGATGCAATCTAATGAATGTTGGCAACCTCAAGGAGAGATCTTCACCAATTTTCTGGTTAAGGGTACTTTTGTGCTAAACCAAGGGGCCTTCATTGTAGACAATAAAAGGGAAAAGAAGATGGATTTTGAAAATGGTATAATCATACCTACAATCTCATCCAACCACCTTATACGAAAACAAGATGTGATTTTGAGTGTGACAATTCCAAAGGCTTTTATGATGGCTCCAAAGGCTTCTATACCTCCAACAATACAGAATGTGGTAGGGTCTATTTAAATTGCCTCTATTTTTAAAGTTATAAGAAATTATTTAGCTCTAATGACATAATAAAATGTGATTACTAATAATCTAAACATAGTATATTCCATGAAGAGTGCCAAAACATCTATCTCCTTGTAGGATATCCTTCATATGCCTAGCCAAAATAATTGTTACAGAAGCAATTGTCCACGATTCCTACTAGTCCTTCATCCTTGAATTAAATTCATGAGCATGTTTATATTTAAAATTCTCCTAGTACCATTGTGGAACCATCCACTAGGGCTAATAAGCCTCCACCATTCTATCTCACTCTCATAGTAGGTGACAAGCTGGTCTATAATTACATAGTGGATAGTGGAGCTTCAACTTTGGTCATGCCCAAGGTAGTAGTTGACAAATTGGGCTTGAATTATTAGACTCATATTAAAGGAGTTATCCAAATAGATGGTACCCATACCAAAACCATAGGAAGGATAAAAAACCTTGAAGGTTTTCCTACATGACTACCTTAGCTTTCCTATCTTGCAAGACATAGATGTTGTTGATCTCCTAGCCCACTTTGCACTCTACCTATCAAAGGACTTTACTACCAAGATTGATGGATATATTTCAGATAATTTTAACTTCTTAGCCTTCAAGATTATTTATGGGACCAAGGTGAAAATTAGGACACAACCTTTTGCAAGGTTTCATATCAAACCTTACATCAAGACAAGTTCTAATTTTAACTATGTTATTCATGAAGAAAAGGACACTATTCAAGATGATGGCACCTATTCCAAGATTAAGGGCATTGTATATTTTTTTCTTGATTAATATGGTACTAATAATTATTAGTAGGATCCTTATTCTCTCATTAAGGTAATCTCTTAGGACATATTATTTCCAAGAATGGTCTAACTATCGATCCTAAGAGAATAGAGGCTATCCTAGGTTTAGCATTGCCCTTACATAAGAAAGGTCTTCAAATTTTCTTGGGAAAAATAAATTTTGTAAGAATATTCATACCTGGTTTTGCATCTTTAATAAAACCTATAGTTATGCTCAAGAAGAACCAGGGTTGCTCTTGGACCAAAAAGGGTAAAAGCAGTTTTGAAGCCATCAAGAAAGCAATTGTAGAAGCTCCTACCCTTGTGAATCTTGATTTTACTAAAGACTTCATGTTGTATTCATTTACTAACATTGATACTATCTCATCCATACTAATGTAGAAGACTAATGAGGGCACATAGCAACCAATTACATTCTTTAGTCAAGGTTTAGAAGAATATGAAGCCAAATATACCTTTGTGGAGAAGCAGGTCCTCACTGTTATAAGAGGACTAAATCAATTCAAACATATGGTGTCAAATAACAAGATTCATATCATGGTCTCTCACCCTAGCACCAAAGAATTTATTTTGAGTAAGGATCTCAATGAAAAGAGGGCGGGGTGGATCACTAAAGTGATGGAGTATGATCTTGCTATCGAAGTGACAAAACTAGTAAGGGGTAAGTGCGTCTATCAGCATATAACTTTAGATATTCATGAATCAAAAGAGGAAGTTCTAGTCAATCATGAGTGTCCCTAACCAACTGGTCTATTACCTCTAGAGAATTGGACATGAGACATGATCATATTTCTCTAAAATGGTGAGTATCATAGTAATATGAATAGATCATCAAGGAGGTATTTTAGATTGCAATCTATACCTTTTTGTCTTATGGATGACATGTTGTTTAGGAGAGACATAAATGATGTGTTATTGAGATGTATTGATACTGACTAGTTTGGAATGTTGCTTAATAAGTTCTATGATGGGATAGCAGGAGGCCATTTCTCTCCAAGGACCACAACCACCAAGATCATGAGGGTTGGCTATTACTAGCCTAGCCTCTTTAAGGATTACCATGATTGGGTGAGAAGGTGTGGATAATGTATCTTCTTTATAGGAAATTAGAAGCTTACAACTCTTCCTTTGAAGCCTATCCAAGTGGACCAACCTTTCATGTATGGGGTCTTGACTTCATTGGCATGATAAACCCCCCATCAAGTGTTGGTCACAAATGGATACGCATGGTAACTAACTATTTTACTAGATAGGTTGAGGTAGTATCATTGAAGGAGGATCATGAGAGTACCATCTTGGATTTTTATGAGAGCATTATAATGAGTTTTGGCACCCCTTATACTATTATTTTAGATAATGATCTTGCTTTTATGGGTGCTAAAATCACTGACTGGACAAATAATAATGGCATATTCTTGAGCACTTCATCTAACTATTACCCTCAAGGTAATGGGTTGGTTGAATATAACAATAAGAACCTAATTATAATCATTAAGAGAACCTTAGAACATAACCAAATATCTTGGCACACTAAACTAAATACAACCTTATGGGCTGATAGGATAACTCCCAAGAAGTCAATATGTAATTCTCCTTTTGTGCTTGTATATGGAAGGGAAGATAAGTTGTCTATATCTCAAGAGTTGTTAGCCTTGGAATTAGCACACCAACTAGAGTTTCTTGAGAACACTCTCATGGAAGTGAGATTGATAGAACTAATGGAGTTACAAGAGACTAGAGGTAAGGCTCATCAAGCCATGGAACATCACCAGGTACTAATGAAGAGGTCTTTTGACAAGAAAGAAACTCCAAGATCATTTTAAGAAGATGGCATAGTCTTGAAATGGGATGAAGATAGAGAAAAGTTGAGCAGGCATATTAAGTTTGATACCCTATGGAGTGGACTATATATCATCACCAAGTGTAAGCAAAACAACTCCTTTCAATTAGCAAGGATGAATGGAGAAGAATTGCCTATCCTAGTGAATGAGATACACTTAAAACCTACCATTGAGAGTTTAGGGTATGTCTTGTAAATATTAGGTTAAGTGTGTGTTTCTTTTATTGTTTTATTGTGTCCCAATAAGTGCTTTAAAGCACAGAGTGTTTTGCTTAGTTCCTTGCTTTATGTTTTGTTCTTATTTTTTTATGTTGTATATATTATTCATAATCAGTTTATATTTCCAACCTGTATACTTGTGATTCCATAGCCCAATAGACAAGATTAGACAATTGGTTAGGGCATATCAAGCATACCACCCTTGGGAAATCACCAAAGATGTTGACCATATTTTCCCACCTGTCAAAATGGGTCAACTCCCCTATAGTCAAATTCTTGTATAGGGATTTTTATAATGTCATAGGATATGTTGTGGCTTTGTTTGATGTCATTTCATATGCCATTTTAAGGAGGTCATAGTTTATCCTAATCCTTGTGTCTTATGGTTTCTTAAGAATCATTTTTGATCATATATGTAAGTAGTAAATTTTCATGGTATTGCATAGTTGCAAGAGCAGGTCTAGAAAATTCTAAGGTTACACTTGAGAGATATTTCAACTTTTGGCTAAGTGATTGGAGCATTCAGATTTCCTTTAGAAGAAGTCTCCACACAAATCCCATAACAAATGTACAAGTGTTATTTCCTTTAGAAACCTTGTTTTGGTATTTTGGCCAAGTGTTAATTCTTTTAGGACTTTTGTTTCAAGGTTTTTGGCTAAGTGTCAAGAATTCTTTTGGATATTTTATCCAAAATAATTTCCCTACAAGGTCATTTCTTCAAAGGGCACTTTCTTAGGAAAATGGTCCACTTCAAGAATTCTAAAGGATATCTGTCAAAGGAGTTGACCCAAAATATAAATCTTAAAGGGTACTTTTCCAAACAAAGTATCCCAAATAATTTCCCCGAAGGGCACTTCTCTCAGAAAATGGTCCACTTTAAGGTTTCCAAAGGGTACTTTTATTTTGAAAAGGGCACTTTTCAAAAGTCCAAAGGGTCAGTTTCTTAGGCAAGTGTCCTCCACATTTTCTTTGAAGGACCTTTCTATAGAGAGGTGGACCAAGTCAAAGTCCTAAAGCACACTTTTCAAGGGGCACTTTTCAAAGGGCAAAGGACCAAGACATGAATACGCTTAGATATTTTGTCCACAAGAATTGTTCAGGGCAAGGATAAGGCAAATGAATTCCTTTAAAAAAGGTGTTCCAAATAAATACACTGTATAAATCCACATTATCCTAAATTTTATGATATATAGGACAT
>JARHVA010006192.1:975000-977322 GCA_037957365.1 Torreya grandis | reverse complement strand
GTCCAAGTTTATGGGACATATAGTGTCCAAGGATGGTGTCATGATTGACCTTGAAAGGGAAGAAACCATTGAAAAAGTGCCCATCCAATATTCCAAGAAGGGAATTCAGTCCTTCTTTGGACAAATTAATTTCATAAGGAGGTTTGTGCCCAATTTTGTAGAGATTACTTTGCCTATCACTATACACTATCATAATGCAGATGGAAATTTAGATGCAACATGCTTCATATGTCCAACCAAAAATTAATCCTTACTAAACATCATAAATAAATTTAGTAGGAAAAAAATTGAATTTCAATGCTTGTTGGACCATATACTTGTAGGAAAATTATTAAAAAAAATTGACCAACATCCACCTTCACTTTCTCCCACCCACCCTCAATGGTAGAAGAAAAAAACCTATTGATTGCAAAAAATTAAAAACCAATCTTTACCAACATCAAGAGGAAACACACTAATGTACACAAATTCACATATGAAATTCCTGATCACATGTTTACATGAAAAAAATAAATGAATATATATTATGCTCATAACGAAAAGAGAAATAAAATATTCCATCTAATTTTATTAGATAATTATGGTGGAATCCTCCATCATAATTTGAAAAAAACATTAAGATTCAAAAAATACTTTTAAAAACTTTTCATCAACTGTTTAAAACAACATCTCTTTTACATAACATAATTTTATGAGAGGTTATTGTGGAAACTTGTTTACAATCAAGCATACTAAATTTATTTAATATGTCCTTTCCAAAATTTGTTTGGAGAATTAATATTTCATCCTTACATTGATGAACCTCCATACATAGGAGGTATTATATTAAAACTAAATTTTTAATTTCAAATTCACTCATCATAAAATTTTAATTTCATCCTTCAGCTTATAATTATTCCCCATATACAATAAATTATCAACACCAATTTTACAATAGGGATATTATTATCTTCTTAATTGATGTAAATATTAAGCTCACATTCCATGCTCTTGGTACTTGTTTCAAGCCATACAAAATTTTATTCAACTTACACACTTGGCATTATTTACCCAAGATATTATAAAATTTGGTCATTGTCTTATATAGATTTCTTCAAATTAATATCTATTTAAGAAGGCAATTTTCACATCCATGTTCTGTATGTTCCATTTATTTTGAGATTCCTATGAAATGAAAATTCTAGTGGTATCTTTTAATTACACTAGTCAAAAATTTTGTTCATAGTATATTCCAGATCTTTAAGTGAACTTTTTATCATCTAGACATGCTTTGAATCTTTTAACACTACCATCACTTTTGTACTTGGTCTTTTAGACACATTTAGTACCAATAAAATTATTGTCATTTGGAAGTTATGTAAGCTCCTAATTATCATTCCTAGAATTGGAATATATTTATTATTCAATTTATTCCATGAAAATATCATTAGTACATGCACATTCAAAACATGATTGTTCAAAGTCAGCTTGTGTAAATAAAACACAATTAACTGTTTCAACCATTGGAATTTTTCATGTTATTAGATTATTGTAATTTGATAAATTTATTATGTTTTAAATCAAAGAATACTTTTTTTTTCACTCCCTTTAACTATGATGCATGTCTATGTTCAATTATTATAGTGAAACAACCATGTTTTACATATGAAGACTTGATTGTTTAGTCTCAGAAAAAAGTAAATAATTTTTAGTTTAGATATCAGATGTTATTAACTTCAATTATTTGTATATAAAAAATAAAAATTATTAAAATTATCAAATTCACATACAAAAATTATAATGACCCTTCTTATTTTATTGTATTATAATGAATTTGTAGTTTTATATCAATTGAAAAATAGTAATAATGGATTCATCCTTGATGATTGTTGTTCACATATAGACAATTGGTGAAGGTATGTTATAATAATTTTTTAAATAAAATGGTCACATGTTAATTTACAAGGCTCCAAGGATATTATATATAAGTGCTACACATTATGATAACTACATATAATGTTGGTTACATATTATATATAGATATGTATATTTGAATAACTAGTACATTTAATTCCATTGTGGATGAACTAAAACTTATTACACTTAATGTTTATGTCCCAATATAAAAATATATTTTGGAAGTCAAAAGGGAGTTTTTCTACATATATTGACTATTTATTCTTAATAATAATGATGTGTATATTTTTTTTATATAAAGAATCAAAATTTATTTATTTTTCTCTTGAGAATTATGTTATGGGCAATCAAAATATCTTAGTGTCGTACAAAAGTTAAAAGGGAGTGTATCTATACATATGGATCTTTTTACCAAAAAAATACATC
>JARHVA010006192.1:955000-967500 GCA_037957365.1 Torreya grandis | reverse complement strand
GTAAATAATATACTAACCCATTCTATAATAATTATGGTGTGAATTCCTCACATCCTTTAGAGTTAATTCATAGTGATGTTATAGGACCCTTTGAAGTTACATCTCTTAATGATACTTTATTTTTTTTTAATTTTTATATATGATCATACTGTAATGATTTGGTCGTATTTTATAAATAATAAACCTATAGTATTGTCTAAATTAAAGATTATAAAGCTATTTTTTATTATGTTTCTAATTTTTATATTAAGATATCAAGAACTAATAATGATGGTCAATATATTAATAAATAATTTGATTCTTTTTTCATTAGTTGTAGTATTTAAAGGGAATAAATAACTACTTATTCCGCATATAAAATTGGTATTACTGAAAAGAAAAAATGCACCATTATTGAAATGGTTACAACATTGTTTCATGCCGAAAATGTTCCTAAGTTCTTATGGGCCAAAGTTTTGAATACTTATGTGCATATTATAAATAGAATCCTTACTAAATATCTAAATTTATTTCTACACCAAAATACATGAATGATCATGGTATATCATTTTCCATTATTATAGTTTTGTTATTACTTAAAAAATACTAAATAAATTGATAATGTCTCAACTAAAATATCAATTTTTTTTATAAAACTATTAAGGTTCATCCATATACAATGCTAATTACAATTATATTGTATTATATATATTGGTCTTAGATAAGAAAGCAAATAAAATATATAGACATTATATTATTTACAAAATGATTAAATTTGTGATTATTTTCAATTCATATGAGTTAACATTGAAATATATTATATACATAATATCATGATTGATTTAAAAAAAATGATCATGTTTAGTTATTCTATTTGGTAAGAAGATCATGCTCAGTAAGAGAGGATATATTGCATTTCAATTGTTAACATACTTTCTTTTGATAAAATGGGGTAAGTTCATGCTAACAAGCTTAGATGCTTCATTTTATAATACGATATGTTATAACATTCTAAGTATAAATGAAGGTTCATTCTAAGTATAAATGAAGGTTATATACTTAATTGGATCCTTATAATTTAATATAATAAGCATTTTGTTTAAACATGTCTGAAAATATTTATTCAATCTCATATTTATTTGATTGGATGATTGTATTTCATGTTAGAATTATCCATAATTGATCTTCTATTAAATCCAATTCTAGGTATTTGGAAAATGGCAAAAAAAAATAAGCTCGTAATTTTTTTAAAGATAACTAATGTTTGGCTAACTTAAATTGTTATATGTATATATAATCAATTGCATATAATGAATTATGTGTGTCAGTAACCTAGTAATCAAAGTAGTGAACAAGTTTGCCAAAAACATGACTTGAGTGTTTAAAATGTGTTTTCACATAGATAAACATATGTCTTCATTTATCATTATATATTTATTTATTGCGATGTTAATCATACTAAGATATCATAAATCTACTTCTAGATATGTATTCAAGTCTGGTGCAGGTGTTATCATTTGGAGCAATAAAAAACAACTTCTATTTTCTATCTCTTCTATAGAATTAGAGTATAGAAGTGATATGTAAGCTACTAAGTAAGTCATGTGGATATGAAGGTCGATCAAATAAATTCATTTAAATATTTCTCATAGTACCATACCTCTATGTGATAACCAAAGTTGTATAGCTCTAGTGAAAAATCTAGTACAACACTAATAAACTAAGAATATTAAAGTTTATGTGTATTTTATCCTAGAGAAAGTCCTCAAAGGTGATTTATAGTTTTGTTTTTAGAATGAACAAGTGGCATGTGTCTTTAAAATACCACTTGATGCTACCAAGTTTTGTAAGTTTCATATAATGTTGAGCCTTTTGGAGTCAACATTGAGGGGAAATGAGCATAACAATGTCACTTCATAATGGACATATGTTTCCTTCATATTATTTATACTTTTTATCATTGTAATGAATTGTAATATGTCATCTTATGTGATTTTTGTAAAAAATTCATGTGGAATTTTTACATTTTTATCAAATAATTAGAATCATATATTTTTATGGAGATATTTATGTTATAGAAGGCTCCAAATATGATTGGTTAATTATTAATGAGAAACTATAGTAAGTAGTCTGACAATCATGTTAGTGTAAACTTACCTTACGTGGTTTATGGATTATAAGTCCTTTTGTTTCAAAAGGTGATGAAGGTTTTCAAATCCTTCAAATTTTTACATAGTATAATTCCTTTATTAAGGTGGCTATGGAATTTACCTCTACTTATCATTAATGGGGAGTATTAGAACATTTAATGTCTAAGTGATTCTATTATAGATCCTTAGAACATATTGAGTAACTAAAAAATAATTATTTATTATTTATTAACATAGGTTAAAAACCTCATGTAAATTAATAATTAAACATATTTATTTATTGTTTAATATTTTTGAAAAATATTAGTGTAGAAAGGTTGGAGCTATTGGTTATAATGGTTACCTCCACACATTCATATTATAAATAGGGTTTTACCCCTTTAGTAAAACATATTAATACACAATATTATTTGGTAATAGTGAGAGATACATGAAAGAACTATGAATGTTATTTTCAAATTATTCTGAGAAGTATTGAGAGGCTGAATAAATGTATTGGGTATTGGATTTTCTCAATTAATGAATAATCACCATAGTTTTTTTTACCTCGGTGGAGGTTTTCCATGTTAAACCCTATGTACAAATGATTTTTTTGCCTTTACTAATTAATTTCCTATCTAGATTTGTTCATTGCATATTAAAATACATTAATTTAATCAACGTGTGTGATTATTGATATACATGGTAGTACTAATTTCATTACATGAGTTCCAATGAAAAATAATAATATGTTTCCTCTGAGAATGCAAAATGAATGGTTTTTAGATTTTAATACTTATATATAAGATTATTTATTGTTTTGACATCTTAGATTTTGTCATTTGAATTTTATTGGTTTAAATTTGGTGGATAAAAATAATATGGTAAAATTTGTGTCATTTATAGAGTTGTGGAAAAAAGTTTGTGAAGGGTGTATTCTTGGAAAACAATATAGAAAAGCATTTCATGTTGGTAAATCATAGCAACTAAGATCCCCACTTGAATTTTTTTCACTTAGAGATCTATATGTATATGTAGACACCCTTTCTTTAAAATAGTTTATTTTCATAAAATTTATTGATGATTACCATAGAAAAAACTAGGTGTATTCCTTGAAACCTAAACAAGAAACCTTTGTTATAACTAAAGAGTTCAAAGCATTCGTTGAAAATCAAAGTGGACATTACATAAAAGTGTTAAGATCATATAGAGGAGGTGAGTATATATCTAATTAGTTATACATTATTACAATGAAAATTAAATCAATAAATAATTCTTCACAAGATATACACCACAACATAATGGTGTTATAATAAGAAAAAAACTAATCCATAAAGGAAATGATAATAAGCATTTTGAAAGCTAAAAATTTAACAAAAGATTATTTGGATAAAGCAGTAGCATGGTCAGTATATAATCCAAATATATTTCCTACAAAGAGAGTTTATTTTATAATTTCTCAAGAGGCTTGGAGTAATATAAAACCTAGTTTTTCTCATTTAATAGTTTTTGGTTGTGGGGCATATGTTCATGTGCCAAATGTAAGGAAAAATAAATAAGATTGCTAAATAAGAAGGATGTATTTTGTTGGGATATAATAAGGATTAAGAATCATATAATTTATATAATTAAATCACCAATAATGTAATAATTAGTAGAGATTTTTAATTTATTGAAGAAGAAGCACTAGATGGAAGTAATGTAAAAAATCAACTATTGGAGTAGTAATGCCTATAGATTAAAATGAGCAAACAAATGGAAATGTGATTTCAATTAGTAGATAAAATTCATAGGTTATCATCACCAAAAAATATACAACGACATGGGTAATATAGTCTCCCACAAGGTATTGCCTATGTCACACTTTAAGGCCAACTTCAATAGAAGTCTCAACAACTCCAAGGTATCACTCTATAAACACTCCAAGAAGATGAGAAGTATAAAATAAATATATGAAACCTCATAAAATGAAGAAGGAAATGATGAATTGGTAGATTGGAATTATTTATTATATATAATCCAATATATTTTTGAATAATTAATTGAGAATGAGAATTTGAAGAAATCCATGGATGAAGAAATTGATGCAATAAAGTAGAATCAAATTTGGGATCTAGTTAATCATCCAACAAGAAAAGATGTTATTGGATTCAAATGGTTATACAAGACATAATTTAATGATAATGTAAATATAAATATTGGTATAATTAATTATTTATTTCAAATGGATATTCACATAATATTGTAATTGATTTCAATAATTCCTTTGCACTTGTAGGTAGGGTTGGATACAGTTGGACATGTTTTAGAAATTATAGCTTAGAATAAGTGGAAATTTGATTAGATGGATGTCAAGTTAATATTTTTGAATGAAAAATTGGAAGAAGAAGAAGAAGAAGTGTATGTGTAGAATTTAATTTGTTATGAAATTAATGGTAGTGGGAAAAAATATCAATATTGAAGAAACCACCAAGAAAATGGTATAGTCAAATTAACTCATACTTGTTAAGTGATGGGTTCATAAAAATAAAAAATGAACCAAGTCATTATATTAATGTGAATGTTCATGGTAAAATTTTGGTTGTATTTATATTTGATGGTGGTTTTGCATTCACAATAAATATTTCAATTGAGTAGTTCAAATCAGAAATTAAGAAAGGATGACAAATTTAGGTTGGATGAGATACTTTTCTAACATTGAAGAAAACCAAACAAATAAAATGATTTTTAGTTATCAAGCCAAGTATGTAGATGATATTTTTAAGAGGCTTAAGATATTTAAATGTAAAATAACATATCCACATGTTATATCAGGTTTGAAATGGAAAAATGAGGATAAGAGAATCGATGTGGATTCTACATTATATAAAAGACTAGTTGGAAGTTTGATATATTTGATGATAAGAATCCTTGACATAATGTATGCAGTGAGTCTAATTTAAAGGTTGATAGAAACTACAAAACAATCCCATTGTAAAAAATGGAAAATAATTCTAAGATACAAAAGTGGATCAATACATTATGGCATTTTATATATAGAATCATATGAATTCAATCTAATTATCTACAAAGATATGATTATATAGACAATATTGATGATAGAAAGAGCACTTTGGGATAATTTTTAAATTTAAAATAAAGAACAATGTCACAAGATTCAAAAAGAATAACACACTGTAACACTTTCAACAATAGAATAAAATTAACATTGAATTGAATGGTGCAGTAGATTGGAGATAATAGAAAAAATTCTTAATCCAACTTTGGGCAGGACAGTCTATAGGATGGCCCAGATTCAAAAAAGGGAGAACAGGCATGGGCTCAAATTGGCCTTAAAAAATTATATGATAAGGCTAACTAAGTTTTAGGATGGGGGAAAATGAAAATTCTTCATATTTTAGGTCTCTTGTTTTAGTGCAAAATTAGTTTTGGCATACTCATTATGGACTTCAATTTGGAGGATATTTCAAATGGGTTCCTTTTGTTGGAAATGGTCTAAAGGGACCATTTTGTCCAAAAGTGTGTTTTATCTAGAATGGAGGTCTATCCTTTCAAATGAGCGGTTTATGGGTTTTATGGCACTCTGTGCTCATTGGAAGACCAGCTGTGCTAAGAAAAACAAGAACTATGGCTAGAATATTTTGGGTGAGGGGTCATGAGTTGGGCTCTCCCTCTTCCATTCCTCATAGGTTGATGGATCTAAAAGTGACTGAGCTCCCTATTCTATAGTATCATTACCCTATCTCAGTAGGATATATTAGAGGAAATGAGAGGGTAACCATAGAAATGAAGGCACTTTGGATGTTTTTTATTTGGAACTATGTGTAGGGTTACTTCATAAACTTTTTTGACCTCTCTTTAGTCTCAAAATGTTGGTTTGGGATTGAGATACTATAGAACCAACATTATTATAAATCCATCCAAATAATGTTAAGATGTTTTGCATGATAATTAAGGAGAGTATATGGCTTTCAAGATGTATTTGACAAAGGATAAGGATGCCAAGTCCATCTGGAGTGAAGGAAGCAAGGTTGGTTTTTTGGTTAAGGATATTTCTTCCTTTTAGTGATTAGTGGATAGTTGGGAGGCAAAAGAGCTGGTCCCTATGATCAAAATACCTTAGAGAATGGGGGATGTTTTGAGCCCCCACCCTAAGAATCGTCTATATGACTTTGATAGGGTTCTCATTTTGAAAGAAGAGGATTTAACCTAGATTGTAAGTATTTACCAGCCCTTTCACTAGTTTAGTAAAAGTTTTAGCTTTATGTTGTATTCATGCTCAAAGAAGGAAATACTCATTAAGGCTATTATCATTGATGAAAAATTACCTTATGTAGAGAACTCTTGGCTATGGTTATGCTGGTCATTGATCTATTATCTTGAAATGTTTTGTTGGTCCTTATTTTGTCAGATGAAAATGAGTTATGGGGTTACTAAGGAAATTCCACAAAAAAGGATGTTAGATCCTAATTTAAATCCTAATACAACTATGCTTATTTGGTTTCTTTTAGCCAAAAACCTAATATGTGGTATGTTTTTAATCCTCTATTCTAGGGGAAGGTGCCCTATTTTGACCTAATTCATGGATCCTCTTATGGATCCCACTCAGGTTGGTAGACTTAATTAGGGACTTTTGGAGTCCCTAGGGTGTTCATCTCTAATAACCCTTTGGAATCATTATGGAATTATCAGTTTTAAATTTTTATGCCTCGGTTAGAGTTTTGGCTCTTTGTGGACCTAAAACTTATATTGGAGACCTAGAGCTCCATTTGTGTCTAGACTAGCTTTCAAACTAATTAAAATCATTTTTTTGGTCTTTCTGAAGATCTATTTTGAGACTTGGGCCAACGGTTACTTGTGTGTGGGTTAGTTTTTGATCCAATCAAATCAGATGGTTATTACACCTGTCAAAAGTGGTAAATTTTGAGTCTTAGGCCTTTGATATTTTGCCTAGGTTGGATCTCATACAAGTTACACATAGGATGTTAGGGTGTGGAGCTAAAAACATCACCAAGGAGCATAGTTTATCAGGTTCGGGTCTACACAGACACCGGCGTCGGTCAGGAGCGACTGACGTCGGTCACAGGTAGTTACAGAGGCGCCAACATCAGCAGACGGTCGGCCGACGGCGGTCACAGACAAGTGGCAGGAACCGACGTCGGTTACCTACGTGTCCAGAAAGCTATTTCCGTGGACAGAAGCGAGTGTTTGCATGATAAGTTTGAGTTGTGGACTCAAGCTCGCATCTCTATTGTTAGCATTACTATTTTTAGAGCCCTTATTTAAGTGGCTTAACTGCTTGTTGGTTGTACATGCTCAAGTCTCCTAATTCTATATGTAGAATTAGATCTTCTTAGCTTAGTAGTAGTTTTGTAGTGAATTATTGTAATTCATTGTGTGAGAAGAACAGTACAGAATTGAATCAATCCAGGATTGTTGGAGTTGATTGTTCTTGAGAGAGAGCTCTTGAGGAATTGAGATCTATTGAGAGATCTATACACCTAGGAGAGGTGTGGAAGAAAGAAGCTTTCTTCAATTGTATTCCTTTGTAAAGAGTTTTGTTAATACAAGTTTTCAGGGTGTTTTCTTGTATCTCTTGTTCTTGCTATTATCATTCTAATTACTTGTCAATCTAGTTTAATTCCACATTTATTGATGTCATAATTGTAATCTATTGTTGGATTGATCCCCCAACAAGTGTTATCAGAGCCTTGGTTACAGGTTCAGAGCTTGATAATTGGTATCAAAGTTCAGGTTCACTAACAGGTGGTTCAGATCTGTGTAGTGTGTATTGATTACAGGTTCTTACAGGGATTTCTATTTGAGTGGGAGAAGCAATGGCAGATGAAAGTAAATTGAGAATGGAAAAGTTCAATGGCAAAAATTACCAACACTAGAGAATGCAGATAGAGGATTATCTGTATCAGAAAGATCTCTACTTACCGTTAGGAGGTATTGCAAAGAAGCCCAAAGACATGGAGGATGAAGAATGGGAAGTTCTTGACAGAAAGGCTCTGGGGTCTATAAGACTGAGTCTAGCATCCACTGTGATATCCAATTTATCACAGGCAAAGTCTACGATAGAGTTGATGACTACGTTAGCAAATTTGTATGAAAAACCCTCAGCTTCCAATAAGGTATATCTTATGAAGCAGTTATTTAATTTGCATATGAATGAAGGTGGATCTGTTTCTACTCATCTGAATGATTTCAATGGTATTGTGAATCAATTAAGTTCAGTGAATATAGTGTTTGATGATGAGATAAAAGCTCTTTTAATATTATGTTCTTTGCCTGAAAGCTGGCATGGCTTAGTAATGGTAGTAAGTAATACTGCATCTGCATCAAATATTTTGAAAGTAGAGGATGTTGTTAGTGTTATCTTGAATGAATAAATACGTAGGAAAAGCATAGAAGAGGCATCTGGGAACGCTTTAAGTTTTGAGAGCAGGGGAAGGAAAAAAGAGAAGAGTAAGAAAGGCAGAGCAAGATCCAAGTCAAAGGGGAAAGGCAGATCTAAATCCAGAAATGGCAGGAAGCCTCAATGCTGGAATTGCGGAAAGATGGGGCACATAAGCAGAGATTGTTGGTTAAAGCCTAAGGAGGACAACCAGCACGAAGGAAAGGAAGAAGCCAAGATTGCAGGTATTGCACAGGATGCCTTAATTTTCTCTCTGCATAATAATATAGAATCTTGGGTATTAGATTCTGGTGCATCTTTTCATGCTACTCCTAACAGGGAATATTTCAGTGACTATATCCATGGAGATTTTGGAATAGTGTATCTAGGGGATGATGAGCCCTGTAAAATAATTGGCAAAGGTAAAGTGCAGCTGAAGATGTAGAATAGCAACACATGGGTGTTGAGAGATGTGATGCATGTTCCTAGCTTGAAGAGAAATTTGATTTCTGTAGGAAAGTTAGGGGATGAGGGTTGTACAGTAACTCTCGCAGCAGAATCTTGGAAGGTGACCAAGGGTGCACTTGTTATGGCCAGAGGTAAGAGAGAAGGTACTCTCTATTTGTGTAATTGTGTTACTAACAGATCTCCTTCTGTATTATCTACTTCAGATGTGGATGCTAAATTGTGGCACTCAAGGCTTGGCCACATGAGTGAGAAGGGGATGTCAATTCTTAAGTCCAAAGGTATGCTTTCAAATTTAAAAGGCATAGATCTAGAGTTTTGTGAGCACTGTGTATTTGGAAAATAGAAAAGGGTTAGTTTTCTCAAAACTGGGTCTACTAAGAAGAGGCACAAGTTGGAGCTTGTTCACACAGACGTGTGGGGACCGGCTCAGGTTGCTTCCATTGGAGGATCACAGTACTATGTATCTTTCATAGATGATGCCACAAGGAAGGTATGGATCTACTGTATTAGAAGGAAATCTGATGTTTTTGAGACTTTTAAAGTTTGGAAAGCTATGGTTGAGAATGAAACAGGTAAAAGATTAAAGTGCCTGAGATCAGACAACGGTGGTGAGTTCTGCAGTCATAAGTTTAGAGATTATTGTTACATGCATGGAATCCGTAGGCAAAGGACAGTTCCAAGGACACCTCAGCAGAATGGTATTGCTGAAAGGATGAACAGGACAATAATGGAGCATGTAAGATGTATGAAATTGCATGCTGGTTTGCCCTTATAGTTTTGGGCACAAGCTGTTGACACTGCAGTGTACCTGATTAACAGAGGACCCTCTACAGCTCTGGATGGTGGTATTCCAGAAGAGGCATGGATAGGTAAAAAGGTTGATCTCTCATATCTCAAAGTTTTTGGTTGTGAAGCCTTTGTGCATATAGATAAGGAAAATAGAAAGAAGCTTGATGCTAAGTCTATGAGATGCATGTTTATTGGCTATGGCTCAGATGATTTTGGTTACAGATTATGGAATCTATAAACTAACAAGGTAATCAAGAGCCGTGATGTTGTTTTCAACGAAAAAGTGATGTATTATGATCAGCTAAGGAAGTTGAATCAGTCTGAGCAGAGCAATGGTGAATTGGATGAGGTGAAAGTCCAAGATGAGCTCACGAGAAAAAGAAATAATCACTTACAGGAAAACACAGAGACCGACGTCGGCAGGTTAGGAACCAGCGTCGACAGGATAGAAATCGGCGTCGGCGATACAGAGACCGACGTCGGCCATACAGGTACCGAGGTCAGTCAGGTAGAACTGACGTCGGCCAGTAACAGGTCTACAGATGACCGAGGTCGGTCACTGTCAGAGAATTTGGGTGGAAAGCGTGTTGTGGACGAGTCTCAGACACCCATCAGGAGGTCAGAAAGGGTGAGTAAGCCTCCAATTAGATATTCTCCTTCTTTATATTATTTATTGCTAACTGATGGTGGAGAACCAGAGAGTTTTGAAGAAGCAATACAGGTGGAGTCCAAGAGTGAGTGGGAGCGTGGCATGGTTGAGGAGTTGGAGTCCCTAAGAGAGAACCAAACATGGGATTTGGTTGAATTGCCAGCTGGTAAGAGAACACTTAAGAATAGATGGACCTACAGGTTGAAAGAAGGCGAGAATGGACAGTTGAGATACAAGGCCAGATTAGTGGTAAAAAGATTTCCACAAAAGCCAGGTATTGACTTTGGTGAGATTTTTTCTCCAGTTGTTAAAATGACTTTAATAAGGGTTGTATTGTCTTTGGTTGCTTTTGAGGATTTGCATCTAGAGCAGCTAGATGTTAAGATAGTGTTTCTTCATGGAGATTTGGATGAGGAAATTTATATGGAACAGCCAGAAGGATTCGAGGTCAAGGGTAAGGAGAAGTTTGTGTGCAGGTTGAAGAAAAGCTTGTATGGCCTCAAGCAAGCTCCTAGGCAATGGTACTTAAAATTTGACAGGTTTATGACTGAGCATGGCTACAGTAGGTGTCAATCAGACAATTGTGTATATTTCAAGAGATTTGATAATGGTAGATATATTATTCTATTGTTGTATGTAGATGACATGCTGGTTGCAGGGTCTCACATGCAGGATATCTCAGAGCTTAAGGTGAAATTAGCTCAAACATTTGCTATGAAGGATTTGGGAGCAGCAAAGAAAATCCTTGGCATGAGCATTAGGAGAGACAGGAAAAATCACAGGTTGATATTGTCTCAAGAAGATTATGTGAACAAGGTGTTGAAACGGTTCAATTTGCAGGATGCTAAACCAGTAAGCACACCTTTGGCTGGACATTTTAAGTTAAGTAAAGAACAATGTCCCAATTCATATGAAGAGGTAGAGTACATGAGTAAGGTTCCATATTCTTCCGCAGTAGGGAGTTTGATGTATGCAATGGTGTGTACTAGACCGGATATTGCCCAAGCAGTGGGAGTGGTAAGTAATTATATGGCCAATCCAGGTAAGGAACACTGGAAAGCAGTTCAGTGGATCCTTAGATATCTGAGAGGAACCAGCAGTAGGCACTTGTGCTATGGAGGTTCAGATACTTCTCTACATGGCTATGTAGATTCAGATATGGCAGGTGATTTGGATGGCAGGAGGAGCACTACAGGTTATGTTTTTATTGTAGGTGGAATGGCGGTTAGCTGGATATCTAAGTTGCAAAAGGTTGTTGCCTTGTCAACTACAGAAGCAGAGTATATTGCAGCCACAGAAGCTAGCAAGGAGATGGTATGGATGACACAGTTCATGGATGAGCTTGGTAGGGAGCATGAGAGTTGCAGATTGTACAGTGACAGTCAGAGTGCAATCCATTTGGCCAAGAATTTGGCCTTTCATTCAAGAACAAAGCACATATAGCTAAGGTATCACTTCATACGACAGGTATTGGAAGATGGTGAGTTGAAGCTGGAGAAAATCCATACAGATAGGAATCCTGCTGATATGTTAACAAAGCCAGTTACAAAGGAGAAGTTGAATCTTCATTCAACTTCTGTTGGTCTTCATGATTGAGTTGAAGATAGGAGGAGCTAGAAGATGTTGCTGTACAGGTACTGGTGCAGCTGTTTATCTCCAAGTGGGAGATTGTTAGGGTGTGGAGCTAAAAACTTTACCAAGGAGCATAGTTTATCAGGTTCGGGTCTACACAGACACCGGCGTCGGTTAGGAGCGACCGACGTCGGTCACAGGCAGTTGCAGAGGCACCGATGTCGGCAGATGGTCGGTCGACGGTGGTCACAGACAAGCGGCAGGAACCGACGTCGGTTACCTGTGTGTCTAGAAAGCTATTTCCATGGACAGAAGTGAGTGTTTGCATGATAAGTTTGAGTTGTGGACTCAAGCTCGCGTCTCTATTGTTAGCATTACTATTTTTAGAGCCCTTGTTTAAGTGGCTTAACTGCTTGTTGGTTGTACATGCTCAAGTCTCCTAATTCTATATGTAGAATTAGATCTTCTTAGCTTAGTAGTAGTTTTGTAGTGAATTATTGTAATTCATTGTGTG